>CM059263.1:22893577-23493577 GCA_030347555.1 Lablab purpureus
AGTTCCAGTTGAATAGATTGAATTTATAATAAAAACTGTAAATTTAAATTTAAAATAAATCTATTATAATGAACTTAAAACACAATATTTTTTTATATTATTTTGGGATTCTTTTAAAAAATATTAGATAATTATATACTTTTATTTGTTAATATTATAAATTTAAATTTTATTTCAAACACTATTTATATAATAATTATTTATGGAATTATGTGATAAAAAATGTTATATTAACTATAGATTAAGTTAGAGAAGAAAGATAATAAAATAAATTAAGACTTGAATTTTACATGTGAATAAGAATCAAACTAAAAGAATAATGTAACCTATTAATTAGTTAATTCTAAGATGTTCAACAAACTTATTTTTAGATTATTTAAATATTTTTTATCTAGTACATTCATAGTTTCTATAAGTTTATTTTGAATTTGAAAGATTTTTCTTCTTCGCAAGATGTCTTAAAAACATTTTGAAAAAAATTTAAAGGCCATACCTAACTTTTAAAAAGTTCCAATAAATTCTTAAAAAAGAATACTAATTTAAATAATAAAAGTACATATTTAGTTATAACAATTAAATAAGATCAATCTCAAACTTATTAAAGTAAAACATATTATTACCCGTATACATAAGTCAACATATCAAATAATAAATTCTAGTCAACACAGAAAGTAAAATTGCACAAATACAAAAATAGAAAACAAAAGGTTTACATTTAATATAAATAAAAACAAAAACTTAAAAAGCTCAATTAAATATAACTAAAATCTAAAATACATAAATCATGCTAGTGCAATTTAACACCGCATCAAAGGAAGCAGACAATTAAGAAAGAAATTCATACTGTAGTAAAGCAATAAAAAAAAAGTTTATTTTTATAAAAAAGAATGATCCGATTTTGTTCTGAGATCAAAAGAGCAAGTGATTTGGCAGCCTTTTTTGAAGGTGATAAGAGATCCACTTTATAAACCAGAAGATTACATCCACCTTCGCCTGAAAAAACATAGTTTATTAATAACAATAGCACCAAAGTGGAAGCTGCACTTTCATAAAATAATTTTGATCAACCATTTGCATACATTTTAAATGATTACACCCCTTCTTCCTTTTTGTGTTTCCCACCTCCCCATTTTTTAACCTGCATATTATTCAAAAAAATATTCATCATTAGCATCATATCATTCATCAATTCATAAGTCTATAAAATATCTGTACACATTTATCTAATTAGTTGTATTTATCTTTTTTAATTGAATCCTTCTCTTTATTTCTACAGAAAATTAATGACAAAATAGAGGGCAGGTATATATAAATTTAAAAAACCTTAATTATAAGCTTTAGGAGATTAAGAAATTAAAGTGTTATATATACCAAATGCTCTTCTGCAGATTGATAGAAGAACAACAAGAATGGCTAGAGCAGCAAGCACTCCCACAATAATGGCAACTGATTTCCCCACTTGGTCATCCTCATTAGAAGATTCTGCACAATAATCAAAATAAGTGTTTTCATAGATTTAACCAAAAGTAATAAAACTTACAGAAAGTTAAAGAAGACAGAGGAATTGCAGTGTGCATTTTCCAATATAAAGCATAAAACACTTTTCTTCAAAGCAATATTACAGCTTTTGAACAAAGGGGTCTTTAATGGCATAAAGTTTATCTATGTAGTTCCAACCATATTTTAAACTTCAAAGTAATTTCAAATTCCCTCTCTTTATCATTATCAAATTTTCCTCTAACAAATGGTCAATGGAAGAATATGCAGGTCATGTTTAAATGAATTTAACTTTTAACATTTACACTTGTGGTACTGCACCTAAATGTTGTTCTATCTTGAAATGAAACATGAGACTAAGAAATTAAATGAACCTGCTTCATCATAGTAGCCAGCTTCCCAGTACCGAGCATAACATTGTGCCAAGAACACATCAGCTGATGCTGCTGAACCACATATGCTTCTAAGCTTTCCCACTGCTGCTTGAAGGCATGAGGAGCAATCAGCCACATTCAAATCTCCCAAACACAGTGCAAACCCTTCAACAAAACCTGAAGTACTGACTCCAAATCCATTAGCTGCTTGCAAATCAGAAAGAACATCATCTCTACGCCTGAAGAACTCGGCATCATTCATCACTGCTTTACTGCACTTCTTGTACCAAAGACTTGTGTCAGGTTTTCCAAGGAAATCCACATGCTCATATCTTATATAACAGCCTTCAAGTTGCAAAGATGCCCCGAGTGCCAAGGGACAAACCAAGCCAATTTGATCTACACAACTCTTAACACATTTTGAGCAATCATTTGGCCTCAAATCACTCCTGCACTGGTATAAGCCATATATGGATCCCTCTGGTGGTGATGAGCTTCCATTTCCAATAGCAAAGCTATAGTAAGAATTGTCAGAAGATGAGCCAGAAACTGAAGACAAAAAGGAATTGAGGTTGGCTTCAAAGGGTGTGTTTGGTTGGTATTTTTCTTGAGAGCAGCCAGCATAAATGAAGATATGAGCTCTAGTAGAGTAGCCTAGGGCATTAGGAATTAAAGAAAAGAGAAATAGCAGATATGAGAGTTTCAAAGCTAAAATGATTCTATGAGTTGAATCTAATTGAAGGGTTACGAACATCTTTTTTCCTTGTTTACTCTCAATACGAACTTAACTTTCTTTCATGGTTATCACAGTTTCAGAGTGAACTGGTGACTGCTTTTTTGGTCGTTTCTCACATGATGCCTTTTTCCACAGTGAAATCTTATGATGTTAAATGCTAGATTTGAATACTCATTCATTTTTACTTTACATGAACTTTATAAACTTGTATTGCTATTCATTATTTTACAATATCAAATTAATTAATATCAAATTCAGGGTAACATATGCTTTTAATATCACTTTACTTGAATATAATATCAATTTACTTATCGCCTCTGATTTCTGACATCCTAAAACATTCATAAACAAGTGAATCCTCTATGATTTATGATACCCTGCATGTGCTGTGAAATTATGAATTACAATGAGAACATGCAGATATTAGCTTTAGATAGATAACAAATGAACATAATATATTCTCTTCACTTTCTCTTCGAACTGTAAAATCCCCATTGAGGCATTGACACAGGTGAGTCATACCATATGTTTACTTTCCTATTCACTTTTTGTATAACTAAAATATTTACAATTTTTTTCAAGAATAAGATAACTTGCTTGGTTCCTCTTTCTCTCTTGAGAATCTAATCCTAGGGGTGGCAATATCTCCATTCTACCTTCTAAGCGTAATTTTGTCTCCCTTTGTGACATAGAATTCTTTGTAAACCCAAAACTGAGTGTATCTATCTCAGTTAAAAAAATCCGATCGGAATTTCTTTTAAACATCAGCACCATCTATTAGAGCATGCTTTCCTCTTCTTTCTTCCCTTTCTGTGTCTAAATTAAGAGATTTACTGATCAATGGAACTAATCTCATGATAAAAATTATGGTATTAGTAATAATATCAATTTATATCTCAAAAGTTTATATTGGTGGGTCTATTGCCGATGGATTCTTTCCTTTCCATTTTAGACTTTACTTCAGAAACAGAAAAGGTTGTGTTGTGTCTGATGATGTGAGATCATTATGATTTTGCTCAAGTGTGAACACAAAAATAGAGAACTGTTTGAATCTTATCGCTTGAAATTGGAGGAACGGTAACTTATTTTTCGTCATTTATGATGCAAAGGATGCATGTGTGCTTTATCGGTTCACATCACAAACAACTGCATATGTAGTAGAATTGAGAATTCTGAATAGAAGACCAACAAAAATGTTGTCTAAAAGGAAACCCCAATAGAAAGTGCCTCTTGTTTTTGTGCATGTCCTTATCATCCTTTTATTTGAACTGTTCCTATGCAATTACTATAATAATACCATGTGACATCTAACTTGATAATCACTAGATTGTCCAAAATTTTGGAAACACGTAAAATTCAATTTTCGAGTCAAGCATTGGCCTTAATTAAGGGAGAAACTCCTATGATATGTGTCCCACAGGGGATATTGAATCAAACACTGATTGTTCCTCCTATTCTGGATGACCACTATGAAATTAGGATTTCTATTTGTGATTAAGTTTATTAAAGATGGAAAGGGAAGTGAATTGTCACTCTTGCCTAGTTGTGAATGTTTGTCCTACTGAATAAGTTGGTGAAGAAGACCTGAAGCAGTTTTGTTTTGTTCTCTATCAATATCAATATCATAGTTGTTTAATGAAAAGTTAGTTTATACTTTACCAATTATATTAATAACTTATAAAATAATGAAATTAATTACTAATTAAATTATAGACTAATATAAAGTCTAATTTAATAAGTGATTAAAATCCTAATATATAATATTACAAACAATTTTAAATTCTAATTTAAAAACTAATTTAATCTTATTTTATAGAAACAAATCTTACAATTTTAAAAAATCTAATAACCAAAAAAATATAGTTTCAATTATAATAAAAAGTATTTTTTAAAAAATAATGATGAGTTGTGAAAAGACAGATGGTAAAAAGTGTACTTCCAAGCAGAGATTAGATGATGCATTTCTTTCTGTAGAGCAAACTATGTGTAGCTGCGAATCACTTGGTTTTGTTGGAACTGATAGGTCAATTATTGCCCAAAAATGTAGAAATAAAGAGAAAATAGAGTTCAAGTTTGGTCAAAGCTAATGGAATTTTGCTTACAAGGTGATGAATTCAAATGCTTGTATGGTTCTGCTTATCTATGCTAGCTTTCTGAGATAGCTTTGGAAGAAAAAAAAAACTGTTTCCCCAAATTTAACTTGAACCAAACATATTACCATTGGATTGATGGAAAGAAAGTTGAATCATATAACATTAGGATGATTGCACAACTTGTGTTGTGTTATCTGTTGTCTTCCCATTTTTTTATGATTAGTTCGCAATGTCCTTCCATAGTCCGTTTTAAAGAGACACTCTACTGTTAAGGGTGTTTTTCCCACTTTATTAAACTAGCCCAAGGACCACAATTTTTGCAGAGGGTTGATTACAGCACTTGTTGTATGTTTGCCATCTTAGTTGCTAAGTGCCCATTTGGATATAGACACCTATCCACTGAAAAAAGTACTTTTTTTAAGAAAAGCTTAATCAGTTAATACCAATAACTGAAAGGGGTCATTTTCTGTATTTGCTAATAGCTAATTTCTTTTTGGAAAAAGCTTGCATGCAATAGCATAAGAGCATACATATTGCAAAAGGTTATACCGTGAGTTTTTAATTCAATTTTCTGAATCTCATTATACCACGTCACTTTTAATCACTTTTAAGATTATATATTTATTTATTTTTAATATAAAAGTCTTATAAAATTTTAATTAATAATACTTATAAGAGATCTTAATTAATAATACTTCCTCATATTCATATTATAAGACATATTTGACAAAATCATATAAATTAAAAAAATATTTAATTTGTATAATTTTTTATCAGTCTTTTATTTTTAATTTTATTAATTAATATTAAATGAATTAATTAAAATACAACCAATAGTCTTTATAAATAAATTATTCTTTTAATAAAACTATAAATTGAAATTAAAATATGTTATATTTTGATAAAATCAGGATATTGATTCTTAATTTGTCTTGTTACTATTTAATAAACATATAATTAATAAAAATATATAAGGAAAATTAAAAAAATAAATTTATTGAAATTATAAAATGTCTTATATCATAAACCAAAATTTCTTTTAAAAGTATATTTTATAATATGTACCAGATGGAGTATGTTATTTTCACTTTAATTTATCATTTTTATCACATCATAATTATATTTAATACAAAGTATTAATATTTTAATGAACATCTTCGATGGAAGTTAATTCTTAGAGTTACTTATAGTCTGGGAACTATAAAATATGGATCATATAGTTATATACCTCTTGTTTAAAGTTGTTTAAGTAAGTAACTTCTAAGGTTTTATCACACAAACAAAAGTAGTAATTCTTATACAATTTGTAATACATTGTTTAAAAATTTACCAATAATACTCTTAAAGAATTAAATATAAATTATTAATTGAGAAAAAAATAGATAGAAAGATAAAAAACAAATAATTGATATAAACAACAGGTTAATTAAAACCTCATAAAAATTATTTAATTATTTTTATATTTTTAAAAATAAAAATATAATTGATAAAATATAATTAATACATTATTGAACTTTATAAACTGCAGATAAAATAAAATAAAATATTTTTCCTAACGGAATAAATATAAGCAAGTTTCAAAAATTTACAAACATCTTTTCATATATTGTAATCAATTTTAATAATAAATTAATAATTAAGTATAAACCATTCTAATAAATAACTATCATTATAGATATTCTAAAGATCTTATAAAACCTAAGTTTATGTTACTAAATATAATTCTTATAAAGGAAATGTTGTATTATTATTGATGGTCTTCAATTGTACATAAAATTTTACCCTGGTAATATGAAATAAGGATGATGAGTGTTGTTTTTTGCAGTTTCAACTTTGTAACATGCAATGCACTAAATAAGATTCATATTAGGAAAGTGAAGTGATAAATATGATTGAAAACACGTCACAAGTACACGGTTCCTGTATGGAAGTTTTGTCCACAATTGTAACCTTCGAAGAATGTAAGGAAAAAATGGTCTTCCCTGCAAATGCTTATTCTTCGAAATTCCCAAAAGCATGCTTTTATGAGATTTTAGTAAGGTTTTTGTTGTTTGCATGGTTTTGTTTTATAGTATAGAAATTGTAATGAATGCTTTTATGTAGGAGATTAGATCATCTGTGTTTTGCTATCTCATGATTTGAATTAGGTAGTAAATGGCATACCAAATTCCCTTCTTATCTTTTTTGGTTTTGGTGGAATGGGAGGGCTGATTAGTCAGACTCTCAAGTTTATTCTTCTCCACAACTTATGACATGCTCATTGTTTCCAACTTCTTTAACCATGTCAGGGAGTTCTAAAAACAAAATACCTAAAGCCATTACAAATACATGCTCGCAAGTCAATCCATCACCTCTTTCTTTTAGCATCTTGATTTCTGGACTTTTTTAAATGTGAAAAATTTCCAAATTCTTAATAGTCTTAACGATTCTACATTGTCAAATATAAATTTTCTTACTCTTATTTCATTTTTCCCCACTCATTTCTATTATACTTACTTATTTTTTCACATTCATTTCTTTCATCAATACTTATTTTCTTATATTTATTTCTTTTATCCATATTTATATCTTTTATCTATATTTATCTTCTTATCAAAACTTATTTTTTATAGTCATTTTTTTTATTCATATTCATCTCCTTACACTCATATCTTTCATTGAATTAAATTCATGAATTTTTTTAATTTAATTTTTAATATTATAATAGAGATATTGTATATTGATTCTTTTTAAAAGTTACTTTTGTAATATGGATTACTCTGACATTAAATTTATTAAATTTTAAAATAAAAAATGTTAATGTAAGCTGGACTAAAACTAGTTAAAATTTTGACACAATCCAAAATAAACCTTTAAAAGTCAACACTAATAAATTTATGTCTATATTTAACATTGATTACACATGTCATACAAATTCGAAGTTACCATCAACTTTTATTTATTAATATCGGTTTTTATCAATATTACTATCTTAAAAAACTCACACAAAATGAATTAAATAGTACTAATTTTGTTATTCTTTTAAAATCATAATATGACATCATTTTATAGAAATAAAGATAGATCATTTTCATAAGATATGATCATACGTGAAAAATTTCCAAATTCTCAATGGCCTTAACGATTCTACAGTGTCAAATATAAATTTCCTTACCCTTATTTCATTCCTCTTAACTCATTTCTATTATACTTACTTATTTTTTTACATTGATTTTTTTCATCAAAACTCATTTTTTATACTCATTTTCTTATTCATATTCATCTCTTTCATTAAATTAAATTCATAAATTTTTTTAATTTAATTTTTTAATATTATAATAAAGATATTGTACATTGATTTTTTTTAAAAGTTACTTTTGTAATATCGATTAATCTAACGCTAAATTTATTAAATTTTAAAGTAAAAATGTTAATGTAAGCTTGACTGTTAAAATCAGTTTGGTTTGCAATTCAAAATGAACCTTTCTTAACACTAATAAATTTATGTCTATATTTAAAATTTGTTGCACATGCCATACAAATAGTACTAATTTTGTTATTCTTTTAAAATTATGACATCATTTTATAGAAATAAAGATAGACCATTTTAATAAGATATATCATGTGTGAGAATTCGAAATCATTATATCCATTTGCAAGATTCATTCTTAATATATTGGTTAGTCTCTAAGGGTGGCTTAAAAAATGTGGATTAAAGGGTGAATTAATCATGTGACGACATTTACTTCTACTTTGGAAGTGATTAGTTGAAAACAGCTAAGTTATCTAGAATTTTGATTAGTTGAAATTGGAAAAAGTAAGCAGATTCATGCGTGTGGGTGACTAGATCCACTAGTTAGTGGCTGATGTGGAAAAATGGTATGCCAAACTAAATTAAGACCTTGTGATGTGGAATTGAATAAGGACAAACAAATACCAAAATACCTAATTGCAAACTTACTTCTAATGTACATCAAAGGATTGAAACTTGCAATCTTTCTAATTATGCTATTTATTTATTTGTCCTATATGTGCCAAACATATTTTCTCTCTCTTTAATTTAAGACTAGATTAATAATTTTTTCTTTTTTAATTAACTTTGTCAATTTAGTATCTTTGCCACTCCCTCATTTGTTTTTCATTTTTTAAGTTTTTATCTAGAAATCATGAAGTATAATATTTTTTTCTTATACTAAAATAATTATAAGATTTCCTATTTTATTTCCTTTATATCTAATTATAATATATATATATATAATATTGCTGACAAAAAGAGTAATTAATATGAGAGATAAATAAATAAGAGATAATTAAAATTTTAATTTAATTTCTTAATATTTAAAATCAAGTCAATATATTATTATTTTTCATGTAATTGACTTTAACAAAATTAGTCAAGAAAGTATGAGGTTAATATATGTTTATGAGAGAGAATTAAAGTAGCTTTGTGTAAATTAAACAGAAAGAACAATGAAGATTCAACTTTGTAAAACTAAGGAATAAAGTTGAACTTTTTTAACAATAAATGGAGTAAATTAAATAAAAGAGGACAAATAATAAATTCACCCTTAATTTGAGAAAAAAAAAAGTCTCATATGTTGAAGTTGTTGGGTATTTTCTTACTTGCTACCACTAACTATGAGATCTTCCTAGTTTCTAAGGAGAGTGCTTACTATTCTTTAATCATCCAATAAGATGGCTCTATTGTTACTTTATCTTGCACTCTACCTCTTCAATTGGAACAATCATCCTATTAAAAATGCAACATAGATCTAAGAGATTTGTTTTGTTAATTTAGTTACACCTTTCAAACTATATCTATCTTTTGACCCATCCATTTAGAGTTCTCTTTAAGGTCATGTTTGGTTCTAACAAATTATTGTAGACAAAAAAAAAAGACAAATATAAAGAGAAAGCAAAAAAAATATAGGAAGAAAACAAATTCACAAATACAAAAAAAAAAAAAGAAATCGCATTTTAATCTTTTTATCCAAATATAAAAAATTAAAAAAAAAAACTTATATAATTAGTTATGACTTACTAATTATATCCCCATATAATTGATTGTATTGTAAATAGTTAATATTTATGCTATGTCAAATATATAATTGATTACATAAAAATTAATTGATTATTTTGATAATATTTTTGATAAAATAAAATAAAATGTTAATAATAAAAAATTATATATCCCTTTTTACTCATTTCATTTTCTTTTTAATTTAAATAACTTTATTTGCCACTATTTTTTCTTCTTCTTTTCTACTCTCTCATTTTCCATCATTCAATTCAAACAAGAAAAATACGTGATTGGCTTTTATTGCTTTGTTTAGGTAAAAAAAAAACTACTTTCATTTTATTTGTTATTTAAATTTTTATATAAAAGTTAATATAAATTTTATTTAAATTTTGTAGCAAAAACTACTAAGTAATTTTCTAATATATATCTCTTGTCTACAATCTTAATTTATAAATGTAGTAACTCATATTGATCCTGTTTTTTCTTCTTTTTAGTCACAAACATAATCTCTTGTTGTTTATCTATCCAACGGTTTAGTTATTTATGATAATATGAACAAGTTCTCTTCGGACAAATTTACTCGTAAACATTTATAGGGAAGAAAAGAAAACATATTTTACAGAAAAAGGAATGTGTTCAAAGACATATATAGCTACTACTTTTTGGGGTCTTTGTTTTGTTTTCCTAGCAAAAAAAATTCAATGTATTATTATTATTATTATTATTTTATTACTATTATTATTATTATTATTATTATTATTAGATATGTTAGAAAAGATAGTGAAAAGAGTAACCCTGAGGGAAGGTGAAGGTGTTTTTAATTTTTATTTAATATGACTCTTCAAAATTGTAATTATGTGTAGTAAATATATGTTTAAATGAAGCAAATGTTTAAAATACTAAATTTAATTGAAAAAGATAAAAGATTAAATTAATAATCCAGGTTATAATAAAAAAATGAAAGTAACCGCAATAAGGTTCATTTTCTTGGACTTAGTAAATAATTAAAATAAATTTGGGGATTTTTTTTCTTTTAGTCATTTTCAGCCTCTTCATCTTGACTTTTAGCTGCAGCAAGTGGATGGAGGTGAATCCCTTAATTTCGCATCAAATCCAGTATATGATAAAAAGAAACCTAATCAATGCATTTTTTTAATCACCACTTTTAAATAGGAGTATATTTTTATTACAAATGCGTTTCATTTATTAATATTAATAAACTAACCATTAATTAGTTGTTTCACTAGCTTATAATCTAGTTTAATAAAATAAAATTTTATAAGTACAAAGTAACTCATTTTCCAAGCTCTTAGATTATAAGTTATAAGTTATTTCAACAAGTTTTAAACTTCTAGTTTATTTAATTTTCTTTTATTATATTTTTTTATATTTCAATATATATTTTTATTATCCTTAATTTATTTTTTCTATCTCTTTCAATGAACCATTTTTAATATTTGTTGGATTATTTTTAATTTTATTTGCAATTCAAATTAAAAAATATTTAACACTACGATTTAAAGTGACAATTTTTTCATCACATTATGAAAATTACACACAATAAAAATTACAAAAAATTAATATAACAGTTGTTTAAATTAAGAAATCAAAAAATTAAAATTTCTATAAATAAATAGAAATTAAATAATTAGGTTAACTTATATATAATTATAATTTTATAATATTATAATGATCTGTTTAGAAACACAATCTTTATTTATATAATAAAATTTATATTATTATATTTTTTAATATTTTTTTATATTGTCTAACTACTTTTTCAGTTGCTTTAGGTCCAATAAACTAGTTTATCAACTCATAACTTACAACTCATAAGCTTATAAACTATCAACTAGTTTACCAATTAGAAGCTAACTTATCAACTACTAGTTAGTTTTGTCAAACATACTATTAAATGTGTAGGAATGTTTTAATATTAAGGATTGAAGTTGAATTTTTTGTAAGTAGTAATTATTTAAGAGATGGTGATGTTTGACTTAACTCATACTAAATAGTACTTGTTATTTGAGATAATTATTGAGTTAAATTGATTTACAATAATTATTTAATTTAAAATTGGTGTTTTGAACCATTAAGACATAGTATAATAGATAAAAAAATTATAGTTAGAACAAGTATCTTTACTCAAGCTTTAAGGTGGAAGTAATGCATGGTGTTTTTGAAACTTGTTAGATTACGTAATAAGTATCTTTTCTGAAGTGAGAGTGTGATTGCTCAAGCAACAATGTGGTTGCTTAGACATTAAAGTGGAGGTGATGAGTGATGGTTTTGAAATTTGTTAGATTATACAATGAACATACTCGCTCAAGTATTATGATAATGTTTAAGCATTCGATGTTGGTCGCTCAAGCTATGTGTAAGCGTTTGAGCAAAAAAGATCAAATCAATTTTCCTTTTAGAGTTGGTGTCACTCAAGCAATAAGAAGTTGTTCAAGGGAGGACGTTTTCCTTTGTTTAAGGGAGAAAGATTGCTCAAGTGAGGAAGTCTTCCTCTGTTTGGAGGAGAAAGGTTACTTAACTGAGGAAGTCTTCCTCTGTTTAAGGGAATAAGGTTGCTTAAGCAAGATAAACTTGCTTAAGTGATGTATATATGATAATGTTGTCATTAATTGGTGAAGTGATGTGTAATTTAATATTTATATGTTTATATATATGATATGAAGACGATGGTGAGATGCATGAACTTGTACTATGTACTTATTGATTTATATTGTATATGGATATAGGTGCATGATGAGGAATACCTTGAATAATATTGTGATCTCGACAATTGTAGTATTCAGTATAGAAACTTCTTAAGGAGATAAGATTTTCTTGTTTTATTAATAGCCTAAATAATATAGATTAAGATATGAGGTGGTTGGTGAGAACGTAAGAAAGGTTTATTACTACTATGGTGATAGCTTTTGTGCAAAGAACTACCCTAATGCTATAGAGTTTAAGTTTGCTTACCAAAATGGCTTGAAATGATTCAAGTGTTAGTTTCTTGGACAAGTTCAGTGCAAGTCTTCTGAAAGATGTCGAGTGTGATAGATTTTCTTGTTTTGCTAATAGCCAAAATCATATAGATTAAGATATCATGTGGATGGTGAGAACCTAAGAGAGGTTTTTCACTACTATGGTGATAGTTTTTGTGCAAAGAATTATCCTAATGCCAAAAAGTTTAAGTTTGTTAACCAAAATAGATCAAAATGATTTAGGTGTTAGTTTCTAGTCGAACATGTTTTGTACAAGTCTTTTGAAAGGTGTCGAGTGTGACAAATTAATTTGAATATTCTGATACAATGGAGGATTCATGTAGTCTTGGATGGTGGTTTAGGTGTAATGTATTATGGTTTTCTTTATAATGCAAATATGATGTGTAATTGATATATATATGTTATATGTTATGTCATGTTGTATTGAATATTAAAATTATTAGTTCACTCTTATGCGAGTGATATCAATTGATGTTATGATTGTCTTAATGTAAAAATGAAGAAAGATATTTAGAAATATCTAAAAGATAATTGTTTTGATGATGATGGCTCTAAAAGAAGAAGACGGACCTTAATGATTGAAGTCTTGTGGAAGCTTTAAACTTATATTTTGTGTATATGTTTACTTGTAATAGTTAGGAATCTTGATGAAGATCATAGCATTCACACAACTCTCCTCTAAACTTTGAAAAAGCCTTTTGTTTTTTGTAAAAAGCAATTAACATCAAAATAATTGATTATCTTGCAAAATAATTTATTATCATTAACAAACTTTTGTTTTTCAATTACTCTCTGAAATAATCGATTATTCTGAATGCTTTTTAGAAAAACATTTTCATATTCTACAGAACCTTGCGCCCCTCTTTGCCTATAAATACATAAGGGGTCTGAGCTTTCAAAAATAATTTAGAGAGATCAAAGTGAAAGTTGCTTTGCCGCTAGTGTTCAAAATTGCTTCATCCTTTATGGTTATTCAAAGTAGGTGTTCATCTTTTGAGGTTTTCAAAAGAGCTGTTGTTCATTCTTTGTGGTTATTCAAATGATGTGTTTTTATTCCTTGTGGTGTTCAAGGAAGGTGTTGTTTCATCTCTTGTGTGTTCAAGAGAGGTGTTGTTTTCATCCTTTATTCTGTACGAAGGAGGTGTGTTATTAATCTCCCTGCTGTCTTACTTATTCCACTGCACTATAAATTTGTAAAATTTATTATTAAGATAGTTAGTAAAAATCACTCTCATTTGAGGTGATAAAGTCAGTGAACATAGGATTTTCTTTGATCCGAACCAGAAGGTAGAGGGACGAGGTCCCAAGTTCCACTATTCTAAAGTGCACTCAGTTCTTTGAGCATAGCCTGACGCCAACCGGGATGGGACAAGGCATCATCTACAGTTTTAGGGATGGATACAGAGGAAATAGAAGAAAGGCAGGTATAAAATGAAGGAGATAATCTATGATAACTTAAATTAATATAGCGAAGAGGAGGTTTGTGGGTGGTTCGTATACCTTTTCGAAGAGCAATGGGAAGATCATATTCAATTGGCAGAACCGGAGGAACCAAAAGAGTTGACAACGAAAGTGAGTCAGATGATGGAGGTGGTGGTGTTGGTGGTGGTGGTGGAGGTGATGGTGCTATACTAGACTCAACCGGAGGTTCACATATAACTGGAATAATGGCTGTTTCAGAAGTCGGTGTAGAGGTAGAAGGGTTGGTCTTAAAATAGAGAGAGGACTCAATGAAAGTGACATCTGCAGAGATAAAATAACAATTAATTAGATATAACAAGCACTTAGAATAACATCCCTCCAAAAATGTTGAGGAACATTACCATGAATTAACATTGTTCGAGTTGTTTCAATGAGGTGTCTATTCTTACGCTCAGCCACCCCATTTTGTTGAGGTGTATAAGCACATGAAGTTTGGTGAAGAATACCATTAGACACTAGAAAACTATGAAAAGAATGAGAAAGATACTCTCGGGCATTATCACTACGTAAAATGCGAATAGACACACCAAATTGAGTTTTTATTTCATTAAAAAAAGTTTGAAAGATAGAAAACAACTCTAAACGATTTTTCATCAAAAATAACCAAGTACACCTTGAGTAATCATCAATGAAAGTAACAAAATATTTAAATCCTAAATTAGACTGGACGCGACTAGGTCCCTAAATGTCAGAGTGAATTAAGGCAAATGGAGAAGAAGCACGTTGTGAGATACTAATTGGAAAAGAAGAACAACTGTGTTTCCCTAATTGACACGACTCACAAGAGAAAGTAGATAACTTGTACAGACTTGGAACAAGCTGCTGCATTTTTGCAAGGCTAGGATGACCCAGTTGAGCATGAATGAGAGAAGAAGACTCCATTACTAACCAACATGGGCAGTTATCCTAAGATAGTAGAGACTATGAGACTCACATCCAGTGGTGCCAATCGTCCGTCCCAAACTTCGATCCTGTAAGCAAACAGAATCTTTAGTAAAAGAGATAATGCAATCAAGGGAGCGAGTGAGGCAACTCAGGGATAATAAATTAAATGGAGATCCATGGACATAAAGAACATTGTCAATAGAGAGGGAAGGAAGAAGTTGAATGGTACCAATACCATGTGAAGGGGCTTTAGAGCCATTAGCCATGGTGACAGATGGCAAATAACCCGAAGTAGAGAGTGATGAAAAGAATGATTTATTACCAGTAATGTGGTCTGTGGCGCCAGAGTCTAGAATCCAAGGACTAAGAAATGTTGATTGGGTTAGGCCAGCAAAAGAAATATTTGTATGCACAACAGAAGCAGCGGAACTGAAGTCCTGATGATCCTCATACCCTTTAAGAAACTCATTAAAGATAGTAGGTTGAGGCAATTTATCAGATGGTGTAGGACCCGAGACAGGTGGTGGTGGTGTTGCGGGAGCAACATAGGCAATTGCAGCAGATTTTGGAGGACGGTCATGTAAAGCATAACACCTTTCTTTTACATGACCGTGTATCTGTGACAATAAGCACACTAAGGACGTCCTTTTTTCTGTTTCTGAGGACGATGGCGGTTGTCATGTTAAGAGACCACATAAATATCACCGTCAAATTTGTCAATGGAGAGATGCATATTGACAAAATTAGTATAAATGGACGGAAGAGGCGTAGGAGCAGATGGGACCATGAGGAAAGAGAAAACTGCTGGAGGAGAGAGAAAGCTGCTGGAGAAAAGAGAGAAACCCTAAAAATAGGGTAAAAATGCAAACAACCTCTGATGAAGAAGCTGAGCACAGATCTGGAAAGAGGATGGAGAGACAACGGTGGCGGCGGTGATCGCGACCGAAAAGGACGTCGAACGTGCCTCCACGCGTGACAGACGGCCTCTGCTTCGGTGAAAGTGGCGGCGACACGTGGCGGCGCGTGACTTCTCTGATGATCGCGATTTCGATGGCGTTGGACTCGCCTGGCCCAGACGAAGCTGTCTGTGGTGTCAGCATGTGGAACCGGGATGACGGCGACGGTGCAGTAGTGGAAACGAGAGAGAACGGCGCCGGAAAACACTGTTCCAGGAGAAAGAAGTGGCGACGGTGACGGTCGGACTAGGGAAACCTTATCTGTGAGGTTGCCAGTGATGGCGGCGGAGAGATTCCGAAAATTAAGGAAGAAAGATTTTTGGAAAAAAAAAATTTGACACTGATGAACAGTGGGTTCACCAAGGAGGCAGAGATTTGACCTAGCTCTAGATACCATATTAAGAAGTAGACTTTAAGCCTAACTCAACCCCACAAAATCGGCTTGTAAGGTGAGGTTTGCACCCACTTATATACACTAAATTGACTTCATCTCTAGTCGATGTGGGATCTCCAACAGTGGTTATTCAAATGATGTGTTTTTATTCCTTGTGGTGTTCAAGGAAGGTGTTGTTTCATCTCTTGTGTGTTCAAGAGAGGTGTTGTTTTTATCCTTTGTTCTGTACGAAGGAGGTGTGTTATTAATCTCCCTGTTGTCTTACTTATTCCACTGCACTATAAATTTGTAAAATTTATTATTAAGATAGTTAGTAGAAATCACTCTCATTTGAGGTGATAAAGTCAGTGAACATAGGATTTGCTTTGATCCGAACTAATATTAATACTATTTTTCTTTATCCTTATTCTCTTTACATTCAGCTTATATTCTGCTCTTATATATTTCGTACTCTGATTTTTTTTAAAGTAGAACTTAAATTTATTGGGAGTTTTGTTAAATTCTATTTTAACTTGTTTAAAATCGAAAAAGTTAAATTTTTATCAAGAAACCAATTCACACTTCCCTTCTTAGTTGATTTACCTGACCTATTATTCTAATAGATTGTACTTTATATAAGAACAAGTAATAATGAAAGCAAAGAGACCTATTGATCTAGGAAGATTTATATATATCTATTTTTGAAGAACCTTGTGTTCTTAACTTCTATGTATATTTTATATTTATTTAACTAGTATAATATATTTTTTCAGAATATTGTAAATATAATTTTGAGTGTATTGATCAATTTAATCAAACTAACTTTTAATTATTTTTATTGAAAATTGATATTTAAAATAAAAAAATTATTACAAGTTAAATTTCAATTAATTAAATAATATTTTAAGATGATTTAAATAAGAAAAACAGATAAACTTTTTTATATTTAAACTCATCATACTTTTTATTTTTTTATTATTTACTAGTAAAAAGCAAGCACATTATATCTAACTTTTTATATAAAATACTTTATCTTAATGGTTTATGTTTCATGTTTATATTAATTTTATATATTTTTTAAAATAAAATATGCGTTATAAAAAAATATACAGTAGATTGAGAAGTTTTTTAGTGTAACAGTTTATTTTGACTGCTTTTCCCTATATATCTTCTTCTTTATTTATTTATTTATTGAAAAGGTTTTATTTGTTTATATTTTTTTATAGTAATTTTATTTATCATATACAATATATATGTATGAAAAGGTTAATTTTAAAACTCCACATATGAATATTTATTATGAATTTTATATTCTATACTCATGTGTTTGCAACTTACCCAATCAAATAATTCATGAAAAAAAATAATATATATATATATATATATATATATATATATATATATATATATATATATTTCCAAGCATATATAGGTAGTTGTTTTGTTTAGAAGTATCTTTTAATTTTGGAACCTTTTTTATTATCATATAAAAAGTCATATAACCAACAGTAAACAAGGGTGAGCTATCACTAATTTAGATAAAAATACAAATATATATAAGATAATCATAATTCAAAATATATTATAAATCCAATAAATTTTTTCTTATTTCATTAAAAAACATTCTAAATCAATATGGAGACCTGAACTTAAAATAAATAAAAATATAGCAAATAGAAAAACTTTTATTAACTATATCTTAGAGAGATTAACTTTTTATCAATATGTGGTTCTCAATATCAAAGGATAGGTTAAGTTTATTTTTTACACTCTACATCATTAAATATTTCTAAGTTATGTAATAACTCTATCAATTCTTTACCACCACCTAATGTCTTTATCTACTTAATTTGAGTTATTAACCATAACATAATTAATTCAATGTATTTTTATATAATTATTTAATTTAATCTCAAATAAACTATATATTATGTACAAATATCACATAATTTGAAATTAAATATACTTTTTATGTTTATCCACATTTTGTTTGAGCAACCTATTTTCTTTAAATAATTTTTTTTTTACTTGAATGATTAAGATTAGAGACTTTCTTCATCCTCATTTTTCTTTTGAGCGAAAAATCGAATCAAAGATAAGAGAATTGACTCAACATGATTTTCACTTGTAAAAACATTTTTGAAAACTAAAATTTTTCATATTTCATACAACTAATTCAGAACCCAAATATCAAATTTAACTCTCCTATCCACTTGAACATCAAAATAATGTTTTTCAATCAAACTTGTATGTATACTTACTTAAACAAAAATGTAGTTATTCAATACTCAAAAAAGCCAAAAACTAACCACAAAAATATAACTCAAATTGAGAAAATTCAAATCTAACGATTCAATGCATCACCTAACAATTCTAATATTAATACCATATTCAAAACCAAACGAAAACTCAATATTCACCTTTGATCCAAAAATGTCAAGATAAAATCTCAACAATTTCCATAGTAACCCTTTATAGTGAAAGATTAAAATTTTCTTATTCTTCAAAATAGTTTCTCATATATAAAAGTTACTTATTTTGTTAGAATAATAGAGTAGGTAAAATAAATCAAGAGGGATGAATTGGTTTCTTAATAAAAATTAAATCTTTTTCAAATTTAATCTTGTTAAAACAAAGTTTAACAAAAAGCCAATATAAATTTAAGTTTATGCTTTATAAAAATCAGAATATAACAAAAATAAGCATAATATAAATTGAATGTAAAGAGAGTAGGGATAGAAAAAATACATAGAGTATTTATACTGGTTCAGATCAAAACAGATCCTACATTCAGTGACTTATCACCTCAACAGAGAGTGATTTCTACTAACTATCTTAATAATAAAGTTTACAAACTTACAGTGTAGCGGAATGAGAAAGATAGCAGGAAGATTAATAAGAGACCTCATTTGTACAGAACAAAGGATGAAACAACACATCTCTTGAAAACACAAGAGATGAAAAACACCTTCCTTGAATACCACGAGAAATGAAAACACCTCCTTTGAATAACCACAAAGGATGAACAATTACTTCCTTGATCTCACAAAGAATGAACACCTCCTTTAAATAACCACAAATGATGATAACAACACCTATTTTGAAAACTTCAAACAATGAACAACTCCTTTGTGGTTATTCAAAGGATGAAACAAGATTGAACACTAGCGGCAGAGTAACTTTCTCTTTGATCTCTCTATGTTAATTTTGAAAGCTTTGACCCCTTTTGTATTTACAGGAAAAGAGGGGCTCAAGGTACTGTAGAATATGAAAAGATTTTCGCAAAAACATTCAGAATAATGGATATTACTTGAGATAATCGATTATTACTTGGGATAATCAATTATTCCAGAGAGTAATTGAAAAATAAAAGTTTGTTGATGATAATAAATTATTTCGCAAGATAATCAATTATTTTAAGTATGATAATCAATTATTCCTAGAGATAATCGATTATTTCAACGTTAAAATCTTTTTACAAAAAACAAAAGACTTTTTCAAAGTTTAAGGAGAGTTGAGTGCATGCTATAATCTTCAACATGATTCCTAACTATTACAAGCAAACATATACACAAAAATACAAGATTAAAGCTTCCACAAGATTCCAAGACTTCAATCATGAAGGTCCATCTTCTTCTTTTAGAGCTATCATCATCAAAACAATTATTCTTTAGATATTTCTAAAGATCCTTCTTCATCTTTCAATTAAAAATCTTTCCCTTTTTGATTATGATAAAAAATTCTTGAAGACTTGTGCAACCTGTATATGTTTATCTGAAGCAAATAGATAGTTGAAAAAAAATAAGCATGTAAAAGTCTAACTTTTCTCCTCCAATTTTTTATAAGAATAAAAAAGAAAATAAAAATCAGAAAGTTCTCCCAATTTGAAAGAAGCAATACTTCCTCTTAATAAAATGCTCCCCTATATAGATGAAATATAAAAAAAAAATATAGAGAGCAAACAAGAGAGGCATAAAAAAATTGTTGGAGAGAAAGTGAACACATTAAGGGAATATATTTTATAACCTAAAAAAAATTCAATTATCTCCCCTTTAATTTGAAATCTCCCCCTAAATAGATGCAATCTTCAAAACAAAATATGCAAGCATAGGTAAACATTGCAACTAAATCATTTTAAAAAAATCAACGGCAAAACTTCACCAATTTTTTTGTCTCCTCTCAAATCAAGACATCTCAAAACTCCTCTTTCATTAAATAAATAATTTCTCTTCCAAAATTCTTAAGAAGTTACCAAGAGACATCCTCGCTTTTGAGACATCCTCGCTTTTGAGACATCCTATAAAACAAATGAAAGAAGCTTTGGTCCTCAAAAACTTGTTTGGATCCTTTATGGTTAGAAGAAAAATTACTTTAATTTTGGAACCCAAATATATCTTCCTTTAGGGACACCAAAATGTTTGATTCTACACTTGTTTGAAGAGTGTCCCTTCTTCAAACAGTAAAAACAAGTAAGAGTCATAGGCTTAGAGGATGTTTCACCTCTAACAAGGTTTTTCCTACGAGAAAATTTATTTTTAGTATACTATTTATTTTTAAAAGTTTTCTTCTTTAAGCAAGAAGCATCATACAATTTATTTTTACTTTCAGAAATTCTTTTAATAGATTTTTCAAGTTTAGAAATTTTTGTTTCATAAACTTTACAGTTTGCACAATCAACAATTTCTTGTTTTTTTAAACTATATAAATTTTCAGTAGTAATTTTTGTAAGGGAGTTTTCAAGACAAATAATTTTATTTTCAAATACCTTGCAATTTTTACACCCAGCAATTACAACCTTTTCCTTTTCTAAAACATTTTTCTCTTCTACTAAAATTTCAACTTTTTATTCAAAATCTTTATATTCAAATTTCAGCTTATTATGCAAACTTCAAAGCTTTTTAGATTTAATACAAAGTTCTTGAAAAAAATAAAGTAATTCATCATAATCATTTGAAAAACAAGAATTACTAACCTTGCTGCAAGTAAACTCACTTTGCGTGTAAAGCAAATATTTGCTTCTTTATCAGATTCACTTGAGCTTGAAGAAGAGCTTGGGTCAACATCAAAATAGACTTTCTTCTTTTTCATGACTCTCATATCCCTTTTATTGTCTCCTTTATTTAGATTTGGACAATTTGTTTTAACATGACCCTTCTTTCCACATCTATAGCATTTGTAAAATGATGCAGGAGCATGGCCATCAATTTTGAATTCTTTATGATGACTCCTACTTTTGTTTTTTATGAACTTAGTGAATTTCTTCAACATAAGTTTCATGCTTTCACAATTAGAGTCATCTTCTTCCTCATGATTATGCTCTTTAGAGATTTCAGATTTGAAGGCTATATTTTTTCTTTGCCTTTCATGTTCTTCTTCAGTTATCCTTCCTAACTCTAGGTCATGCTCTCTCAACTTTCTGAACAGAGCCGTCATGGACATGTTCTCAAGATTTTGTGATTCCATGATGGTAGTAACTTTAGGTTGTCATGACCTGTTTAAAGATTTTAAAATTTTAATATTTAACTCATCAATATCGAAAGACTTATCGAGACTGACGAGATGGTTTATGATGTGCATTAAACATTTTTGCACATCATAAATATTTTCTCCCTGTTGCATTTTGAACATCTCATATTGTTGTATGAGAGTGTTTTTCCTGGCCCGTTTCATGTCATCTGTTCCTTCATGTGTGACAGCCAACACGTCCCACATGTCTTTTGCAGTCTTACAGATAGAAATCCTGCAAAACTCATCTAGAGTTGGTCCAAAAGAAATTATATTTCTAGCTCTTACATCATATTGAGCCCGTCTGTTTTCTTCTGCAGTCCAAGTAAAGAACTCCTATGGTTCTTAACCAATCACAGGAATAAAAGGACCGTTTGCAACAACATCCCAAACACCTCTATCAACAAACTCAAGAAATATTTGCAACCTAACTTTCTAGAAAAGATCATTTTCTCCAGCAAAAAGATGAGGTCTGTTAGTAGAAGCACCTTCAGCAAAAGTTTGATTTTGACCTACCATTACTAATCTATTTTGAAATAATAATAAAAAAACCAGGCTCTGATACCAACTGTTAGAATAATAAGGCAGGTAAAATAAACCAAGAGGAGAGTGAATTGGTTTCTTAATAAAAATTAAATCTTTTTCGAATTTAATCTTGTTAAAACAGAGTTTAACAAAAACCTCAATATAAATTTAAGTTTTTACTTTATAAAAATTAGAGCATAACACAAATAAGCAGAATATAAATTGGATGTAAAGAGAGTAAGGATAGAGAAAGATACACAGAGTATTTATAATAGTTTGGATCAAAGCAGATCCTACATTCAGTGACTTATCACCTTAACAGAGAGTGATTTCTACTAACTATCTTAATAATGAAGTTTAAACTTACAATCACTACAAGAAAAAAGAGATGTATTGTCGGCAAAAATCCACCCAATAGCCCACGCTACTAACTATCTTAATAATGATGCTAACTCGTCATTAGCGTCCACCCAACAGCCCACGCTAAAAACATGGAAGCTAGTGGAGTAGCGTCAAAGCGATTAAGAGACGCTAAGCTGACACAAAAGCCGATGCTATACTTTTAAAAATATATAAATTAAATTACGTAGCATAGGCTCAGCAGACGCAAAGCTGACCCTATGAATTTTTAAAATAAAAAAAAATGTGTAGCGTCGTCCTGGCCACCGCTATTATTTTTTAAAACAAACGCCCAATTACAAATGAAACAAACAATTCAATCAAAACAAGCGCAATTAAAAATCAAAGAACCAATTGAATCAAACAAACCTACGCGCAATTAACAATCAAACAACCAATTCAAAAGTGCAATTAAGAATCAAAAAATCAGTTCGTTCAAGAAACCTTCGTGAAAAAATCCTAAATAGGCCACCAATTGAATCACGAGAACTCACCTACGCACGGTATGAACGACGAAGCCCGTGTCTATGTTCTTCACCAAGAATCCCAAATTCTCCAGCCACAAATTTAGAGAATCACTGTCAAACATTAGCTTCAAGTCGAAATCAACAACGAAACACTCACAACCTTTCAAAATCAAAACCCTAAATAAAAAACGAAATCGAAAACCCAGAACAATTTCTTACCTTGCGAACTTCAAATCGATTCGTCGCCAGAGACGGAGATCCATAAATGCAGAGGTAGATGGAGGCACAAACGAACACCACCAATCACCGAATCCATAGGATGGAGGCATAGAGGACCACCAATCACTGAATCCACATGATGGAGGCAAAGAGGAAGAGAGAAAATGCGGGAAACCGCGAGAGAGAAGACGCAAGAATTAAGGAAATTAGGTCTGGATTTCCTTTTAAACGTTTCTTATTTAAAACTAGCGTCGGCTTGGCAGACGCAATTAATTTCATTTAGCGTCGGCTAGGCCGACGCTACTTTCTGTTTAAGACTTTGCGTCCACCTGGCCGACGCTACCACAATTATTCAATTTTTAATAAATTTAGCGTCTGTCATGGCGACGCAGCATTAATTAGTTTAAATTTTCTATTTAATTTTTGCTACCTTATATTTTAATTTTAATTTATTTATTTTTACCATCCAAGAACTAAGCGTCGGTCTTTTTCTTTTCATAGCGTCAGCGTAAAGTCTCATTGGCTGACTTTACTAGCGTTCGTTTGGGGCCGACGCTACTTTCTGGCAGCTATACGCAAGATTTCTTGTAGTGAGTGCAGGGGAATGAGAAAGATAGCAAGAAGATTAACAAGACACCTTCTTTGTACATAACAAAGGATGAAACAACACCTCTCTTGAAAATACAAGAGATGAACAACACCTTCCTTGAACACCACAAGGAATGAAAACACCTCCTTTGAATAACCACAAAGGATGAACAACTACTTTCTTGATCTCACAAAGAATGAACACCCCCTTTGAATAACCACAAAGGATGATAACAACACATCTTTTGAAAACCTCGAAAGATTAACACCTCCTTTGAATAACTACAAATGATGAAGCAAGATTGAATACTAGCAGCATGACAACTTTCACTTTTATCTCTCTAGGTTAATTTTGAAAGCTTTGACCCCTTTTGTATTTATAGGAAAAAAGGGGCGCAAGGTACTGTGAAATATGAAAAGGTTTTTGTAAAAACGTTCAAAATAATTGATTATTTTAGACAGTAATTGAAAAATAAAAGTCTGCTGATAATAATGGATTATTTTGCAAGATAATCGATTATTTTAAGTATGATAATAGATTATTCTAGGAGATAATAAGTTATTTCAACGTTAAAAGCTTTTTACAAGAAACAAAAGGCTTTTTCAAAGTTTAAGAAGAGTGGAGTGTATGTTATGATCTTCAACATGATTCTTAACTATTACAAGCAAACATATACACAAAGTACAAGATTAAAGCTTCCGCAAGACTTCAAGACTCCAAAACTTCAATCATGAAGGTCCATCTTCTTCTTTTAGAGCCATCATCATCGAAACAATTATCCTTTAGATATTTCTAAAGATCCTTTTTCATCTTTATATTAACATTTTTCATAAAAAAAATTACTTCAATCACACCAAATTCATAGGAACCTCAAGAAAAACCATCACATTAATTAATACTTAAGTAACAACATGTTTTACTTATCCAAAGTAGTAAATTTGAGAATTCTCACAAATAAAACTTTTACTCCCCTCGAATCCATATAATACGGATATAATTATATTTTCCATCAAATCTTAATAGTTTGAATAAATTCACATAATATATTATATATATCAAGTATTTAACCAACTTACAATTTGAAAGTATTGAGTATTTACTTAGACATATCTCCAAAGGTTCATAAAGGCCATGAGGTATTAACTTAACTTAATTATTTACTTAATTATTTATATATACTTAATATTTTAAACTCTTCCTAACTTAAGTGTTAAATTGATATTTTGCAGAGAGACATAGCAGCACATAACTTAAAGTCTTCATGAGAGAATATTCAACTTATTTTAAATTAATTTTTGATATATTAGAGATGTTTTATATTTTATATCTTGTAACTTTGCGAAATATATCTATGAAAAAGATAAGATAAGGAATAAAAACGAAAAAAAAAATCAAAGTTAGAAAAAGAGAGATAGAGAAAGAAAAAGTGGGGAATGAAAAGCTAAAAAGAATAAAAGGATTAAAAAGAAAAGATAATAGAGTTTGGGTTCACACAGATACATAAATGAAACTATTGAAATTTTAAAATATAATTAAAATAAAAAATAATCTGCATAAAAAAATTATTAACTGTCATAGAAAATTTAGTCTAAAAAAATTAGTCATTTCTGAAAACACAAATATCTAATTATGCGTCACGATGTTATAAAATTTGAAAGAGACACTTTGGTTGCGAAAACGCTGCGAGTCTGGTTTATGTAACATCTGGGAACTGTTTTTTTTCTTTCCTCCCCAGCAAAAGCAAAAATGGTGTGCCAAATTCGTCTCTAGTGCTTTATTTCAGACAATGAACTTATCTCAATTCTCACCCTCTTACATATTAAAATACCAGAAAAACATAACATTCTTCCATTTCATGACCTAACATCCCCGTTTAGGTCGGAATAAAAAACCCATACCACCCTAAACAACACCTTTATATGCTTTTCCGATTCCATCGATAGAGTTTTCATATTGTTTCAAAACATTAATCATATTGTGAAGAGACAAAATGATCATATCCTAAAAACCTTTTTAATAGAAAAAATTATTAATAAAAAGAAGTATTTCAGTAAAATCAACTTAATTCTACTGAAGATCTTTTCTGGAACAGATTATAACATTTTGGAATCTTATTATCGCAGGAATAGCATTTCTTTATATCTTTTATATACATTTGAATAACTGTTAAAATTAATTATGAACCGTTAATTTTTATTTTATTTTTTAGACAGACTTCTCTGACATGAAAAAAGAAATTGAAGTAATAGTATTCTATGCTCGTCTCAATTAAAAAATAAAGCTAGTATTAATGTCTAGATCGATAACTTTTTCCTAGGATAATTTTTTTCTTTTTGCAAGTGGGGTCTCACATTTAAGATGAAAACTAGCATTTACTTTTGTTTTTATTCTAAAAAACGTGTTTTATTTCATGAGGCTATCCAGTAGTTTTGTAAGAACCCTAGAAAATAATTGACTGAGAAAGTGATAGAGTATTAAAATATTGAGGAACAAAGGAGTGGGACCCACGTCCTTAAGTATTTAATTCTTTTTGTTCTTCATTATTCAAAGAACACTATCTCTCCTCTTTCACTCATTTTCTAGAGCTCTTTTCTCTTCTTCCTTTCTCCCTTCGATTTCTTGACGGTTTGTTGTCCGATTGAAGAGCAGAGACCGCCTACGCGACGAGCGTCACGAGAGCAACGTTTTGCACCGATCAGAATCTTCGATTAGGTACCCCTAGAGTACTAAGTGAGCACTTAGAGGAAAAAGGAGCACTTTTGGCGATAGAGGAACTGCAAGAGCAACAGGTAAGGGGAAGTCTTAAATTTAGTCTCTTTAAAAGCTTCAATGAAAAGTGGGAAATTCCCAGTTGATTGAGGGATTGAATCTGCTTAAGTGCCTTTTCTAGCTAAGGTGAAGCGAAAGGCATTTTGTGCGTTAAATTGAGTTTCTCTTTTGTGAGCTTGATGCATTATGTTGAAATACCATTTAGTTCATAAATTGTTGAATTAAACTTGATTTGAGTAGAAGTGAATTGGAATATACTCGTTATGTGTATGATGGATTTCATTTGGATATGAATTTGATTGAATCTCAACTTGTTGTGATGAATGTGAGTAGTTAATGAGTAGAAATTGGCAGGAATTGTTCTATGTGATGAATGAATGTTGAATGGGATGACCTATGCCCCAAACTGAGTATGATTGTATTGCTTTAGCCGGTGATGAACTGCTCGCTATAAACCGTGTAAATTGAGCAGGGTCAAAGTTGGAAAAGGACCAAGTTTTAGGGGAGATGCTGTCCAATTTTGGTCATCCCTCGCCCAAGCGAGAACCCCTGCACCCAGATTGTGTTTCTTTTATGAAATTGAAGAATGTATGACTTGTGTTATATGAGATTGATATATGTTGAGCTATATGATGTGAAATTGAGGAATGATATGTTGTGATGAAGATATTTGAGGGGTTACTTGGCGGTAAGGCCAGAGGGATAATTTCATGAGGTACCTGGCAGTAAGACCAATGGGTTATATTGAGGTGGAACAAGTTTGAATGATTGTGGTGTGTTGTGCTTGTATGTGATAATAGTAGTGTGTATGGACTAGGGATTTCCCGATGGAATATCCGACTTCACCGATGATCGAGTCACGTAGACACCGTCATCGCCGTGAGAAGTCGACGGAGATTGGATTAGGATGACCTACTGAAAAGGCCTAATTCTTTCACCCCGACTCACATGGTGGTAGAGGTTGAGATATAATATTTAATCCCCATGTCGTGTATCGGTGTTAGTTCCAATTGCCTCGAGTCCATACAGTCTTCCTGAAGTCGTCAGCCTTATGTGTGTGATTGTGATTGCCATAGCCTTCGGTAGGTCGATTGATTGAATAGTGTGGATGATTAAATTAATGTTCATGTATAGACTTAATTATGAAAATATTGATTTTTGGCTTACCCCTTTTCTTTCATGGTTTGAATTTGTACTCGCTATGATCGTGTTTTGACACTGGAGCAGTATGACAGAGAGACGTGGCTTCAGCAAGTGGGGCCAAGCTAGAGAAAAGCTAGACCCCTTAGCCGCTTTATTTCTTTTGTAATCCGAGACTCGCTCGCTTGTCTGGGCATGTGTTTAACTTTGTACAACTTTTTGAGGATGACTCGTATATGCATATATTCATCTTTTGCTTGTATGATCTTTATCCGAGTAGATGTTATTATGATAATGATGATGCATGATTTAGTGAATTACTTTGTTTATTTGTATTTTTGGGGTGTTACATTTATGGTATCGGAGCAGCTTAGATTCTCGTGATAACCTAAAGGGTTGGGGCTTGTTATGTTAGTTGTGTGTTAGAACTCTGATGTGTTTCTATGATAAGTGTTTGACTTCTTGATTACATCTTGTATTGTTAGAATGCCACCCAGACAGTCTCCTCCCCCTCAGCCAGATATGAACCAGATGTTCAGAGCCAAAGAGCTTATGGCTACTACCATGCAGCAGAGTAGGAGCTCGCCATGGCTCAAGAAAGCATCAGTCGCTATGCGTGAGTTGCAGGCTTCCAGAGAGGCTACTTTGGCAGCCACAGCAGCAGCAGCTGCAAACCCACCAGCCTCATCTTCGGTCAGTCAGCCACAGGTACAGGCTTTACTGGCAGACTTTCTGAAGCATGGGCCTCCTAAGTTTGCAGGAGACTCCACCCGCATCAAGCTAACCTCCGGATGGAGAATATAGAGAAGATTTTTGGTGTTACAGAATGCCCAGAGGAGAAGAAGGTAGGCTTTGTCGCCTACATGCCGGAGGGAGAAGCGAGTTCGGTGGAAAGGGGTGAAAAGACCGATGGTCGCCAGAGATGAGGAGATTAGCCGGGAGGGTTTCAGGAGAAAGTTTCTCAGCAAGTACTTCCCAGCTAGTGCCAAGTTTGCAAAGGAGGCCGAGTTTCGAGTTAGAGCAAGACAGCCTAACAAGTGCATGAGTATGCTCGCTCGCTTTGAGCATCCGTCTAGATTTTACTCACGTAGCCGCACCGAGGAGTGGTTGTGCAGCAAGTTTGAGGAGGGCCTCGAGGCAAGAGCCGAAGGTGATTGTGGTACCTATGTATGTCACGGACTTTTCCGTCTTGGTGGAGAGAGCTAAGACTGCAGAAAGACTGGTGGCCGGAAATGTCAGGACCGTGAGGCCTCAAGTGGGAGGACCAGTGGTAGGCAGGGCTAGAGCTGAGCAGAGGACGCCCTATACTCGCCCCCATCAGTTGAGGGGTAGTAGTTCAGTGCAGCCCCGTCATGTGGGGATGAGATGTTTCAGATGCGGAGGACAGCACCTAGCTCACCAGTGCCAGTCCGGTCAGGACCACAGGAGGTGTTTCACTTGTGGCAGGATAGGACACCTTGCCAAACACTGTGGTGAGATGAGGGGAGCTGCTCCTATTAGAGCTCCGCAGCCAGTCCATCCTGATGGTGGGGTTAGACCTAGAGCAGCGGGCAGAGTGTTTGCCATCACGGGTGCAGAAGCTTCTCAGTCAGACCGTTTGATCCAAGGTGCGTGCTCTATAGCTGGTTATGTGTTGCATGTGTTGTTTGACTCTGGGGCGACACACTCCTTCGTGTCAAATAGATGTGTGGAGGAACTGAAGCTACCAGTTCAGGATCTCCAGTTAGATTTATGTGTTTCTACACCAACATCTAACTTGGTGATTGCTTCTAGAGTGTGCATAGGCTGCTCGGTGATTGTTGAAGGACGCAAGTCAAAGGTGAACTTAATTTGTTTACCTTTGAAGGACCTAGATGTGATTCTAGGCATGGATTGGCTATCTACCAATAGGGTTTTGATAGACTGTGGCTTGAAGCAGCTTGGTTTTCCTGCACCCGGGGATGTAGAGTTGGTTTCAACTCAGCGAGCATGGAAGGATATAGTTGATGGAGCTCGGTGTTTTATGATCCTAACCCATGTGGAGGAGGAGAGGGACCAGGGAGTGGATATACCGGTGGTTAAAGATTTTACAGATGTATTTCCAGAGGAAGTGCCTCGATTTACCTCCTAAAAGAGAGGTGGAGTTTTCTATAAATCTAGTACCTGGAGCGAGACCAGCTTCTATGGCACCTTACAGGATGGCTCCAACTGAGCTGAGTGAACTCGAAGAAGCAGATAGAAGATCTTCTAGATAAGCAGCTCATCGTGCCTAGTGTATCATCATGGGGAGCACCAAGCAGTTACCGGTGAAGAAGAAGGATGGAGGATCCAGATCGTGCATAGACTACCGACAATCGAACAAGTTGACCATCAAGAACAAGTATCCATTGCCCAGGATAGATGACTTGATGGATCAGCTGCATGGGGCTACAAAGTGTTCTCCAAGATAGATTTGAGGTCCGGATACCATCGATTTTTGGTGAAAATCGAAGATGTGCGTAAGACAGCTTTCAGGTCCGGATATGGCCACTATGAGTATGTGGTAATGCCTTTGGGGTGACTAATGCGCCAGCCATCTTCATGGACTACATGAATAGGATATTCGGACCCTTTTGGATAAGTTTGTGGTAGTCTTTATAGATGACATCCTCATCTACTCGCATAGTGTCGAGGAGCATGGAGAACACCCGAGGACGCTTTGGGCATTCCGAGAGAGAAGCGCTTGTATGCCAAACTTTCCAAATGTGAGTTTTGGCCGAGTGAGGTGAAGTTCTTGGGGCATGTTGTATCACGGAGGGCATTTCGTGGATCCCTCCAAAGTGGAGGCAAGATTTCAGTGGGAGCGCCCTAAGTCCGTGTCGAAATAAGGAGTTTTGTGGGTTTAGCGGGCTACTACAGGAGATTCATAGAGGGCTTTTCTAAGATAGTAGCCCCTCCGACCAGATCGACCGTGAAGGATCAACCTTTCGCCCGGACGCACAAGTGTGAGCAGAGTTTCTTAGAGTTGAAGGAAAGGTTGACCAGCTTCTCCCATCCCGGTTATCCCAAACCCAGAGGACACTTTTGAAGTCTTTTGTGATGCATCTCTTTGGGGTTGGGTTGTGTTTTGATGCGTAACAATAAGGTGGTGGCTTATGCTTCTAGACAATTGAAGAATCATGAGAAGAACTATCCCACCCATGATTTGGAATTGGCAACTGTGGTGTTTGCCTTGAAGATCCGGAGGCATTACTTGTTTGGGGCCAAGTTTGAGGTGTTCAAGTGATCATAAGAGTCTGAAATACCTCTTTGATCGAAGGAGCCGAACATGAGGCGAGAAGGTGGATGGAGCTCCCGAAAGATTATGACTTTCAGCTGATGTACCACCCGTGCAAGGCCAATGTGGTTGCGGATGCTTTGAGTAGGAAGACCATTGGCATGTCCGCACCGATGGTAAGGGAACATGAGTTGATTGAGCAGTTTAGAGACCTTAACCTCGCTGTAGAGTTCTCTCGCGACCACATCGCTGCAGAAACCGGTAGTCACCAAGTGATTTTATTGAGGTGGTCAAGGAAAGGCAAGCAGTTGATGCCCACCTGAGGGGCATAGTTGACAGTCTCAGTGAGGGACAACCTCAGGAGTTTCTAGTGGGGTCAGATGGGATCTTGAGATTCAAGGGCGTGGTGTGTATACCGATGATGCAGCAAGGAAGAAGTTGGTCCTAGAAGAAGGGCACAAGAGTAGGCTTAGTCCGCATCCCGGCATGACTAAGATGTATCGAGACCTCGAAGAAATCCTTCCGGTGGCCTCGGTATGAAGAGGAGATAGCCATGTATGTGGCTAGCTGTTTGACTTGTCAGAAGGCAAAGATAGAGCACCAAAGGCCAGGTGGTATGCTTCAGCAGCTAGAGGTACCGTAATGGAAGTGGGACAAGATAGCTATGGATTTCATCACCCACCTACCACTGACAATCAAAGGACACGACTCAAGATGGATGATTGTGGACAGATCGACTAAGAGTGCACACTTCCTACCCGTGAACTTGAGGACTTCTATGGACAAGCTAGCACAGCTTGTACATCGAGAGATAGTAAGACTGCACGGCATCCCCTCCAGTATAGTGTCAGACAGAGATCCCCGGTTCACCTCTCGTTTTTGGCAGACTCTACAAGCAGCCTTGGGTACCAGATTGAGATTGAGTACAGCCTACCACCCTCAGACAGATGGGCAATCCGAAAGGACGATATAGACTTTGGAGGATCTGTTGAGATCTTGTGTGCTAGACCATCTTGGTAGCTGGGATGAGATCTTACCCTTGGTTGAATTCACTTATAATAATAGTTTCCACTCTAGCATTGGGATGGCACCCTATGAGGCGTTGTATGGGAGGAAGTGTAGGACTCCCTTGTGTTGGTTTCAGGATGGAGAGAAGGTAGTGGTGGGGCCTGAGTTACTTCAGCAGACTACTGAGAAGGTGAAGATGATTCAGGCAAGGATGAAGACTTCACAGAGTCGTCAGAAGTCAGATCAGAGGAGGAGACCTTTAGAGTTTGAGGTAGGAGAGCATGTGTTTCTGAAGGTGACACCTATGACTGGAGTAGGCAGAGTCATGAAACCAAGGAAGCTGACTCCTAAGTTTATTGGGCCATATCAGATTCTCAGGAGGATTGGACCAGTAGCTTATGAGTTAGCTCTACCTCCCCCTCTGTCCAGATTGCATAGTGTTTTTCATGTCTCCCAGTTGAGGAAGTACATATTTGATCCCAGTCACATTTTGGAGTCTGATGAGGTACAGATCAGAGAGGACTTGTCTTTTGAGGCCATTCCCATCAGGATCATAGACGTTCCGCTCAGGCAGCTCAGGAGAAAGACCATCAGTATGGTCAAGGTGTTGTGGGATACTAAAACTGGTGATTCCACTTGGGAGTTGGAGGAGCAGATGAGGAAGTTTTACCCTTATCTTTTTGCTTGATGAGTTTCATTTTCGTGGACGAAAATTTTGTAGTTGGGGAGAATGTAAGAACCTAGAAAATAATTGACTGAGAAAGGGATAGAGTATTAAAGTATTGAGGAACAAAGGAGTGGGACCCACGTCCTTAAGTATTTAATTCCTTTTGTTCTTCATTATTCAAAGAACACTATCTCTCCTCTTTCACTCATTCTCTAGAGCTCTTTTCTCTTCTTCCTTTCTCCCTTCGATTTCTTGACGGTTTGTTGTCCGATTGAAGAGCGGAGACCGCCTACGCGACGAGCGTCACGAGAGCAACGTTTTGCACCGATCAGAATCTTCGATTAGGTACCCCTAGAGTACTAAGTGAGCACTTAGAGGAAAAAGGAGCACTTTTGGCGATAGAGGAACTGCAGGAGCAACAGGTAAGGGGAAGTCTTAAATTTAGTCTCTTTAAAAGCTTCAATGAAAAGTGGGAAATTCCCAGTTGATTGAGGGATTGAATCTGCTTAAGTGCCTTTTCTAGCTACGGTGAAGCGAAAGGCATTTTGTGCGTTAAATTGAGTTTCTCTTTTGTGAGCTTGATGCATTATGTTGAAATACCATTTAGTTCATAAATTGTTGAATTAAACTTGATTTGAGTAGAAGTGAATTGGAATATACTGTTATGTGTATGATGGATTTCATTTGGATATGAATTTGATTGAATCTCAACTTGTTGTGATGAATGTGAGTAGTTAATGAGTAGAAATTGGCAGGAATTGTTCTATGTGATGAATGAATGTTGAATGGGATGACCTATGCCCCAAACTGAGTATGATTGTATTGTTTTAGCTGGTGATGAACTGTCTGCTATAAACTGTGTAAATTGAGCAGGTCAAAGTTGGAAAATGACCAAGTTTTAGGGGAGATGCTGTCCAATTTTGGTCAGCCCTCGCCCAAGCGAGAACCCCTGCACCCAGATTGTGTTTCTTTTATGAAATTGAAGAATGTATGACTTGTGTTATATGAGATTGATATATGTTGATCTATATGATGTGAAATTGAGGAATGATATGTTGTGATGAAGATATTTGAGGGGTTACTTGGCGGTAAGGCCGAGAGGATAATTTCATGAGGTACCCGGCAAGTAAGACCAATGGGTTATATTGAGGTGGAACAAGTTTGAATGATTGTGGTGTGTTGTGCTTGTATGTGATAATAGTAGTGTGTATGGACTAGGGATTTCCGATGGAATATCCGGACTTCACCGATGATCGAGTCACGTAGACACCGTCATCGGCTATGAGAAGTCGACGGAGATTGGATTAGGATGACCTACTGAAAAGGCCTAATTCTTTCACCCCGACTCACATGGTGGTAGAGGTTGAGATATAATATTTAATCCCCATGTCGTGTATCGGTGTTAGTTCCAACTGTCTGAGTCCATATAGTCTTCCGAAGTCGTCAGCCTTATGTGTGTGATTGTGATTGCCATAGCCTTCGGTAGGCTGATTGATTGAATAGTGTGGATGATTAAATTAATGTTCATGTATAGACTTAATTATGAAAATATTGATTTTTGGCTTACCCCTTTTCTTTCATGGTTTGAATTTGTACCTGCTATGATCGTATTTTGACACGGGAGCAGATGACAGGAGAGACGTGGCTTCAGGCAGTGGGGCCAAGCTAGAGAAAAGCTAGACCTCCTTAGCTGCTTTATTTCTTTTGTAATCTGAGACTGCCTGCTTGTCGGGGCATATGTTTAACTTTGTACAACTTTTTGAGGATGACTGTATATGCATATATTCATCTTTTGCTTGTATGATCTTTATCTGAGTAGATGTTATTATGATAATGATGATGCATGATTTAGTAAGTTACTTTGTTTATTTGTATTTTTGGGGTGTTACAAGTTTCACACAAAATACAAGTTATTATCTACATTAATTATCTATTCTGTTTTCTAGTTAAATAATTTTAACCTTTTTCTGACATTACTGATGACCAAATCAAGCATTTATAGGACATATATGAATATAATATTTAGTTATGGAAAGAGTTCAAAATGGAAATGTTTTACTTTTTAATTCAGAAAAATAAAAATAATTTCTTGAAGTGATATGGTAAGAATTTAATCTATACATATGGTATCCCTAATTCTACTTTATGTTCAAACCTGTCCAGTAAAAGAAATTCCCAAAAAACACAGCACAACACCACCCTAAGAATTCCCAACAAAAAAAACTGAAACCTAATATAATTCAAAAAAACATAACTCTTTTATCGTCGTCATCGTAAATTCGCAATTCACCAATCCCGTCGTTCTGGACAGTCAAGAACGTAGCCGCCACCCCAATCTCCGCGTTCTCCGGTGTAAACCCGACCCGGACGCGATCCGAGTTTTGACCCGTTCAAACTCGGTTAGTCGGCATGGAATCGTGATCCCACCGGGGTGCTCGAACCCGAATTCCTTCTCCGCTTCCCTTAACAACTCGCTGAACAGAGGGTGGTTGAAATAAATCACCGGCACCAAAACCCGGCGACACTCGCCGTCGTCCTCCGCCACGTAAACCGCCAAGTGCCCTTTGGGCACCGCCGCAGCCCTCTCGCAAACGGGACCCGACCCAGATTTCTTGCAGAGAGACTTTGCTCCTCTCTTCAACTTCGTCCCCCACGTGAGAAGCTTCGTCATGGGATTTTGATTACGACTATCCCTCGAAGGAGAGAAAGATCCGAGGCGATAATAATATCTGGGTCGGGTTTTCACGCGACGGAGGATCCATGTGGCAACCCGGATGACGCGCTTCCCTAGTCTGAACTGCATGGTCGTGGAAAAACTACTGACCTTCTGTCACAAATTTCAGTATATAAAGTGTTTTTGGTTTAGGTTTGTAAGCAATGTGGGAGTTGTGAGGTAAAATGGTTGTGGAAGGTTTTGTTTTCATTAGAAGAGAGATAGGGTGAGTGAGATTGATGAGAAGGGCCAAGGATGGGAAGTGGAGATGGGAAGAGGAAAGTGGATGAGGCAGATTTGAGAGAGGGATGAGGGTATGTTGGGCATGGTGGTGATCAGTGATGAGATTGAGAAGACTGCATCATGGAAAAAGGTTGATGAAGATCCGAAAATTGTGTTATGGAAATGAGTTTTGTGAGAATTGAAAGGCGTTTTGGGAAGGGAAAGAGAAGCGTCGGTCCAATGATGTTGGCGCAGGAATTGGGGAATATATTTATAAGAGAGAGGGAAGCTTCAATGAAATGGGTGGTGTAAGGGTCAAAGGTTAGATTAGTGAAGAAACTGCACGATGTTCAGATGAGAGTGCGTGGCGTTTTTCCAATGCATGCCACTACAATAAAGGACCCTTTTTTATTTTCTTCATATTTTTTTCTGTCTCTTTCAAACCGCTGTTTACTTTCCACAGGAAATTTCCCTTTTTTTTATTATTAAAATATTTTTGTTTCGCTTTATTCATTAGAAGAAGAAAAAAATGTTAGGCCAGAATTCCGTAATTTACATCACATACAAAAGGATTAACTAACAATTTAAAGATCAATATATCAAATTAATGTTGAATATTTTTTCGATAAACACCGAACATTCTTGATAAATTAAGATATTACTATTATTTTATATGTTTATGTAAATACTAACATCACAATACAACTTTTGTAAAATATAACTTTTTAAAGGTATATTCAACCTATAAATTAGACTAGAAAGAAGTGTTGTTTTAGAATTTTACGATAATAATTTTAATGTTGAATTTTGTACAAAACTAAAGCCTAAATTTTATTTATGACAATTAGTTGACTAATTTTTTTAGATTTTTGGCTACTATTATTTTAGGTTTCTTATTTTGTCTTTAAAAAGTAAATTTCTTTTAAAATTTACTATATCAAATTAGATGATTTGACTCATGATACTTAAAAATAAGTAATAATAAAAGTTAATTGTAAACATTTTCTAATTATGTGAGTCCATTACATCTAAAACACTTTGAAAAAAACGATTATTATTAAAATCTTAACTCACTCTTTTTAAATGATTGAGATAAAGAATGTAGTTTCCTTTGATCAATTTACTTGCTACAACAAGAAAAATTATATGTATGAGCTTGGATCATGTTGTTGTTTGCCTTTATTCCCTTCTTCACTTTGGCTTTCTTAACTAATCTCTCTAATTGATAAAAAATAATAATGTCCTTTATCTCCTACTTTATTTAATTCTTAAACATTCTATATCTCCAGGTATTTTATATGGACTTATAAAAATTTAGTTAGATATTTAAACTTTGTAATGTAGTCCACTACAGACAGATCACCTTAAGACATTTATAGTGAGGGTTAATTAACAGTAAAGATCACAATTGGGAGAGTTAGCTATTGTGGACATTGAAGACTATTTCCTCATAATTAATTGGGAACTAAGTGATCATTATTATTGTTCTTAAGATTGACATGTAAATTTAGTCTATAAAAAGGTGTACTTCTAATACAAGTATATTTATTTTTAAAAGAAAAATAATTTTTTTCTTATGAGAGCTTTATCGAGTTCTGAATTATAAAAACTCAAATTTTGATTTTATTAGAGTAATTTGTAATAATTAATCTTGTGACTTATTACTCACCTTTTTATTTTTATTAAGTGTAACATCAATATCTTTTTTCAAATTGAATACCAGAACGATATCATTTTCTTAACAACCTTTCTTTGCTTGAGTGATACCAATTCTAAACGAATTTCTCTCTCGCTTGAGCACCTTGTTGTTACCTTACCGAATATCATGTTTTGGTGGTGGTGTATGGTATTTTTAGAACTTGTTAGATTATACAACAAGTATGTTCATACACCACCTTGAATTACAAGTGACAGATTTTAACTAATAAATTTGAAGAGACCAAAATAATATACTAAAAAATTATATATACTATCACTATCATCGATACAATAAAAATGATAACATAATTTAATATAGTTATAACTATAAAAATAATCACACCTTGTTTAAAAGATTATCCTTATTCTTTCAAATTTTTGAACTCATCAATAATTGAATCAAAACTAAATTTTTCAACTACTTTTTTTAATATAAATAATCATATTGTCAACAAGAAATTCACCTTATATTATATTTTGCAATCATGTTTGATAATCTCCATTACAGAAAATAATTTTATTATGAATTAAAATCTTATTATGTTCTGAAACAAAATTTTCATAAAAGAATATTTAAAAAAATAAAAACATTTAAATGAGTTAAATTGTAAGAACTTAAAAAAGAAGACAAAATATTCTAAATATTTTTCGTAGATATAAAAAAAATACATAAAAAACAGTAAAAAGTCATATATGAAAAACGTTATACAATTATTAATATTTTATAGTAGATGGACCAAAAAGGTTTACCTTTTTTAGAAATAAAATAAATTAACAATTAGTAAAGATAAATTTGTGTTTTTTAGTATATATGTCAAAAAGAGAATAAATTAAATAAACACATGAGAAAAAATATAAAAAATATCTTAATTTAAATATTTATTCAATTTTTTTATAATTAATTTTATATTTTAATATTTATCAAAATTAAATACTCCCTCCGTTTCAAATTATAAGGCGTACTTGACAAATTCTCACATACCACTAAAAGCAATTAATTTGTTCAACTTTCTATAAATTTTTCATTTTTACCCTTATTAATTACTATTAAATGAATTAATTGAAATTTAACCAGAAGTATTTATAAATGAATTAATTTTTTAATAAAATTTTAAATTGATTGAGATTGGAATTTCAACAGTTTTGAAATCATTTCTAAATAATTTAAAATTAGAACTACTAATTATTTTAAATAAATTTCAATCAAAATTTTTAATTCTCACCAAATTACAAATGACTATACTCAAATTTTATTTTAAAATTTCAATCAAAATTTTTAATTCCTTCTAAATTGTAAATGACTATGCTTACATTTTATTTTCAAAATTTCAATCAAAATTTTCAATTCCCACCAAATTGCAAATAGAAATAGTGAATTAAAATTAGTTGCTACTGCAACTTTAATACAAAAATTAAAATATAATATTAGTAGATAATGGTAAAAGATGAAGAGTCAGACTAATAAAAAGGAATTAATTCTTAGTTTTTGATATTTAATTTTTCTTTCTACTATTTAATGTTAATATAAATAATGATGTGATTAATAGGGGTATATAAGGAAAAAAAAATAAAGTTATTGGAATTTTAAAACGCCTTATATTATGAAACAAGATTTTCTTCCAAAGTACGTCTTATAATTTGAAACGGAAGGAATAATATACATTATAAAAAATATTAAAAATTATTTAATTTTTATTATTTATATGAAATAAATTTTAAATTTTTTTGAAAGATCATACTCCTCATACAAAGATCAACAACGGAAAATAATGTAATTTTATGTTTCTCTATTCCAATATTTTCCATTTATATTTCATTTTAATTATCTACCATACTTAAATTTATACCTTAAAATCCCCACCCAACTATATATATTTAATCATATTCTAACTACTACATCATTAAATAATAACATTTCACTTAATTAATTCAGTGCATATATAAGTAGATGTATTTAATTAATTCCTCATAGCTAACAAAAATTAATGTACCTACTAACAAAACTGATCATATACACTTTCATAAGCCGAAATTGTACTATTGAAATTCTCATTAAATAATAACATTTCACTCAATTAATTCAATGAATATATAGATAGATGTATTTAATTAATTCCTCTCAGTTAAAAAAATAATGTACCTACTAACAAAACTGATAATACATACTAACAAAGCTTCTCAAAGGTTTAAAATTACATCATCAAAACCCACCCTTGATTACAATAACAGAAAGTAGAATAAAAAATTGAATCAACTAACGAATTAAATATAACTCAACCTCTTAAACTTCTAAAAAGCATATAAAAACTAAAATTTCAAATGACTAAATTTTCTAATAAAATACAGAATAAACTATCTTAATTTTGTTTATAATTTTTTCATATTTTTATTTATTTTAAACTATAAAGGAAATCCAATTGATCCATCAATGCCTTAGCTAGTATAAAGTATTTTTAAAATGGGTATTGTTTTAAATAGCATTATTTTTTAAGTGATAAATAATACTTAATAATTTGAATGATATAGGAGACGAAGACAAAATCATCTAATAAATTTTAGATTAAATACATTATTTAATATATATAGATAGATAGATAGATATAAATATAAAGGGAAGATGAATTTAGTAAAATAATTTATTGAAATATATATATTAATTAAGTAATATATGTATTTAATTTTTTTGAAAGATTATTAATATTTTATATAATTTTTTTCTTCTCTCTTTGTAACAACTCAAGAAATCGCTACTTTTATCATACTTAGTATGCAAACGTAACTTGTATTAACTGATAATAAAACACATTATATATAAAATTTGTATTTGTATTCAATACAAAAGGAAATCTCTACTAGTACAAAATTCTATTATAAGAAATAAAAACATATATAAATATATGTGTATAAATACTACTTCATCTTCCAATATAATCCTGGGACTCCGAAGCATCCCGCTCACCTATTAAGATATCTGCTTCCGTGTAGCAAAAACACGATCATCGCAGGCCAAACAATCGGCAATTGTAGGATAAGCTAATCATTCAAAAATATAACAACACAAAATAATAACATCATGTAGTATTCATCATCATATCATTCTCATGCACATTCATCATAGAACATACTTAAATGCTTTGAAATTTAATGCATCTTTAATAATTGAAAAGTAACAACACAAATCATATTATCATGTAATACACATACTCACAACATTCTCATGTACATTCAACATGTCCTAAAAAGAAAACATCTTCTGGAAGACACAACTACTATGTCCGAACTCAGAGACTAACACCTGTGGGTCACATTGTGGTCGGCTACTGTACCAACACAATAACACTCTGACCACCCTACCCATAGGGTAGGACTACTATCAACCCTACTCTGGCCCTGACCTACCTCAATGTTTCCTCAGAGCAGGTCTTTAGCATCCCCCCATCGGCTCCTCACCACCTGGCATCTTAGTCTACGTGACTAGGACTACCAGTGGAACCTGGGATCTCATTGAATCCGCTCTAGCATAGCTCACCACCTAAAATGCAAGTTGTATCTCCCGGGGTACCAAACATCTCATTAACACACATAAGTAGATTATGGGCACCAACCCCAAGCTCTACTCGACCTCACACAAACATATCGGTAGATTATGGGCACCAACCCTAGGCTCTACTCGCCCTCACACAAACATATCGGTAGATTATGGGCACCAACCCCAGGCTTTACTCGGCCCCACAAAAACATATCGGTAGATTATGGACACCAACCCTAGGCTCTACTCGGTCCCACACAAACATATCGGTAGATTATGGGCACCAACCCCAAGCTCTACTCGGCACCACACAAACATATCGGTAGATTATGGGCACCAACCCCAGGCTCTACTAGACCTCACACAAACATATCGGTAGATTATGGGCACCAACCCCAGGCTCTACTCAGCCTCATACAAACATATCGGTAGATTATGGGCACCAACCCCACGCTCTATTCGGCCTCACACAAACATATCGGTAGATTATGGGCACCAACCCTAGGCTCTACTCGGCCCCGCACAAACATATCGGTAGATTATGGGCACCAAACCCAGGCTCTACTTGGCCTCACACAAACATATCGGTAGATTATGGGCACCAACCCCAGGCTCTACTCGGCCTCACACAAACATATCGGTAGATTATGGGCACCAACCCCAGGCTCTACTCGGCCTCACACAAAAACATCATAAACAATACAAAAACAAGGTTTTTCACACATTACACTCAATACAACAATAATATACAAAACATACTAATTATATATATATATATAACATTAATTTTCTTAATATCAATTTGTATATTTTTGAACATTAACTTCCCTAACCTGGATTTTTGTTTATTCCTTGCTCGGATGGAAAAATTGCAATCATAATCCTTAGCTCATCTTTTATCTCAAAATCCTGGATAACATCTCCCCATAAAGAGAATTGATTGAGAAAAATCTTCAAAAACCATAAACTTTCCAAAAGAAAATCCTCAAGAATAAATGGACTTAGACTTACCCGTTCACAAAACTAATCGGGTAGAACTCTTTCTTACACTGTTAGCCTCCTATTGCTTCTTCTGGATCTAGAAACCATTAGGATTTCAGTATCTAAACCTTAGGGAGAGTGTAGAGAGGGAATATAGAGAATAGAAAGAATAGAGATAGAGAGAATAGAAAGAATAGAGGCAGAGAGAATAGAGGTATGTGAAAACAAACTACCCAACTAGTCCCTTTTTATTTTATATTATATTATCTTTATAATCTGATATCTTTATAATATATAATGTATAATATCTTTATAATCTCATATCTGTATAATCAAATGTATTTATAATCCAATATCTTTATAATCTAATATCTTTATAACTGAATATTTTTATAACATAATATCTTTATGATCTAATATCTTTATAACTAAATATCTTTATAATCTAATATTTTTATAATCGAACATCTTTATAATATAATATCTTTATGATATAATATTTTTATAACTAAATATCTTTATAATATAATATTTTTATAATCGAACATCTTTATAATATAATATTTTTATGATATAATATTTTTATAACTAAAAATCTTTATAATCTAATATTTTTATAATCGAACATCTTTATAATATAATATTTTTATAACTAAATATTTTTATAATATAATATTTTTATAACTGAATATCTTTATAATTGAATATTTTTATTAATCTAGTATCCTTATAATAAAATATCTTTATAATATAATATGTTTATATTCTAATATCTTTATAATTTAAAATATTGGAGTGTTACACTCTTCATTAATATGTATTTAATATTTATTTTAATATAAAAAATAATAATATTATTAATAAATACGATAAAATTATTGAGAAAAAGTCCAAACACTACATAATTTTGAATTATGTTGAAAAAAAATTAATGTTATGACGGACGAATAGGCTTCCAGACAAAACAACTTGTCCGACGAAGAAGTACTTTTTGTTTATATACATCAAATCATGAAACTATTGTCTATCAGACGATACTTAAAACAATCATTAGATGATAAGTCATGAGATGATATGCTCTTGGTCTTAACTAACATTTTTTGCGGCAATCTGATGATCAAGTACAAAAGCAATTCACGCGTTGCATCAACGTCTTCCTTATAAAAAGTAAAAGTTGTTTTTCTCATTAAATTCCTGACGCGTCTGAGTTTTGTCAACTCATAGAGTACACCTACCATGTACGGAAGTGCTGCTTTCATCAAAAGGAGTAAATTTCATTGTCCAGTGGAGGATAAGTGCTATGGACTATCAGGTTTTGTGTAAAGTTTGGAGACACACATTTATTGCATGAAGAAGAACATTTAATGCATCTACGTGAAGCCTTCATCAAATACAACAAAAAGATATGTTGAATGTCAACTTAAAGCTGAAGATGTCAGAATGAATCTCTAACGACTAGTTACATGCACTATATAAGGGAACATTTGCATCTTAAAGAGACAAAGAAACAAGTTGAAAAAATGTGTTGTTGCAATATTATCTTTAGGCTCTTTCTTCAATACAAGCTTTAGAAGAATACTATTAGTGTTTTAATTTAACTACCTCTAGAAGCTGTGTCAAATATCTCTTTGTCTTTAAGACGTAACTCTTCTAGAATAGTTTAAACTTTTATGATTCTATCACAAATCTTTTTCAAATCCTTGTTGAGCCAGGAGTGGTTTTATAAGAAAGAATACTTATAATTGAAGCTAGGAGTGACTTTGTGTTAAAGAATACTTGTACAAGTTAGTTAGAAGTGGTTATGAGCCGAAAGAATACTTGTAAGTTGTAGTGGTAATTTATTAGTGGAACTCAATTAAGTTGATTGAGAACTGGACGTAGTCTAGGAATTCAGACGAATTAGTATAAAAACTTGTGTAATTTCCTTCTCCTTTAAATTCTTTACATTACATTTTATTACTTGTATCTAACATTAAAAATGGAAAAATTTGAAGAAAACATTTATTTGCGAAATTATTTTAAGACTTATAGACTTCATCTTCTGTAAGATTAAACTATCGTTTCATAAATCTTACGTCTCTAGAGAAATTTTGAAAACTATGAATTTTTTTTAAAATATAATTCAACTTCCTTTCTTGTGTTTTTAAAACTGTAATGTATTTAGTAAAGATAGTTTTTTTTGTCTAAAGTAGAAAAAAAATTCATATTATTATTTTTTATTTTAAAATAAATATTTAAAGTATTAAATATATATATATATATATATATATATATATATATTAGTGAAGAGAAGAGAAGATTTACTGAAAAGATATTAATGATTATTGAAACTTTCATTTAAAATAAAATAAAAAATTAAAATAAAGAGTAAGTCTATTTATACTTAGATATATATATATAATATAATATATATATATATATATATATATAATTTTTTTAACGTATCAAAGTAGTTTCTATATAGGATAAATATAAATCATAAAACTATGATCTCATTTTAATTTTTAAAATCGCCCAAACTTAAAATTTATAATCATTAATTACCTTAGTAAATTTAAAGCTATATGCAGAACATTGTTTCTTTGTGTATTTACAAATTTTAATTCAATTTAATTGTTATATTAGGTTAAAGAATATATGTTACAAAGAATCATACATTTACTTCAATGTATTTAAATGTTTACCACTATGGTTAACATTTTTATCTTTGTGATGAATTGTATGGGTCGTCAACCCTATCCATAACATTAATTTTGTTTATTTTTATAAATTAGTTTAAAATAATTTTCAAAACTCTTTCTATTTAGGTTTTAGCCTAAAACTTTTCATACATGATTAAACTAATTTTTCTAATAGCAAACAACGTAAACGAACAATTAAAAGTTGTATTGTTAAGAGTAACGTTATACCTTTAACTACATGTTCCTACTAATTTACATTCCCCACCATTTTAACATTTAAAAATAAAATAAACTAATTTACAATAAATAAATTAAAATTTTGATAGATGAGATCAATTATAGTAAGATTAAATATAATTAATAAAAAAAATATGAAAAGTTGTGTTCCTGGAAAGTGACGTCGAGTGCAGTAATGTACGGCTGCGGCTTCTTAAAATAATAGTAATAGGAAAATTACTAGCCACGTACCCGGTTGTCCTTTAGAGTATTTTTAAAATGAAATCGAACCATCAATTTGCTATTTTATACATGATAACGAGACGGAATGGAAATGAATTTTATTTTATTTTTATTTTAAAAGTAAAAATTCATGAGTACGTATATATCATTCCTAAATAAAGTATAACAGATTTTTTATTTAATGTCATAAAAATGTTTCTTTAATGTGAGATGGTAGTGTGGGATAGGTCAGACGTAACGTAGAGACTGATCCGTCTTGTTTCGTGACAATATAATATTTTTTAATGTTTTTTTATTATGTATATTGAATATAACTAAGTATTTTTATTTATTATTTGATGAATACTATATATTTAAAGTATAAATTTAAATTTTATTTTATGATTTAATTTAATATATTTTTTTATAATGTGTTTCCTTAATTACTCGTAATAAATATTGAATAATTAGTTTTTAGATTCCATTTTATAATTGTTATACTTGCATTCAATTTTTGATATACTTAAATTTGGAATTAAAAATTATAAAAAATATTCTAGAATTTTTTTATTCTTTTTTTAATTTTATGCGGGGCAAGCCAAACATTCAAATTCATATTCCTCATGCGAGTTGGCCCGCCCCAACCCATTTTTGACAGGTTAAATGCGGGATGGACCAAAACGGGACAGGTCAGCCGCTTTGTCATTCCTAGGTTTGACCATTCTTTTAATTAAGTCTCAAATTTTATTAAAAAGCAATTAATGTAATTTTTTTCATTAGATGCTAAATTAATAGTGTTAAATGAGTGATGATATATATAGTAACACATGTCATCTTTTTGTATTGTCACATGTCACTCCTTGTACCTTCTATGTTCTCACTGTTAGACAGTTTATCCTTTGGTACAAGGTTATTTCCAACACCAAACACTTTCATATCAAACTTCTTGTTCAGCTCCTTTGAGTTTAGAGCAATCTGAACCTCCTTAAAAGAGAAAGTCTTTCTTTTATACAATAAAATCTCCTTGAATTGTCATGCATCTTAGGCAACAAACACAACAACAACAAGATCCTCATTATCAATATAAACATCAATGTTCTCCAGATCTAAGATCAGTTTGTCGAACTCATCCAGTTGTATGCTAATTGCCTTTTTCACTACTAATCTTATACGAGTATAACGCATGCTTCAGATATAGACGATTGACCAAGGACTTCGTCATGTATAAGCTCTCCAACTTAGTTCATAGTCTAGTTGTGGTACTTTCCTTCAACACTTGCCTTAACACCTTGTCAATGGGCTAAGAACAATTGCATTGTGAGCATTCTCCAACAATGTTTTCTTGTCCTTCTCCGCCATGGCAACATCAAGCTTGGATTCCCCTTCTGGAGCTTCCGAGGAGGCCTTGTTGAACCAAAAGTGCACACGTCTTCACCTGTCACAATCCGAAATCATTTAGACTAGTGAATTTCTCAACCTCATATTTTGCGGAAGTTATTATGATTGAGATCCTCGCTCATTGCACCAGTTTGTTATGGAATTAGCTCATAGAAAACACAAATTCACTTTAAATATTCCAACACACAAACAAATTCTAAAACAAAGTAGCCCACAGAATGAACAGGAAGATGGTAAACAATGTAAAGAACAAGAAAGAATCACAACAAAGATAATGTGATTCAATTGAAGTATTAACGAAATTGAATATACGTTTATGATAAAATTCACTATAATGCTAAAATTATAACTTGATATTTCTCTCATAATAAACACTCTCTCAAAGACAACTCATGGGTTACAACTCTCACAGTTACAATACATGTGATACAAAGTTCTTATATATAAACTCAAGTCATTATAACTAACTCCTTAAAGCATGCCTATACTAGAGTAAATGACACATGCACAATGTGTCACTTACATAACTTTAAATGTCACTGGACGATCTTACCAACAAATATTTAAGACTAGATAATCTAATGATACTAGATATTTTATTGAGACTTTTCACTATATACAGAAGTTTAGTCTTCTACTGAATGAACTGAGGTTGTGTTCCTTTTAAGAGATGGAAAAGAGGGAGAGGAAAATGATGAATTTGAGGGGAAAAAGAGTGGAAAGTTGTATTGTTTCTTTTAAGGGAAAGATAGTGGAAAAAAAGAAAAAGTTTGTGAAAATTTGTGAGTGATGTGATTGATGTGATAGTTTAAAATTAATTTTGTAATTGATAAAATGATATAATTATTTTTTTGCCTTTGGTTAAAAAATTAATTGTGAAATAAATTTTGATAATTTATTTAAACTTATTTTCCGTTCCGTATTCCGGATACTGAACTGAAAAATAATTTTGAATAATCTGTCACCGTCAGTACATGCAAAGATACTGAAAATGTATTTTCCAAAAATAAATTAAAAGTGTCATGAAAATTAAACATACATACATTGCAATAATAAAATAAAAGAAGTAGAAAAAAATGAAAGATCCATAACATCAATCTTTAAAAGAGTCCTGGAAATCGCAAAATCTTCGTTCCAAATCATCATATTTTTTATGTAGTGTTTGAAAACCCCTATTCATGTTTGTATTCATATTATTTAATCCTTGTTGCAACCCCTAAAGATGATTATGTATATTGATGTTCATATATTTAAATCCTTTTTGCAACCCCTGAATATCGTGCTAAATTTGATCAAGCATTTGAGCATCATGCTGGAGTGGGGGTTGTGCTGGGATATCTGGAACCTGATGTTGCTGAGGTATTGTTGGCTCTTCAGGTATTGGTGGGTCCTCAGGTATTGTTGATTCGTCATTGTTTGTGTCTTCTTCAACATTCTGGTTCACCCTACCATGTTACCAGACACCATTGATATTAATGACATTTGTTTTTTTCAAGGTATTTTTATTAAAAAAATGTTTCCAACCTAACATGTCTATTGCATCCACAGATAAGTTTAGGCCACAATGAGTCATAATGCATGTAATTAAAATAAAAATGGTGTACGAAAGAGACATGCATCTGTCCCTGCATTTGATCATGTATTCCATGATGTGATGAGGCCAATTAATCAAAATGTTATTTTTGATGGTCCATAACATGAAAATATCCTCATGCAGTACTTGTGCAAAATTACTTGATTGGGGACTCAACATATGAACATAGACGTAATGTAGAAGTCTATCATTAATATTCAGACTACCTGCATTTTTGACATTTTGACCCTGCATCTGTGGTCTGAGCATGGAACTTAAGGCAATATCATGGTCATACTCCAGCTCCTCAAGAATATTTGAAAAACAAGGTTTTTGACCTTGATATTTAAGATGAGCGACAGTTAACCAATTAGCTGGTTTAATTTTGATCTGTTCCTTACTAACCTCACTATAGAGGGTACCGACTTTGGTGACTCTCAAGTTTGAATAAAACACTTTGATAATTAGGTTATTTGTTCTTTGCATGACTAACCTCTATCCTTCAGTATTGCTAATTATTTGTTCAATCAACTCATTTTCTTCATTAAGTTGTTCTGACAATTTTTGCAAGTTAGTTGTAAGTTTGTGCCCACGTTCAATAGATCGTCAAGAATATAAAGTTAAATTAAATTGTACACCACATAAGAATAATAATTAACAATAAATTGAAACATTTTATACACAGTTCATACATCATAATAAAAAATTAAATAAAGATAAAAAATAGTACAACAAATTAAATGGCAAATCAACTACTTCCATGCATTAATTGTAGTAAATGGTCTAGGCGAAATTGTGGGGACAATCCGAAAAGTTGCCTAGTAAGTGATGGATTGTTGCATAGGAAATTATAACACTGCAACATAACTTGGTGATCATGGATGTTCATAGCCACTAACATGTCCCAAATATCCAATTCAGAGTGTTGGAAGGTCGAGCTCCGCCTCAAAATGTCATTTCGTCTTTGTCCAACCAACACTTGTCTTTCAACAATTTTAGCCAGTTGTTTTGTCAATGCATTACCTTCACCAAGGTAATATGCAAATTTATCCAGTTTGGTTGTTAATTTTTCGAATTGGGCATCCATCACATTAACCATATGGGCCTTTCTCTTTGTGCCCCATGATGATGAAGTTGTCACAGATGGCACAAATTGAGTTAGACCAGGACTATATGAGTCCATATGAAGTGGTTACCAAGGAGCTTCATCAGGTGCAACAGCGAATGGTTCAAGGATGTACTCGACCTCATCATTTAGGTCCACCCTTAAACCTACGCTAGAGAAATTTCTTCGCATTTGTCGTGCTGTTCTACCCATATGCTAGTGGCACGATCAACACCCCACAACTCTTCCATCAAACCATAGTGGTGGATGGGAGTAACTCTCCATCTTACGGCTGAAGCTTTTTCCTGTGATAAAAAAAACAATTCATAATGCATTGAAATTAATTGATGGACAAGACCATTTCAAAGAAATATTAATTGAATGAATTTTACCTTGATCAGGTCATCCCACACTTTACTTTCAGCCTCAAACATTCTTGTGGATTCGTTCCATACAAATCCACTAAGTCCACTAAACAAATCGTGGACCTCACGGCACCTGTCTTTCAAACTTTTTTTGTCTATTTTTTACATTGTTTTTTGTTATACCAACTAAGGCTGACATTCTTAGGGCTTCAACTATATTTACATATTCTTGGGTTATCCAGCTTCCATCAATCCTATTACTCGATCTGGCCTCATCAACTATAGCAGTCAAGAGGCGATAATCCATATCGTTAGTCCATTTAGTAAATTCACGAATGACAGTAGTATAATCTATAGCAACACCTTTGCTTGTATTCATCTTGTACCTTTCATAGACAACTAATAGTATTAAACAAAAAAATAATTTAACAATTTCATACAAACATGAAGCTAACTTTTATTAAAAACAAATAATTATAAAATGCTAATTGTTTTGATAATCTCTCCACATTTCATTCACTATGACATCCCTCATGGTTCCCCTTTTCCAATAATCATCTTCACGACATTGTGTCGAGGAGGCATCCACTTCCTGTTCCATCAAGTCTTTATCCATTTCATCCAGTAGAGAATCATCATTGTCCACGCCCCGTAGAAAATTGTGCAAAATACAACATGCAAGAACTATATTTGTCATAGTTTCCAAGCAATAATGTAGTTCTGTCCCTCTTTCAATTATAGGAAATCTTCTTTCAATACATCAAATGTTCTTTCGATTACATTTCTAAGTGAGGGATGATGATGGTTAAACAACTCTCGGGAGTTTTGTGGACCTCTTCTGGAGTACTCCTTCAGATGGTATCTGACACCTCGATATGGTGTAATGATTTGTCGTTTTAACATAAATCTAGCATCCCTATGGTAGTATTTACCTACAATGATTGATGTAATACTAATTAGAAGTTCGTCATCATGTCACCTCGCATTAACTATACCAAATCAAAATTAACTGACCTTCAGGTATTATAAGTGGATCATCTCTACTAAGGGCATCCTTTAATATTTTTGAATTAGATGTTGTTCCTTCCCACCCTCCTAGAACATATGTGAATTTCATGTCACAGTCACAAGCTACAAACACGTTTTGTGTTGGCCAATCCTTTCTTCCACAAAAACATGGAGCGTCAGCCCTTGGAACTTTAATATGAACATGAGTTCCATCTATGACCCCTAAACAATCCTAAAGGGTAAGAAAACAAAAGTCAGTCATTCTTCTTAATGTTCACATGATAAATGCATGTGACATTATATTATAGTTTGTTGTGGGATTACCTTAAAGTATAGATAAAATTTGTTGTTGTTCAATATTTGAGGTTGCATTTCTCTTCCCGATGAACTAAGAATTCTCTTTCCAATGTAATTATCACATTTAGGACATTATGAAAGTGTTAACTCACGATATGGCCAGAACGATGGGAAAAAAATGAAACAATTCTATTATTTACGTTATGTCCCACAATATGCAAAAATTTAACAACTTGTTCTTCAATTGTCGATCGAAAGGCATCTTTCACCATGCCTGTTTCCCTTAATCATCAGCACAAGTTAATGAATGCCTCAGGTCCCATGCAAATTATGTCACGACATTTTTTCATTTGAATCAAGTACGACATTAACTCTTGCCTACATGCTCCTTCTCAAGACAAAACTCCCTAATACTACATGTAGTAGTACTCGAAGTAGAGAACAAATTGAGTCCATAAGATACAATATAGAAGATTGTGATTGCACCTAATTCAGTTTGCAGCTATAACTGTTTTGATAAGTGTGAAATTAAATCCAAGTTGACATTCTCAATGTCTTCATCTTCCAATTCAATAATAGAAGTGTTTTCATCTCAAACTTCATTCAAAAAACATAAATTAAATTTTATATATGACTTGAAATTATTTATATAAATGAGAAATACAATTTTAAATTAAAATCATAATTAAATTTTTTTATAATTATAATTCATTATTTTAAATAATATTTAAATTTTAAAAAAAGTATAATTACTATATAGTAATTTCAAATATTCATTTCTTAATAATTACTATGTAATAATTTTAAAATATTGTTAATATTTTAATTTAAATTATAATGTAAATTACATTTTAAATCATATTACAATTTAATAAAACTTATTAAAATCACTAATAACACATTTACTAATATTTACACATTTTTAAATATTAATTTAGATATACACTTTTAATTTCAAATTACATATAAATTTAAATATAGTTTCTTCCATGAATTTTAAAATAATACGTCGACGTTTTATATGACACCTTCTACCCCACATAAATAAAAGTAACACATTTTATAAGGCCTATAGTAACGTCATAATTAATAAAATCTATAATAATAATAATGTATACAGGGTAAAGAATTCACTTTCACTAATAACATTACATGATGTAAAATAAACCAACTAAAGTCTTAATTAAAAATAAATAAACAAAAGTTCTAATTTTCTAGTTTTATCCTGGTGTCACATATCCTATCAAAGCAGTTTTATGAACACTAAGTTTCACCACTAAATCACCAACATCAAACTGGATCACTTGCAATACGAAAGGAAAAACAAGACAAAGAAATAAAGGGAGTGAGAAAATATCTCACTCAAGTTGTAGTGTAAAGATACTACGGGATAGTCTCACGTAACAAACAATTAATCAATACTTAATCATATCCAAACATGAGAAACAAATTAATTTAACCTCAATAGGAATTTTCCATAAGCTCAACATATCCATATCACAATTGCATCGTATGCATTGCATGTTGTACCCATATATACACTATGATGATGAATGCATGTGGCACCAATCACATATTACACTTGATCGCATAAGCGATATACAATGATCTCACGTTATGATTTCACATTATGATGCATGTGGCGCCAATCACATATCACACTTGATCGTAAAAGCGATACACAATGATCTCACATTATGATGCATGGTCACATAAGTTCAAGGACTTCTTATACAGTCATACACATTTCCCTTCACATAAGTTCACATTTACCATCACAATCACTTAACACATGACTTTTATCATAATCAGTGGATAAAACAATATAATAATATTCAATTAACACATATTATCCTTCATTCATCATTAAAACTATATCACCCTTGATTCATCCCCTTCTTGGGGTATCACAAGAATCCTTAAGGTGCTCTAAAGCAATCATAATATTATCAAATTAAGAAATTATACATATTATTTTTCAATTCATGTCATAGAGAGCACACAAAAATAAATAGGAGTCAAACAGAAATAAAAGAGAAAAACCCCTATTTCAAGAACACACCTCAAATAAAGAATTGGGGTTAAGAAATCAAAATATTATCAAATTAACAAAATTACACACATTTTTCTTCAATTCACATCATAAAGATCCTACAAGAGTAACTAGGAACCAATCAGAGATGAAAGAGGAAAACCCCTCTTTCAAGAACACACCCAAATTAAGGAATTGGGAGCTAACTCCACTATCCAACAGATATTTCACACCCCCAAAGCGAGTTCTCACACCTACCTTACCTTTTTTATGTGCAGACGGTGTTTTCAATGCTATAAAATTTCCCTCTTGCTCTTCTCATCTTCCTTGTTAAATAGAGAACAAAGAAGATGAAAAACCTCAAATTACTGCTACTGTGTGAACTGAATATCTTCCTACTCAGATATTTTATCAATGATCCAACCGGTCATATTGAAGAACCAGGTGTCATAAACCACCTGTTAAATTTCTAGCTCGATCCAACGGTAAACGAATCTGCAACACTGGTTTTACTGTAGCAGTCCTGTGAAAAAAATGGAAATGACTTTCTCTCTTCCTTGCTTTCAAAGTATTGGTGTTCTCAATTATCTAAGACTTCAATATTTATTTAAATAAGATCTCATATTCTAAAATTAATTATTTTATAATTATAAAAATTAATACTATATATTAAAATCAAATAAAAAAACGTATATTAATTAAATTAAAAATCTTGAAATTTTCTAAAAATATTTAATTAATCTCATAGAAAATTGGGGTGTCACATTTTATATTAAACGCCAATATTATAAAAACTTTCCTAATCAGTATTCCCTAATCAGTGTGAATTTTAAATTCATATGGCTAGCTTGGCTTAAATGCAAAAATGGGTGTCATAGATAAAAATAACCATGCAAGAGAACAAACTCGGATATGACAACTTTTACAAAACACAACCAATATCACAAAAGCATGCACTTGTGACTCTCATCATCAACCTCCCTGCAAGCAAATTGCCATGCTTGCAACAAACACCATACACCACACCACACAACAGCTACAAGAAAACTCATCAACCACGCATAAGACACAACAATGAACAACACAACACATAAATAACATTGCGAGAGAGTTAATCAACTATAGGGACCAAACACACACAAAACGCAAAAGTTATAGCACCATAATCGATTATAGGTCGTGGCATAATCGATTATGTTTCACGAAAAAGGCCATAATTGATTATGTTGCAAGGCATAATTGATTATAGCCTTTTTCGTGAAGCATAATTGATTATGCCATGACCTCTAATCGATTATGACTGAACAATCACGGAAAAAATAGCTTCATCCATTCACTTGCTTGTTTAGATTGGACCACCAAGAAGTTTATGGATCTCCCACAACAAAACTGACGACCACTGCAATGCACCAGGAGTCCACCGCGAGCAGCACCGCAAAGCACCAACAACACCATCGACCACCACTGCGCAAGCACCACCACTGCCCACGACCACCTCACACAACCAACTGTAATACTCCTGCGAACGCTGCACAACTCCACTACTAGCTTCACGACCAATGAACGCCTCACTCACCAGCACATGACGACCACGAAGAACGGAAGAAATGGACGACCACCCACCAACGACAACAACTCACAAATGCAGAACCACAAATTCACAACCACCAAGCTCACAACAGAGTTAACACGAAGCAAAATAAATACCAAAGGCATGAATCACCTAATCCAATTACTCTCATTTAGAATGTTCAATCAAACGTGGTCAAACGCAACACTATTCACCTTAAAAATCTCTACATGCTCCCATAGTGAGCACGATGCATGAGCCTCAATTGCACAGCATTGCAGGGAATCTCTGTGCACAAAGAAAAAACAATGGAGACAAATATGTATTTGCTCATGCTCTAACTATATTTTTCTTCTTTTCCTCACACATGAACAAAGACCGTCCTGTTGCACTTCCACATAAATCGCTGCTTTCAAATTAACTTACATTTAAAAAGAAAAGGAGAGTAATCTATTCTTCCATTTACGGAAATAAAACTCCCTAAAAATAAAGAGGACATAAATTATCTAATAATCTTTTAAGAGTATGTGATTTTTTTAGTTTAAATTTTCTTCCAACTATTTAATACATTTGGATATCTAGAGTTTAAACTCAACATTTTACTAAATTAAAAGAATCCGATCATCCACGAGTTACAGGGTAAAATATAACTGATACAATGATAGTTAATATTGAAAGTCCAGCCAACATTAAAAATTTTGTAAGATTATTTACCACATCAGTGTCCACTACAACCAACTAGTAATTAAACTGTGTTCCATATTTCTTTTAAGAATAGTTCAAATCACGTTCATTTTCAAACACTTCTAAATTCAATATTGGTGTATGATATTAATAACAGGGGTCATTATCGAAACCAAAATATTAAAAGAGGGAAGCGAAATGTTCAACCAATGAACTGCTTGCGAATTCAAACGCCAACCTACCCGATAGAACTTTGGCTCTACCCATCATGCACGTTCCCTTTTCCCTTTCCCACTGCGAAAAGTCACATCTGACTTTGATTGGGTTGGTTTTAAATTTCAACCTCCAATTCTAAACAACTATAACAACAACATCAAAAAAGAAAAAAACCAAATTATGACAACAACAATAAACCTAAGAAGGTTGTCGTGTATTTGAAGTACGGTTCCGTAGTACGGCTGTGTACCTGAAACCGACCTGCATCCTTGGGTGGGGCCATCAATCCTACGTGTACGTTGATAACTAAGAACCCGTGACGCTTACGATGTTATGAAAAATGTGACACGCCTCATTTAAATTTCTTCGGTCAATTAGGGTTTAGTTATAAAAATTGGACCGTCCATAGTAATAGGAATACAAATCAAATTATTCACACACCATATTTTGGTTGCACAGGAAACTTCGAATGAGGTTGATCATCGATGGAGGATAAAGAAAATTAAAATGAATGTTATATATGGTTCTGTTTACATTACACTGGATATTTATTATTAGTTCTTCAACTTAAAGTTTGATTATTTGTTCACTTCGGATTCTACTTATCATCAAGATTAGATACATTTCAAATTTGTTAAAATAATATTATTAAATTAATCATCAAATATTATCTATTTTTCAATTTCGTATTTTATTACAATTTTACTTTTAAAATTTGTTTAAAAGGATTAAAAGATAAATGTATACATAAATTCATCTCTAACATCTATTTTTAAGTAACATGAAACTATTAAATCTATTTAAAATATTTATTTTATATAATAATTTTTTATCATTATAGTTGTTTTGAAATCATTGTATATGATCTTTGTATTATAAAAAAATATGTTATAATTAGTATTTTATCTTTATATTTCTTTTGTTTTTCTTTTTTTTTCTTTCCTCTCTCATTTTCGTTCATCTTCTGCTTTTATATTTGTTACTCGACTACTACCACTACTCATTTCCAAGTGTGCCACCACTCATTATCGTGTCTCAATTTTATTTGTGATGCTGTCATTAGTGTTTTTATTCGATCATCTTCTTCCCTATTTTTTTAATATAATTTACATTGTTAAAAGAAATTATACTTTCTATAATTTTAAATATATTCTAATTATATTAATTATTTTGTTAAATATGTTGAGATTGACTCTAACTTTATATCTTTATCATTATATATTTATGCAATAATACATAAATTTAAATGGAATATATATAATTATATCCAAATTATTTTCTCTACAATTAATTAATTAATTATATTGAAAATTATAACTTGTTAAAGTAAATTATGTTTTTTGAAAAATATTTAATTAAATATACTACTTGAGACAATAAATAGAATAACAGTATATTATACGTAAAAAAAATAACAAATACAATATACATTTTATACACCAATATCATTCAACAACAACAATTTCAAAAGTGTCACTAAATAGGGTGAATTAAATATATATATATATATATATATATATATATATATATTAAAAAAAACTATGCTAGAATGGCTTTTGGTAAACCTAAACCCTGATTATAAACCTTACCTAATTGATCTAATTAGGGATTAGAGTTTACTCAATTAGGTGAGAAGCTTCTCTGGATGAATTGCTTTATTACAAGTGTTTATACAATATTTTTTACAAAGTGCCTAAACTCTTATGGAAGAGGGATAAACATATATAATAACACAAAAAGTTAACAGTGTTACATTATATATATTGAATTTTATAATATTACATTTAAATTTATATAATTTTTTTAATTGATATATATAGAGTGAAAACTTCTGGCGGAACATAATGCGTAACAATAAAATTGAAAATAAATGTTTTTTCTTTCTAGTTTCTTTGTTGTACATAATTTCAACGAACGTGTTAGTGTGTGACAAAATATTTCTAGAATTTCTTGCTCTGGCTTTAGACTTTAGACTGACATTTAGGTATAATTTTAAATTAATATAAAATATATCATATAGCTATTCAAAAGACTAAAAATGAAATGACAATCCATGTGCGTGTGTCTAAAAAATATATTTTTAGATATATTAAAAAAATCAATTTTAAAAACACCGGCGTAAATTAACATTTAACAATTTTGATTAGTTCTTGACAACTTTTATACGATAACCATCAACATTTAACAAATTAAATCAGTGTAATTAATAAGTGAATATATTTTTACATATTTAATATTACCCCATATATTAAGCAATAAATTAATCGAAAAAAAAGTAGTTTACTTCAATATAATTTTAAATTAATATGAAAACATATTATATGTGTAATGTTAAAACTAATTACAAAATAAGAAATAGTTTTTGGATAAGTCAAGAAAATTAATTTTAAAATGCTGGTCTAATTCAATTATTTTATAACCAATTTTGACTATTTTGATTGGTTATTGACTAGGCTTTTCCTTAATATTTTGAAATGTGTTCATAGGGATTACCTAACTAACTCATCACTTTTTTATTGAATGAGCTTATTTAGCTTGATATTTTTCAATTATCATAACCATAACAGGTATTATCTTATGATTATAATAATAATAATAATCATAATATTAATAATAATTGACATGTCATATGCTGGACGTTATGTTTACTTTTATTCATAACGACAAAATAGTAAATTTAAAATTGAATTAATTTATAACCTTTTATTCAACATTTGGCTATGTATAACGTGATGTTGGAACACAAACACAGACTAGGGTTTTTGATTTGAAATGTTTTTTTAAATAATCTGTTGAAAGTTTATTAAAAAACTGAATAAATTGTATACATTATGGTAATAAGACAACTAATCAAACATCATATTTGAGTTCTTAGTTAATGTCGTTTATATTGGTGAATTTGTGTACGGATCTGTACGCTTCATGCTGAATACTCAACATCATATTTGAGTTCTTAGTTAATGCCGAGTATATTGGCCTTTTGCGGAGGTTCCTAAAACTCCAACTGATTATATAATAGTAAATTACAAAAAATATTTTTCTTTACGTTCAACTTGTCTCAAAAGTATAAATACAAATAATAAGAGTTTAAAATCTCGACTTAAACCTTTTTAGTGAAAATAAAGTAAATAAGTGAGAAAAAAAATAAAAAATAATTTTTGTAAGAAAATGAAAAACAAATTTTATTGGATAAAACATTAACATTATTATATTTTTAAAATTATCTATTTAAGAGAGAAATAAAATAAATGTAATAAAAATTATTAACATAAAAATATAATGTAAAAATTTTAAAATAAAAAAATAAATATATTTAATAGAGAATAACGTATAATTTACTCCTTCTGCCATTCACTCTATTACATCCACATTTTTCAAATTAAATCAGAAACATTTTATTACATGAGTATAAGATAAGTTCATTACAATATTTGACTGTCCATGATAAATTTGTTGAAATTAATGATAAATATAAAATTAAAAAACCCAAAATTAAAGCATTTAAAAATATAAAATCAAATTATTTGCAGTTAACAATATTCTTTCACGTTGGCTGGACAAAACTATTAACATATACGAAAGGAACCATAGGTTCTATCGACCCTATGTCTCATAATTATTAAAAGTTTACTTATAATATTTAAATTTTATAACTTAAATAATATATTTAAAATTTATATATATTATTAATTATACAATAAAAATAATTATAAAAAATCATATCTTTTTACTAATTATAAAAATTCATATTTTTTAATTTCTTAAAAATTCTTAAATCTATTAATAATTAAATAAAAAAACTTTTAACTGTTTTTTTAATATAAATAACTATATAATTAATAAAAAAATTCATCTTCGTAAATTTATTTTGAGAGTTTTTTATTATAAAAAATCATCCTTTTTTGTAATTGTAGAAATTTATTGGTTTAACTGACATTATTAGCATCTGGCAACTATAGTTGATTTTAATATTATAATGTCTATGTTTTTAATGTTCTGATTTTTTGGACGCAAAACCAACACAATCTTTTACCTAAAGTCAACTTTCATTTTTCACGTGGGTTTTCTCCATTCTATTAGTTAATTCTTTTATAATGACTCATATAAAACAAGAAATAATCTATTAAGAAAAAAAAACAACAAAAAAAGACGTCACCTATCATACTTTTAATAATGTAGAAAATTGAAAAATATATTTCACTGCATAAAATAACATTCAATATCAAAATCACATTTGATCGGTTTATCAATACAAATTAATACTAGAGATTTTTATATTTTTTATAATTTTTCTACAAATTTATTATAAAAAGAATTTTTTATTATTTTCTATAAAATTTTATAAATTTATAAAAAAATCATAAAATATAAAAATAATTAGTAGTGAATGTTTTCATATTTAAAAAATCCATGAATTTCTTCACCAAACTTAGAAGTATGATAGAATAATGAATTTGTTGTGAAAGTAGGAGAGAGAAAGCTTGGAGTTACATTCAATCCGAAGAAAAAATATTTAACTTTTAATACTATTTGAGTAAAACCATTTTTATTTCTATTATTTATTTATTTATTATATTAAAGTTAAAAATTAAAAGGAAACAAATATGGAATCATTAATCTTCAATAATAAATACGAGTCTCACCTTCAACTTATAACTTATCCGTCTTTGTTAAACATGAGGCTAACCTCTAATTTTGAAATCAAACTAATAATAATAATAATAATATTATTATTATTATTATTTTATTTTACTTTTATTATTTAAGTTTTGTACTATATAATATAATGAATAGGGAATATAGGAATATAGTTGAAAGGACAACCTTAATCAATGGGAGAGGATAATATTTCGAAGTTAAATTTGTACAAATAGTTGAGCTTTAATTAATTAAAATATATGTAAGTCAATAATGTAAATTTGAATCAAATATGCTAAAAAACAATTTATAACTTACTCTTGTAATAAGTCTTTTATTTTATGGTTAGGTTTGCAGTTTAATGAATTAATCTACAAAACAATTGCTAATGGAACTCACATGCAATTTAAAAAATTAATTAGTAACTTAACTAGAGTTGACAAAATAGGTCCAATTCAATAGGTTGATATGTGTGGTTTATAATTCAGGTTAAATTAGGCTTAAACAATAATTACCTAAATAATAATAAGTCTTTTTCAGCTTAATCTATTTGGTTCGATGCTTATATAGGTCAAGGCTAACTTAGTCCATTTATTTTTTATATTAAATTTTTAATTCTTAATTTTTATATTGTCATATAAAAAAAAGGAATCCTAGTGTCTCAAGGTCTCTCATCTCTTCTTCATTTTTTCCTTTTCTCTCTTACAAGCTTCTCCCTCTCCTCTACTACACCCCATGCTTTGTATCACCTCCACCACTGCAATTTCACGTCTCCACCACAATTTCTCTGTTTCACTTTAGTTTAGGTTTTTCTGTACTTTTTGTTAATTTATATTCTCATTTATTACATTTTTAATCAAAACTCTATATTTGTTTATGTTTTTCTTACATAATTTAGGAGTTTGTCCTATTTTGTTAATATTTATTGAGTTATATAAAGTAATTTGTTGTAAAGTATTAAATAGGTTTTTATGGTTTTTTATCTACTCCAATGCAAATATGACGACACCCGGAGTTACTTTTCCAATTAGTAATGCATCTATAATAACAAGAGAAATAATGTTGAACACAAAAATATGAAGAGAATAAGAAAACAAAGGTTCTAAAGTAGTAGAAATGTTTCAATGTCTTGAAAGTGTGTAATAGGTGTCCTAAGCTTTTTTATAAGTTGTTCAAATATGAATAATTTTACACAAACTTTCATATAAATTCATTATATATTTATATATTATTTATTATTGATAAAAGATATTATATTATATATGTTATAATATTTTTAATTTTTAATGAGGTAGAAAATGACCCGTTGACCTAATATAAGATTAGGCTAAACCAAAATTTTTGATTAATTTTAAATATAACTCAACTTCAATTGTCAGATTTTTTACCTTGTCACATAGGATCTGACCTAGTTAGACTGAGCCGTCCAGTTGAACGACTCTAGACATAAGTATGACTATTAGAAAATAACAAATAATTAAAATTAACTCATTTAAGTATATAGAGTATATAACCAAACATATGTCTTTTTAGATCATTCATACATGTGCATAAGTATTGTCCAGTCTTCACCTTAGTATTGTCAAACTTTTGAATAGATTGAGGCTTAATAAATACTCATTTTGTCCATGTACTTAAATGAATAAAATAAGTAATTTAAACATATTACTAAAATAAGTAATTTAATTAGTTGTAAATAGATACTATGGACGACTAACCCTCCTTTAACTTCTTATATAATTGCCACTAGATCCAGATCAAGATTTTCAATAGTCAACTTTTGGTAACTCTTTACAATTATACCAAATCATGCAAATGATAAAATTGGAAAGTACAAACATCATTTTTCAAAAAATTTGCACGTACTTAGCTTATATGCAATGTTACTAATTATGATTAAAAAATCGACTATATTAATGTATTAAATTTAAAAGTTCATAAGGTCTAAATTCGATATATTTAATAACTAAAAATTAGTTGAAATTGCATAATAAAATGAAAATTCATCATGATTGGATTTCATGAATTCTCTATTTACGTTTTCTCCAGATTTATTACAAATGATTAATATTTGTAAAAAAAATTCAAATAAGTTACAATATAAAATATAAATTTAAGTAATATTTTTTAGAAACAACACTAATTCTATAAGGATAAATAAAACATATAAACCTATAAAATTAAATTTTAAAAATTAAATCTAACCAAATCAATTTACTTTTATTACTTAATTCTAAAATATATATCTAAATAAGAATTATTGGCAAGAAAATTTTAAAAATTAGGTAAATGATAATATATATCTATATAAATTGAGTACGAGGATGAGTATCTCGTTTTAAGTACACATCCATGTAAACTTGTATTATAATATTTAAATATAAAATAAATTTATTATTTTTAATATAAATAAATAAATGAAATATATGATTAAACTTATTAACTTGTTATTCTATTTACAATTTTTTTTAATAAAAATAAAAATAACATAAAGGAAAGTGATGTATATTTTTAAATTGAATTGTGATGTAATTTTTTGGTCATATATGAGGTTTTCCAATATTTGGATATTATTTTGAAAAACAATAAAAAAGATAAGCCTAATTTTCTATAACTAAATATTTTTTATAAAAAAATCATTTTAAATTTTTGTAATGATTTTTATTAAAGTTATTGTAAAAATAAAATAAGAAAATTTCTTAAAAATATAAAGAGATATTTAATGCATGTCTCTATGCTTAAGTTTTATAAATTTAATTTGAATAGCATAATTTAATGCATAAAAAATATGTTAGATGTGAAGACATGTGCATTTGAAAATTCAACAGTAGAGAATCCAATTCCTTAAAATAGTCGTACCCAGAGACAGTTATCTGACTTATCTGTGTCGGCCAACCCTTATCTTTAGATCATACAAATAGTTGACCTAATTAGACTTCTGCTAATGAACAAAAGGGATAGATCTTGGATGTGTTTAGGGATGCTTATCCTTATTTATACGGACAGTCACCACCTTAAAAACAAGATTTCTAATACGACAAATTCGGTTCCAAATATATAAATGTTCCTATTTTCATTGTTCTAAGATATGATAAAGTAAAATAAATGATTAACTGCATTAGAAAATATAAACTACTTACTTATATATCATTAACTAAGATTCTGTGAGTTGTGGAAGGGCAACTAATATTTCATTTTATTGTAAATGTTAATTATATTTAAGCATTGATGATCAAATTTGGAACATGTTAAAATTATTGAAGACAGTCCTACCATGTTACCATTTCAGATAATCAACCTACTCTATTAGAAGAACTCCTGTCAGAAGAAATTATTTTTTAATTATTTTGGTATTTATAAACTTGTCTATATTTAATTGTAGATGACAGAAAATTTGAATAGGTTCTTATTATTTTATATTGTGATTTTGTTTACGAGTTAAAATTTAAATATTTTATCAACTTAATACTTGCACCACCTCACACTCACACACACACATATATATATATATATATATAACATTTATAATATTTTTGTATTATTACTAATTCATTATATTGCGCTACAACAAATTTTTCATTTAGTGACATAAAAATGTCACTACAGATATAATATAATATGTGTAGGTATATGATTCTTATACATATACCTACACACAATATTAATGTAGATTTTAAATATTAATGTAGATTTTAAAGAGGATTTAACAATATATATTATGTGTCACTGTAGTTTCACTACACCATTTTTCACTACACCATTTTTCACTTTAAACAACAACTAAAAAGTGTGGCTTGAAATTTTAAAAGTGTGGCATAAACTTTAGGCAACATTTAGACAACAGTTTTCTGATCGTGGAGTATGCAGCCGTGGCTGTAGGTTATAGGCAACGGTTTTGGTTCTAAGGCCTCGCATTTGATAAAACCGTTGCCTTATAATGGTGGAATAAGCCACGTTTTTATAGCAAGATTTAGGCAACGGTTGTGTCCATACTTTTATGCAATATTTTCAAAACTGTTGTGCATTGTGTAGGGAGCACTTGGTAAATATTGCCTATTAGAAAAACCACATTATGTAAACTACCAGCAATGTGTAAATGCCGCACTTTGTAAATGTTGCCATGTATAAAGACTACGCTTTATAAAATGTTGCCATGTGTAAAGGCCATATTTTTTTTTCTGTTTTCAGGAAAAAATTATTATAACAAAAGTTTAAATATATTTTTCAGTCAAGCAATAATAAATTTATGTTCCACTTTAAAATATAATTAACTAAATAAAAATGAATAAAATTAAGATGAATATTTAACTAAGAACAATATAATATATTTAAAATTGTTCAAGTGACATTGTTCAATGTATTTAAAGTTAAAAGTCGAAAGCATTAAAAAGTAACAATACAAATATATTTAATCCTAGTCTTATGATCTAAGTTTTGTCTTCATCTTCTCATTCTTCCATTTCTTCTTGACTTTTATCATCACCAACCTGAAAAAAAGAGTATAATATCATTATATAAGTATGAAGCAGAATAAATTTCTGTATATATCAAATGGATATACCTGGTCAAAATTAGGAATATGAGTAGAAGCTGATGAATGTGGACCAACTACACTATTTTCTTTCCCTAAAACACGTGACATCATTTGTTCTATATCTTCCTGATTCAAGTCTGGGTTTTGTTGTTTAAGCATGAATTTCATCATTGCTTCTAAACCTTCAATCTTCTTTGTCATACCACTTATTTCAAGCGCATGTCCTTTTTGGATATTAACAATTTCTTGATTTTTTTTCAATAAGGTTGGGGTCATTGTCCTTCCATAGCAACGAACTCATCCAGATTTTTCTTTCCCAAACATTGATTCAAATGCTTTATCCACAGTCTCAGTTGTTGAATTTTGCATGGAACCTTCAAGCTTGGACTAAAATATATATACAAGTTAATAATTAGAAAGGGAGCACTTACTCATATTTCATAGATTAAAATAAACTTACAATAGCATCTAGTGTTTCTTGATCTATTGTTTTTCCTTTCCGACCAGGACGACCTTGACGAGTTTTTATAAACATTTTAGCTTGACTAACTTCTTCTCCAACCTTTTTTCCAGCACTCTATATTAATGTAAAATTAAAAGTTAAACATGTTAGCAACAATATGTTGTATATTAAATATAGAAGATGAGGCAAAAACGATTCATAAAATACCAATTCATGTCGAACTCTAACAAAGTTTACTGGTCCCATACGGTGCATATACTTTTGTTTTCTTCTATTCATTGCATTTCTTTCACTAATGCTATGAAATTTGGACAAAACAACAAGCTATTATTAGTTCAGATTTTGACAAAACAACAAGCTTTGGACAAAACAACAAGTTATTATTAGTTTTAGATTTTGAAAAAACAGCAAGCTATTATTAGTTTCAGATTTTGAAAAACCAGCAAGCTTTTGACAAAACAGCAAGCTATTGACAAAACAGCAAGCTATTATTAGTTTCAGATTTTGACAAAACAACAAGCTTTGGACAAAACAACAAGTTATTATTAGTTTTAGATTTTGAAAAAACAGCAAGCTTTTGAAAAAACAACAAGCTTTTGAAAAAACAACAAGCTTTTGACAAAACAACAAGCTATTATTAGTTTCAGATTTTGAAAAAATAGCAAGCTATTATTAGTTTCAGATTTTGAAAAAACAGCAAGCTTTCATCAAGAAACTCACCGATCAACATTGATCTACATAATCTGGTTGATTGTTTCTTCTTAGCATCACTAATGATGGACTCATGATCTTCTATTACTACCTTTTTTTTCTTCTCATTACCCCTTGAATTATCTTGTGATGGTACTGCTGTCCTCTTTGTAGATTTTGAAATTTGTTTGGATTGTTCATTTCCCCTTGAATTACCCTGTGGTGCTTTTGTCCTCTTAGAATTCACCTCTTCTGCTACTGTCTCCTTAGGTGCTTTGTGTTTGGAATTTGAATTGCCAACTTCCAGTAAGGCAGCTTCAAGGACTTCAAGCTTTGATTTACTCTTTTGTTCTTGTGCTGCTTTTCTTTTGTTATTTTTTGCACGAACTTCCAACAAGGTTTTTCTAATGGTTGATATCCTTGCTCTTGACTCATTGATGGTTTGTATGACTTTCTTATTAGTAACAAATTGTGCTTTATCTTTACCTTTCAAAGCTTCCATTTTCCCCTTATTTTGTCTAACTTCTTCAGATTGTCTCACAGCAGTAGTAGCAGTGTTCGTATTTGTTGGCATATTTCAAGACCAAGAGTTAATGAAGTTCTCCATAATTTTAATGAAGTCTTAAAGTTTTGATGATGAAGATTTAGATTGATTCAATCAACATTAAAGACTTGTGCCATCTCACAAAGGAAGGTTGCTTGGTAGAAAAGGAAAGACATAAAGAGCATTCAAAGCTTTCAAGAGAGAAGATTGATGAAGAGAAAATCTCAAGAGCTGAAGTTTCAAGAGTAGAAGGTTCTGTTTTGGGTGTTGGATAAAAAGAGTAAGTAATAAATCCCATTCAAGACCTTCCCAAACAAGAGAGCAAGGTGTTTTCTCGCAAAAATGTTTTTCTACGCTTTTAATCGATTATGATACGTAGATAATCGATTATTTAACTTAAAATTTGAATTAAAAATGTTTAACGAACTAAATAATTGATGAAGTGTCTTTGATAATCGATTATATTGATTCTAGGTTAATATAATCGATTATGGCCTTAATCTAATCGATTATATCAGACGAAATAAGTTTTCCAGTTTTTAAACATGATATAATCGATTAAGCTTTTAATATAATCGATTAAATGAGTCAGTTTTGCGAAATCAATACCAAATCAACCTAAGAATGGAAACTTTGGAGCATTTTCGAATTATAAAATGAAAGAGAATATCTTAGGTTCAACACATCTGATTAAACACAAAATATTCAAAGTGTTTCTGCGCCTTAGCTTTTCAAAACCGCTTTCCTGCTTTCTCAAGTTTGATCAAGTCTTTGGAAGTGGTGATCTTTGTGCTTAAGCTTTCTATCCAGCACTATTATCAGGTGTATTCTTTTACTGTTTTCATAAACGGGAAAATTCATCCCTTGGATCGGTTCTAAGGGAGGTGTGTTCATCTCTTGTGTGTCAAGAGAGGTGGGTTTCATCCTCAGTGTGTCTGGGGAGGTGTTTCATCCTTAGTGTGTCTAAGGAGGTGTTCCTTTATCTTTATTTGTTATTGCATGAATTGGTGTTTGTAATTTCAATTAAAGATAGTGGGGTGATCATCACGCATTTGTGGTGGTTGGGAACTGGACGTAGGATTGACTTAATCTGAACCAGTATAAATCTCTGTGTTCTTTCTCTTTCCCTATCTCTTTTTTATTGTGGATCATATTAACAATTGCAAACTCAAACTGTGTTAATCAAAGGTTAAGAAAAATCCACATCCTAGATTTTGAAAGAATTTCAAAATCTGGAAATTTATTTAAAAGAGAAAAGTTTATTAAAAATCCAATTCACCCCCCTCTTGGTTTTTACACTGCCGTCTTTATTTAACAATTGGCCTCAGAGCTGGTTTTTTGAAAATTACTCAAAAACAATATCCTTATGGCAGATAAAAATCAATCTTTTCCTGAAGGTGCATCTATTCATAGACCACCACTCTTTATAGGTGAAAACTATCCTTTTTGGAAAAAGAGGATGGAGATTTTTCTTAGGTCTAATGATCAAGGCATTTGGGATGCAATTGTGAATGGTCCATATATTCCTATGACTGTTGTTAATGATGCACAGGTACCCAAAGTGAGAGCAAGTTGGACCAAGGATGAATACAATCAAAATCAATGAGATATAAGAGCATGTAATATGATAACATCTGCCTTAACTGTTGATGAGTTTTACAGGTTGTCAGATTGCACTATAGCAAAGGAGATGTAGGACACTTTGGAAGTCACACATGAAGGAACGGAGGATGTAAAGAGATCAAGGAAAAATACCTTGATTCAAGAATATGAGATGTTCCGGATGAGCAAAGGGGAAACCATCTATGACGTTCAAAAGAGATTTACTCACATTGTAAATCACCTCAAGGCGTTAGGTAAGAAATTTGACACTGAGGAATTAAATGTGAAAATTTTGAAATCTTTGGACAGGACATGGCAACCCAAAGTGACGGCCATCACGGAATCAAAGAATCTCTCAAGCATGAATATGACAACTCTCTTCGGAAAGCTTAGAGAACACGAAATGGAGCTTGGACGTTTCAAAGGAGAAGAAGAAGACGTCAAGAGGAAAGGTGTTGCTCTTAAAGCGGAATCCCACAAGGATGAGAGTAGTGATACAGATGATGATCTTGAATGCAGTGACATCAACTTGTTCCTCAAAAAGTACAAAAAGTTCATCAAGAACAAGAACAAAGGGAATTTCAAGAAAGGTAAGAAAACTGAAAATCTAAATTCTCTTGATAACTTTAAATGCTATGGTTGTGAAAAAAGGGGACACTTGAAGTCGGATTTCCCCAACATCTAGAAGGATGAAGAAAAGATCAAGAAATACAAAAAGCCTTTTGATAAGAAGAAAAAGAAGGCATACATCGCTTGGGAAGATAATGAAATGAGTTCTTCTAGTGCAAGTGAATCAGAAGAAGAAGCCAACATTTGTCTCATGGCGGATGATGATGCTGAATCCACATGTAGCAAGGTAAGTGATTTTGGTCTTCCAGACAATTATGATGAGTTGCTTGAAGAGTTTTTAGATTTATGTGAAAAATCTGAAAAACTTACCTCTTTTCATAATAAATTAAAAAATGACTACAAGAGTCTTGAAAAGAAAATTTCTGATTTGGAAGAAGAGAAAAAGGTTTTAAAAGAGGATTTGGAAAAAGCAAAAATTCCTTGCAAATGCAAAACCAAAATTCCTATTTGTGAAAATTGTAGTGTTCTTGCTAACAAGGTTTCTTATCTTGAAACATCTCTTTCAAACATTACAATGGGAAATAATAATTTAAACAATGTTTTGAAGGTGAACAAAGGTTTATATGGAAAAGCAGGACTTGGTTATAATTTCAGAAATAATCATAAACCAACGAAAACTGTTTTTGTTCAAGGAGAATCATCAAATTCAAATAAGATTTTCGAAGTTCCTTATTTCTTTGATAAACCAAATGCTCCTAAAAAGAAGTTTTACAAAAATGCATATATTCCAAGAAAAACAAATGCGCCTACATGTTTTTATTGTATGCATAAAGGTCATTCGGTAAATAAATGCAATATTAAACGTTTTAGTGTTCCTAATGGGAAACACAAATGGGTTCCCAAAGGAAAAACTATTTCTAACCCATGAGGACCCTAATAAGTGACTTTAGGGGACCTAAATATTTTTGTTTATGATGCAGGTTGGTCCCAAGTCTAAAAAGTCACTATGGTACCTTGATAGTGGTTGTTCAAGACACATGACGGGTGATAAAAGCAAATTCAAAAGCTTCAAAAAGAAAGAGCAAGGTTTTGTAACCTATGGCGACAACAACAAGGGAAAAATCATTGGTAGTGGAATGATTGGAGAATCCTTAAAGATTCATGATGTTCTTCTTGTTGATGGGTTGAAGCACAATTTGCTAAGCATTAGTCAACTTTGTGATAAAGGTTTAAAGATGATGAAGGAGTACATCAAGAAGAAACTCCTTTAGAAGAAGCTGTTGAAGAAATCAAATTGGATGAGAATCCTCCTCATGATGAAAGTCTACCAAAAGAATGGAGACCACTTAGAAACATGTCTTTGGACAATGTCATTGGAGACATCTCAAAAGGTGTAAGAACAAGGAGGAACATGAATAATTTCTGCATGAATGTTGCTTTTGTGTCACAGGTTGAACCAAAGAATGTAGACGAAGCATTGACGGATGAACATTGGTGTATAGCAATGCAAGAAGAGCTAAATCAGTTTGAAAGAAATCAGGTATGGGATTTAATTCCTAAAACTAACAAAATGCAGGTTATAGGCACAAGATGGGTGTTTAGGAATAAGCTTGATGAAGATGGAAATATCACCAAAAACAAAGCAAGGCTGGTTGCAAAAGGATATAGACAAGAATAAGGCATAAATTATGATGAAACTTATGCTCCAGTAGCAAGACTTGAAGCTATTCGTTTGTTGCTAGCATATGCCTCCATTATGGGATTCAAATTATTTCAAATGGATGTAAAAAGTGCTTTCCTAAACGGATACATAAAGGAAGAAGTCTATGTAGAACAACCTCCAGGCTTTGAAGATTTCAAAAATCCTAATCATGTCTACAAGTTGAAGAAAGCCTTGTATGGACTCAAACAAGCCCCAAGATCTTGGTATGAAAGGTTAAGTAATTTCTTACTTGAAAATAGTTTTAGAAGAGGTAAAGTTGATTCTACTCTTTTTATTAAGAAATCAAAGAAACATATTCTTATTGTTCAAGTTTATGTTGATGATATCATTTTTGGATCAACTAATGATGATCTTTGCCAAGAGTTTGCTAGTAAGATGCAGGGAGAGTTTGAAATGTCCATGATGGGAGAATTAAATTTCTTTCTTGGTTTGCAAATCAAACAATTGAAGAAAGGCATATTTATATGTCAAACAAAGTATTGCAACGAAATCTTAGAAGAAATTTGAGATGGAAAGTTCCAAGGAAGCTGCAACTCCCATGGCTACATCTTGTTATCTAGATCAAGATTTAAGTGGTAAGGCGGTAGATCAAACAAGGTATCGAGGTATGATCGGATCATTACTTTATCTTACTGCTAGTAGACTGATATTATGCAAAGTGTGTGTGTTTGTGCTAGGTTTCAATCCAACCCTAGAGAGTCACACCTAAAAGCCGTTAAGAGAATCCTTAAGTACCTTAGAGGAACAAATCCTTTGGTTTATGGTACCCTTCAGGAGCCTCACCTAGTATTATAGGTTTTTCAGACTCAGATTATGGTGGCTGTAGAATTGATAGGAAGAGTACTAGTGGTACATGTCATCTTTTAGGATGTTCTTTAGTTTCATGGCATTCTAAGAAACAGGCTAGTGTTGCTCTTTCAACCACGGAGGTCGAGTATATAGCAGCGAGGAGTTGTTGTGCTCAAATCATCGTGGATGAAACAACAATTAGAAGATTTTGATATCTTTTAGATCATATCCCTCTTAAGTGTGATAACACTAGTGCCATTAATTTGACTAGGAACCCTATCATGAATTCTAAGACAAAGCATATAGAAATTAGACATCATTTCATTAGAGATCATATAGCTAAAGGTGATTGCATCATAGAATATATAGATACCAAACATCAATTAGCTGATATCTTCACCAAACCTTTGCCTAGAGATAGATTTTATGAGCTTAGAAGAGATCTAGGAATTGTTGATGATAAATCTGTTGATTGATTGATGATTATTGTTGATTTTGATGTTAATTATGTGTTTTACGAAAAATTTCGTATTTAATCGATTAGGTTTCGTGTGTTAATTGATTAAATGCGCTGTTTTTGAAAATGTTTTACAACATAATCGATTAAATCGCTGGGGAGCAATTTAATCGATTAAGGAATGCACATAATCGATTAAATTTCTGGGTTTTCGTTTTCTGGAAAATTTTGAAGGCAAATAATCGATTAAATGAAGAACATAATCGATTAAATGCACCGTTCTGTGTTTTTCTGCACACTATTTTTTCGAACGTTGGGCTCCAATTCACGTGTTTTTTTTAATTCTAACGGCTATATTCGTTTCAAACGGCTATATTTACATTAATTCAGTGCTTTATGACCGGATTCCTTGCCTATAAATAGCTAGAATGAGAATTAAAGGTGCTACATTCACTCTCTCTCACTCTTGCTGATTTTCTGCTATTCATTCCTTTTCTGTGAGAATTTCTGTTTCTGTAATTACACTGGTTCTCTGTTATTTCGTTGTGCTCTCTCTTTTGTCTATTCTACATACAAATGGCTGATCAAAGGAGGAGAAAGATGCCCTTAAGGAGGAGAGGCAAAGAGCCCATGACCTCCCAACAGCAAGAGAGGAGACCACCAACACTTGCTGGTTGGATTTCAGATGAGGATATGCAGATTGGTTTTGTAAACAAATGGAAAGACAGGAAGATCCTCACTCCTAAATATTTATCCTGCAATTTTTTCAGAACTCATGGTTTCACTTTTCAGGATTGTTTAGTGACAAGTGGACTGCAAAACTTTGTAGAGATGGAAGGAACATATTATCCAGACTTGGTCAGAGTATTCTACATGAATCTGACTTCAAGGACAGCTAGTCCTAGCACCAAGGTGAAGGGAGTGCGAATCCACCTTGATGAAGAGGTGTGGAACAATGTGGTTGGCTTATCCACTCAAGGCATCAACATTACTTATGGCTTTGAGGATTTCAATAAGCTGGTGGAGTTCCGCAAGTTTTGCAAGGATCCAAATCTACAAGTGGAAAACTTGTATAAAGTTGGTAATGTTAAGTTGAATGAACGCATGTTACATTATGTCATTGTTTGGATTCTTGTTGCTAGAGGCACTAATCATGCCCAACTTACTAAGGAGGACATTCTTTTAATGTATGGCTTCCTTAATAATGTTAGCACTGATTGGCCCTCCATTATTTTAGATAATATGTTTAAAGCCACTAGGCTTTCATCTTTTGCTTTACCCTATATTGTGTTTATTTCAAAGATATTAGAATATAAATGTGTAGACCTTGAAGGGGAAAACAAGAAAATTTTGCTTAGCAACAGCAAAATTGGGAAGAATGTTCTAAGGCACATGAGCCTTATAGAACAAGGAAATAGGTTCAGGCAAAGAGATGAGGAAGCTGCTGCAATGGATGAAGATGATGAAGAACCACCACCTCAACCTCAACCTCAACCTGGATCAATGGAGGCACACCTTCTCTCAAGGATGGACACCATGATGAGTCTCCAAACAACTCATTATGATGACCTTTGCCATAGGCTCTCAAGGCTCAATAGAAGAGTTCATAGAGTTGAAAGGAAGCTGCAGATTGAAGATGTCTCTCCAGAAGAAGATTATGCTAGATCCTCAAGAGGCAAACAACCAGCTGTAGATGATGAGGAAGATGAAGAAGATGCAGGGGATAGTGAAGAAACTGAATAGGCTACAAGCTCACTTATTCCTTAGCTTAATTTTTTTTCCAGCTGCTGTATTTTATTTTTCCCTCTATGTTTTCTGTGTATTAATTTGCTTCTACTGTAATAATCTCTGAATATGTAATCTTTTTAAAAATGATAAAAATAAAGGGGGAGAAAAAGATTTGTTTTGATTGATAATATGTCCAGTTTTCTAGCATTTAAGAAAATTAATTTCAGGGGGAACATTAGGAAATATTTTAAATAATTGCCTAATATATCTTAAACATTTAAGAGCAAAGTTTAAGGGGGAGCTTTTAGAAATAATTTCCATGCATTAATTTCCTTTAAATCTCTTTTTCAAAATTCAAATTGAAAATTAAATGCTATGTGACTGCCTACTTTATTTCCTTTGTGGACTAATTTTTTATGATGGAGATATCCATACATTATTTTCAAGATTTTCAGGATATCAATCACAAGTCTCTATGTTTCTTTTTATCATCATCAAAAAGGGGGAGATTGTTGGCATATTTCAAGACCAAGAGTTAATGAAGTTCTCCATAATTTTAATGAAGTCTTAAAGTTTTGATGATGAAGATTTAGAGTGATTCAATCAACATTAAAGACTTGTGCCATCTCACAAAGGAAGGTTGCTTGGTAGAAAAGGAAAGGCATAAAGAGCATTCAAAGCTTTCAAGAGAGAAGATTGATGAAGATTTTCTCAAGAGCTGAAGTTTCAAGAGTAGAAGGTTCTGTTTTGGGTGTTGGATAAAAAGAGTAAGTCATAAATCCCATTCAAGACCTTCCCAAACAAGAGAGCAAGGTGTTTTCTCGCAAAAACGTTTTTCTACGCTTTTAATCGATTATGATACGTAGATAATCGATTATTTAACTTAAAATTTGAATTAAAAATGTTTAACGAACTAAATAATCAATTAAGTGTCTTTGATAATCGATTATATTGATTCTGGGTTAATATAATCGATTATGACCTTAATCTAATCCATTATATCAGACAAAATAAGTTTTCCAGTTTTTAAACATGATATAGTCGATTAAGCTTTTAATACAATCGACTAAATGAGTCGTTTTTGTGAAATCAATACCAAATCAACCTAAGAATGGAAACTTTGGAGCATTTTCGAATTATAAAATGAAAGAGAATGTCTTAGGTTCAACACATATGATTAAACACAAAATATTCAAAGTGTTTCTGCGCCTTAGCTTTTCAAAACCGCTTTCCTGCTCTCTCAAGTTTGATCAAGTCTTTGGAAGTGGTGATCTTTGTGCTTAAGCTTTCTATCCAGCACTATTATCAGGTGTATTCTTTTACTATTTTTATAAATGGGAAAATTCATCCCTTGGATCGGTTCTAAGGGAGGTGTGTTCATCTCTTGTGTGTCAAGAGAGGTGGGTTTCATCCTCAGTGTGTCTGGGGAGGTGTTTCATCCTTAGTGTGTCTAAGGAGGTGTTCCTTTATCTTTATTTGTTATTGCATGAATTGGTGTTTTGTAATTTCAATTAAAGATAGTGGAGTGATCATCACACATTTGTAGTGGTTGGGAACTGGACGTAGGATTGACTTAATCTGAACTAGTATAAATCTTTGTGTTCTTTCTCTTTCCCTATCTCTTTTTTATTGTGGATCATATTAACAATTGCAAACTCAAAATGCGTTAATCAAAGGTTAAGAAAATCCGCATCCTAGTTTTTGAAAGAATTTCAAAATCTGGAAATTTATTTAAAAGAGAAAAGTTTATTAAAAATTCAATTCACCCCCCTCTTGGTTTTTGCACTGCCGTCTTTATTTAATAGTATTCTGGCTATCCACTTCAAAATTGGACAAATTAAATTGTCCATTGGGGACAATTATGGGTGCCTTATCTTCCTGAACCCTGCTTCCCTTTTCACGTTTCACTTGGAGCCTCCTAAGTAGTTCTTTGTTGGATTTAACTTCAGCTACTTCCTTTCCCATGGATTGAAAAAATAAAACATAATACACAATTCAATTCTGATTCCATAAAACATGGCAAAAAATAAAACAACAATATCATAATGCATGTGAATAATTAAAATGGCAGGTACAAGTGGCAGCAGAACAGTGGTAGAATTAAAATAAAAACAACATAATTTTAACAACAAATGCAATAGTACAACAATATGATAAATACAACAACATAATTATAACAATAAATCCATGTTACCCTTTTTTTAGTCCATGAAGTCAAATAAAGTGTCATCAAAATCATCCTAATCAGAAATAGTCTCATCCCCAACATTAAAAGGTTTCTCAAATATTGTGACAGGCATGTCTTCCCTAGCCCAATTCAATTCACCATCATTGTGCGTAGCATTTACTTCAACAGCAGTTGATTGGTTAGTTTGGTCACCCATGTTAAATAAATCTCTAGGAACCTTTTTCAAAACATAATGTCTATTTGGTTCTAAAGGATCTTGGATATAAAAGCATTGATGGACTTGGGAAGCTAGCACAAAAGGATCATTTTGGTAAACTTTTTTGTTGAAATATACATAAATAAGTCCATATTTGTCTTCTTTAGCCTCAAACCAATCACATTTGAACATCACAAACTTGAAATTACCATAATAATTTAACTCAAATATATCATTGATCACCCCATAATAAGTCATGGGTACAATTTTTGGATTATCATCCTTAGAACTTGCAAAACTTGAAGTCAATGAAACCAATGTTACACCAGAATTTTGAGTTTTGTGTTTGACATCTCGCTTCATAGTATAAAATCTATATCCATTGACGAGGTAACCTGAAAACCTCTTTGCCACATTATTTGGCCCTCTAGAGAACTCTTTAATTTGAGATGATACATCATCTTTTAAAGCTCGAGTTTTGAACCATTCATTGAATTCTTGACTTTGAGTTTTGGCCTTCACCCACTTTCCTCTTTTAGTGCGCCTATTAAGACTCTCATCAAACTCTCTACAAATACATCAATATTAGTTATAGTTATATAAAAAATTTTATGACAATATTTAAAAGGATAAGAAAGTATAACATACTTGATGTATATATCAATTGCATCGCAATTGAATAAGAGGTATCAATGAGCTTGGGCTTTCGATGTGAAATCTAAACAAAAAGGTTTACCATTGCTTTTTCCTCCTATAGGGTGACCAATACTTGAAAAATAATCAACTGGATCTCCTTCACATAAATCATTGTGGTCATAATTTCTACCTTCTCTATTTAACATTGTTTCTACACCTTCATGCAAATATCTTGAGCAAAATGTCAAAGCTTCTTACGCTAAATACCCTTCGACAATAGAACCTTACGGGTAAGCTTTGTTACTGAACATAACTCTTCGATCTACACAAATACCTTTCAATGGGGTACATCCATCGAAATTGAACAAGACCACCTAATCTAACTTCATTTGGTAAATGAATAGGCAAGTGAACCATTATGTCAAAAAAACTAGGTGGAAAAATCATCTCCAGTTGACAAAGTATTTGTACTACTTCATCTTCCAAGTAATCCATATCTTGCAAATGTATAACCTTTTGACATATTGAGTGAAAGAATGAACCAAATCGAATTAGAGGGTCGACCACTATATCCAGGCATGGTGCTTCTTATTGCAAGCTGGTAGTAAGTAATGCAACATGAAATGTGCATCGTGACTCTTATAGCCAGATATTTTCTTATTATTGACATGAACACACTTTGAAATATTTGATGCACTCCCATCTGGTAATTTGGCTGCCTTAAAAACACCACAAAAGGTAGATTTCTCATGTGCATTCATTGAAAAACAAGCTGTTGAAAACTCTACCCGACCTTTACCAATCTCCCTTGGATGAAGATCCTTCCTTATTCCCATATTTTTCAAATCATAACGAGCATTAACATGATCTTTTGTCTTTCCTTGAATATCCAAAAGAGTCCCCAGAATACTATCACATATGTTTTTCTCAATGTGCATGACATCAAAATTATGGCGTAGTTTATTTGTCTTCCAGTAAGGCAACTCAAAAAAGATTGATCTCTTTTTCCATGGGCCATCACTTGGCTTTTTAGTACTCTTTCCAAATTGATTGATGAAGTCTTCTAAGATATCTTGGATTTCTTCCCCTGCTAACATGTGTGGTGTAGGTCTAAGTTCTTTTTTCCCATTAAAAGACTTTTTATTAGATCTCCAAGGATGGCTCATTGGTGAAAAGACACGATGATCCATATAGCACATCTTATGGCTATGTTTCAAGTAGGATGACTTAGTGTCATAATTGCAACATGCACAAGCCAATCTTCCTTTGGTGCTCCAACCTGACAACATAGCATACCCAGGGTAGTCACTAATAGTCCACAAAAGAGCTGCATGCATTTGAAATGTTTCGTTCTTTGAAGCATCATATGTCTCTACTCCAAACTCCCATAACTCTTTTAGCTGTTCAATCAGCGGTTGAAGGTAGACATCAATATCATTTCCTACTGATTGTGGTCCAGGAATCAACAATGATAACAATGTATATTCAGGTTTCATGCACAACCAAGGTGGAAAGTTGTACACCACCATCATGACTGGCCATGTGCTATGTGATATGCTCATGGTCCTAAATGGATTAAAACCATCACTAGCTAGACCAAGTCTTACATTGCGTAAGTCAGTAGAAAAATCAGAATGAAGCCTATCAAAGCTCTTCCAAGCTTCACCATCAGCAGGATGTCTCATTTTCCCATCCTTCGACCGTTCTTCTTCATGCCACCTCATTGACTCAACAGTCTTTGAACACATAAAAAGTCTTTGAAGTCTAGGAATCAATGGAAAGTGTCGCAACACTTTAGCCAAAAATTTATGTTCATATTTTTGTTGCTCAACCTCATAATTGACTTCAGCAAATTCCTTCCAACGCGAAGATTTACAAATACTATAAACCTCTATACTCTCATTGTCTTTCCAAAATAACAGGCAATCTTTTGGACATGCATGAATTTTTTTGTAATCAAGTCCTAAATCACTAATCATAGTTTTCACCCTGTTAAAAGATTCAGGAATATTCAAGTTAGGCATGACCTCTTTTAGAAATTGTAAGAGATCTGTGAATGAAGAGTTGCTCCATCCAAGAAGACACTTCAATAAATATAGTCGAATGATGAAAGATAAAGTGGAGAAGCTTTGACATCCAGGGTAGAGTTCTCGATTTACATCATTAATCAAATGGTAGAACTTTCTAGCTTCATCGTTAGGACCCTCTTTGCCAGTTTTTGCTTCCACCACATTTCTAAATGTGTCATACAATAAGCCATTAATATCATCATGTGAATCTTCATTAACAATCATGTCATCATCACTTGTGGTTGGTGAAGGTATTTCTTCTCCATGGTGAACCCAAACATCATAGCCTTTTAGAAAGCCTGTGGCTATTAAATGATCATAGATCACATTTCTTCTTCTCCAGCTACAATTTCTACAATTGGCGCATGGACACAAAATCTCATGTCCCTGAGGTCTTCGTCTAGTGTACGCAAAATCTAGAAATGACTCAATGCCATTTATATACTCTGCACTAAACCTTGGACATGTAGTCCAATCTTTGTTCATCATCTTTAATGTACTATACAAAAAACAATGTGTCATTAAACAATTACAACTTTAAATGTCAATCAGCACATACACACTACCAGAATACCTAGATATAGATATAAAGATATGTCTACATCTAGATAAATAAATTCAACAAAACAAACTAATCACTAATTAAAGTCATGGTGCAACAACAACACTGTGTTCCATCATTTACTGAACCTTCAGTCACAACAAGAGAACGGAGGTTCACCCAACAACAATGTTATTATATTCCTGAAGGTTACGAGAGGCCTGCTCACACAGGCAACATGCCCCTGCTTTTTTCATCAGGTTGATTATTTATAAAAAAAATCTATCATCAGGGTTAGTTACTCGGTTCCACATTTACGAAAACTTCAGGCAAAAGCAGAGAACAGTGCTTCACCCAAGAATTATTATGATAGAGAAGGCTATAATATGTCAACTCACAGGCAACATGCTCATTCTGCTTCCATCAGCTTAATTCAATTTTTTAAAAATGTGTAACATCATTTACTGAACCTTCAGTCAAAAATAGAGAACAGAGGTTCACCCAATAACAATGATTATTATATCTCTGAAGGTTACGAGAGGCCTGCTCACACAGGCAACATGCCCCTGCTTTTTTCATCAGGTTAATTCAACACAATCAAAAATATTTTTCCAAAGTGTTCCATCACTTAATGAACCGTCAGTCACCAATAGAGAAAAGAGGTTCACCTAATGACAATGGTTATTATATAACTGAAGGTCACGAGAGGTGTGCTCACAGGCAACAAACTTCCATTTATTTCATCAGGCGCTTATCAATAAAACACCCTTTCAAATTGCATAGCCCTTTAGAACCAATAAAATAAACAAATAGAGAACAAGGGAACAAACACGACTCTAACAAGAATCACAAGCATATGGTCGACTCAAAGTGAAATTTTTTCCATCATTTACTGAAACTTGAGTCACGAACAAGACAGAGATTCACCCAACAACAATGGGGACACTGTCCCTGAAGTTAACGAAGGACGTACTAAAACAGATCAAACAGGTCCCTGCTTTTTTCATCAGGATTTACTACCATAATTCCATATTTTTATTAATCGATTAAACCATATCAGTGAAGAGAAAGCAAACAGTATCCAAAAAAGTTCAAATATTATGACATTGACGGCATAAAAAATCAATTCCCAAATTCCACAAAAATTACAAAGAATGATAACTAAAGTAACAGGATCAGTACCTTGAAATGAACCCTAAGGTCGGCGCCTCTAGCCTTGCAAGCTGCATATGAAAAGCAATAAAAATTCTCAAATTGGACAATAAATGACATCATTTTAGAAGCGTATGAAATAAACATCAATTTCACACTAACGGAACTTACACTTAGTGGGATTGTTTGGCTCCCTTGAGTACTTCACCTGTGAATAAAAAAAAGTCGAAGGATAGTGTTATCAGTTATTTTGTTAAATGGTAATGAAAAGAGATCACAATGTAAACACAAAATGAAATCCCCTTTCACAATGTCAACACCCAAACCCAAACCCTAAAAACCCTTCACGGACGGAGGATGAACGAATGGCGATGAGAGCGAAGGATGAACGAATGGCGTTGAGAGCGAAGGATGAACGAATGGCGGTGAGAGCGAAGGATGAACGAATGGAGGTGAGAGCGAAGGATGAACGAATGGCAGTGAGAGCGAAGGATGAACGAATGACGGTGAGAGCGAAGGATGAACGAATGACGGTGAGAGTGAAAGAGGATTGAGGTGAGTGTATAGGAAGGTGGGACGAGTGTGAGTGAATGAAAGGTTGAGTGTGAGTGACTGTGAAGGAAGGTAGAGAGTAAACGAAAGGTTGAGTGTGAGTCTATTTTTTGCAGAGCATTTCACTTCCCCACTTTCGAATTCGGGGTTATTTGGTCTAAAGTTTTATTTTATTTTAAATTCTAAAATATTAGGCCACATTTTTGTGTGTTGCTTGTATCATATATTAAAGGCAACACCAAAGAACTGTGGTCTAAATTGTCCACATTTTATAAACCGTTGCTTACGAAGCAATAAGCAACGTTTATACTGCAAATCTCTCAAAAAAGGGAAAAAAAGGCTATCATATTGGCAACACCTAAAAACTGTTGCCTATAACAACTTTAGGCCATGGTTTTTCTATTGTTGCCGTGTTAGCGTGGCCTAAAGTGAAAAATGGTGTAGTGTTTGTATCTACATTTTCTTTAAATGTGGGAATAAATTTGTCAATATATACCCACACTTTTGATGTATTGGTATAATTTAGATAATGTCACTATAGCTTATACTAAAATACCTAACAATTAAATGTTGGGTTCTCATTTTACTTATTTTATGTGATCCCATTAACCAATAGTCCAAATTTTAAATACAAACCAATACCAAATTGACAATAACAAATACAAAAACAACATCTATAAAGTAACGATGTGTCAAACACAAATACCAAAATATTCATGCTAACTCACATGAGGGATACTAATCACATAGTCTCAGCTAAAATATTCATGTTTATTGCTAAAAAGAAATGTTCAGCTATCATCACTATTAAACACATGAGCTCCCTCATCAAGAATGTCCAAAGCATGTAATCCATACCATTTATAGTGTATTTGTAGTCATATTAAAAAAATGATTTTAGAGACAACTACAAAATTAATTATAACTTAAAACTATTTTCAACATCATCATGGATATCACTTAACTATTTCCATTTGTATTTGTGTGAACATTACTATTAACATCACTTCGATCACTACCAACATGAGGTATCTACATAAAAAATACATACACTACTACAGAATTAGCATTTAACGTCGCCATTATACGTCGGTTTAAATACAACCGACGTAAAACATTTGATTTGACTATTCTACGTCGGTTATATATGTAAACCGACGTAGAATGTTTTGAATTCTACATTCAACGTCGGTTTTGCAACTAACCGACGTAGAATGTCAAAAGTACTACGTCGACTGTTGTCTAACCGACGTAGAATGTAAAATTCAGAACATTCTACGTCGGTTATGGATTACAACCGACGTAGAAACCCTTTCAAACCTATTAAAACCTATTTCTCCCTTTCCTTCCTCACTTTTCGTACTGTCTTCGTTCGACCTCGAGCTCTGCGATTGCGATGTCCGTTCTCCGCATGTCGCCGTCGTCGCTGCACAGCTGCGTCCTCTCCCTGTTCTCGCGAGAGAAGAAGCTCGCGAGAGAGAAGCTCGCGAGAGAGAAGCTCGTGAGAGAGAAGCTCGCGAGAGAGAAGCTCGCGAGAGAGAAGCTCGCGAGAGAGAAGCTCGCGAGAGAGAAGCTCGCGAGAGAAGCTCGCGAGAGAGAAGCTCGCGAGAGAGAAGCTCGCGAGAGAGAAGCTCCCTGCTGCCGCCACAAAGCTCCCTTCCTCCGCGAAGGTCATTGTCGCCGCTCTCTCCCTGCTGCCGCCGCCGCCGCTTGTGAACGGTGGTCCTTGCTGTGAAGGTTGCCTTCCCTCAGCCCTTCGCCGTGGCTGCTGCCGCCGCTAGGTTAGTCTGTTTTTTATTGTTTTTTGTTTTGTAGGATATAGTGTTTGTATGATTAGGTTATTGAAATGCCTGTAGATGATTGTTCTGATGGTATTTAGTCATACATATAATAAAAAAAACTGTATATGTTGTATGTTGTATGTTGTATGCAAAATGATGCAATTAGGACAAAAGAAGCTGCAAGTATGAAATTTCTAAGATGTAATGGCATGATAATTCTCTGTTTGGTACGACACAACTCCATAAATTTTTTCAAAATTTTCTGACAAGTGCAAGTTAGTCACATAAATGGCCAAAATTTAGGAAAATAGGTAAAAAATAGTAAAATAATAAAAAAATTATAGTAAATGGAGGATTTTTGAAAATTTGTTTGCCCAAATTCCCTTCGGGTATTTGCCAACAGGTTCGTTGGGTCATTTCCAAAAACTTTCATTCTTTACGCATCTCCATCCGAGGTCCGTAGCAAAAGTTATGATCGTTTGAAGTTTTTCTACACCTAAATTTTGTATTTTCAAAATTATGATTATTTTGGGGGATGTGAGGCCTCTTTATTCAAGTACACATCAAAAGAACATAACACAACAAAAATTAGCAGAAAATTCAATGTCTAACTATTTTTTATGATTTTTTCAAGATCGATTAGATCCATCCAATAATGTTGTTTTTACATCAATCTTTCTTTTTTTAAATTGTTCTTCCAAGACAAAGCATATAAAACATAACACATCATTTCATTAGAGATCATATAGCTAAGGATTGCATTATAGAATACATAGATACAAAACATCAATTAGCTGATATCTTCACCAAACCTTTTCCTAGAGAGTCTATCTTTGAAATTTAGCTATTTGAAATGTATTATATATGAAATTGTGGCTGGTTTGCTGGTTTATTTGATATACAGGTACTAAAATTTAGGGAAAATGAGAAAATTAGAAATTGCATTGCAGTTGTAAAAGCGACTTACAACGTCGGTTAGGGCTAGAATCGACGTTGTAAGTTTGGGTGACACTTACAACGTCGGTTCTAGCCCTAACCGACGTTGTAAGTCTTGTGATTTTCAACATCGGTTCAAATTGAACCGACGTTGAAAATATTACTTTTAACGTCGCCTTTTTCAACGTCGGTTTTGGGGCCGTCGTGAAATGATCCCTAGAACCGACGTGGAAAGTGGTTCCTGTAGCAGTGATATTTATAAAATATCATACTAATGTTAACTTTCTTTTATAAATTATCAAATGTAATTGTTAAAGTTTTTACCTCTTGATCTACAACTTGTATAATATCATTAATCTCTTGATCCTCTAGAAATCGTGCTTGAAGGAAAGATAAAAGGTTTCCAAGTACCTTCTCTAATTTATGAATTCTATGTTCTCCTATAGAGCTTTGAGATGAAGTATTTGAATATTTAGTTTGTGGAAGTTTCCCGAGACAACATACGTATCCCCTTTTTTCAGGCCCTTTCACTTTAGAATAAATATCATCCTTTCAATTTGTATAATCAGGAGTGGTATGAAAACCTCCTAAACTTTCAGCTTGTACCATTTGCTTCTTTAATTCATCCTATATGAATCCATTTTAAATAAAATAATCAAATCATTTAATGCATCAATTTGAAGCTCAAGGATTTATAATCAATACTTTATATTATGCTTGATAATACAAGTTCTTACAATTATATGAGCTGCCTTTTTAGTCACAATGCTCCCATCTTCCCGAGTCTGAGTATCAATATAAATTTAAGCTCGTGAGGGTTGTACTTCGTTTTCCTTTTTTTTCTTATATAAGTAATGAAATCTCAATAATATATTTCTACTATGTAATGTTTATAACAGTTAATAATCTAAGTAATGTATTGAGAAATATTATTTGAAAGAAACAAAATTACCTCATCAATAAATCTTGGAAGATTCTTGGTGCCCATACAATCTAAATCTTCAAATTTAGAACAACTTCTTTTGTTTGTGTTACTTATGTCTTGTGACCAAGTTTAAGAAAAGTAAAGACAAAATATGAAATAAATGTTATGTTAATGAAATCATTATAAACACACCTGTCTTTTTTTGGAACACCAATAATGCACTAAATCACGGTATTGAGAAGGATTCACTCTTTTTATCTGGGAGGTTAGTAGCCATTTCTTTCTGAGTCTTACTTGCATCATATCCTTTTGACATCAAATCATGTTTGAATTGCCTCCACTTATTATTCATGTTATTCTTTAATATTTGCTTGGTTTGCTCAGAAAGTATTGGCATAAAGTGAAACTTACTCTATCATGAAAAGTAATCACAAAATATAATTTGTATATGTTATTATAAGAAATAAAATTAATCATATCTTATTCAATTTTGTAAATACCTGTATTAGTTTAAGCATATCAGTTATGTTAGACTCGGGCATGTCTTTCCAACTAAGATAATTGATTGGAGCACATTGATGCCTCCTTACTAGGCTCCCTATAGCACTTAAAAGTGTTTTCCCTTCTGACCCAATAGGATTTCCCAAAGCATCTACCTCAACAACAATGAATTCATCATCTGACATATCCCACACATCTAACATATGTGTATAGCCTCTAGTTTTCCTTTCACCTAAATCATAAATAGTAATGTTAGATATTAAATTATATTCAATAAATTTGGATAACTAAAGGGATACAAATAATAAAATCTCACCACCTTCATTTAAAGTTTTCATTGAACCGTGACTTGTCTCGTGTGTATGCTGTTGTGGACCTCCTCCAAATTGTACATTGTTTTCTATCACAAAGTGATTTTGCTCATGGTCTGGATTGATCATTCCATTAGAGTTTTCCACCGGTAACACACTAGCTTGAGATTGACCATTTTTCTTAATAGTATGTAGCTTTTTGAGTCTTCCCATAGAGTCTATTACATGTAATCCAAATCCAAATCAAAATTAGTATATAGTTATAATATTTATAATTAGTACACATGTAAAAATAAAAAATAAAAATAGATACCTTTAACATATATGGAAAACAAAAACAATATTAGAAGAAATCATCTTCCCAATCTTTTGTTTCATCTTCATCATCAACATTTTCAAGAAAATCTTCCATGTTTAGCATGACTTCCATGATATCATCACCATTATCATCAACTTCTGCTCTAATTAGGTCATTATCATTTATCTCTTGTAAGTCTTTTTCTTCTTCTTGTTCTATTTCATTAGATTGTTCATCATCTAAATCATATACATCTCTAATTTTAGCATGTACAACAACTAGCCAATCACTTTGCTTTTCATTTTCCACATAGAATACTTTCTTGGCTTGAGATGCAAAAATAAATGGATCATCACATATATCATCACCTGTATATTGTAGACATTTGAAATTTACCAGTGTCATACCAAAATTATCAATTCTGCAACCTCTATTTATGTCAACCCAATCACATTTGAAAAGAACAACCTTATATCTGCCAGAGCAATCCAATTGAATTATATCAGTCAATGCACCATAGTAGTTTATTTCCCCTTCCCTAGGACATTTATCTCTTGAGCTAGCATAACTTCTTGTCTTAACAATGACAACAATGCCACTATTTTGTGTCTTTAAGCATCTTTCACAATTCCTTGTACGAAACCTAACTCCATTAAATATATAGCCACTATATCTTCTTGCCTTTTCAAGTGGACCACGTGACAACCATTTGATATCATCAGCCACTAGTATGTTACCTTGCTCTTCCAAACATGCAACCTATCACATAATTTTGTTTCAAAAGATAATAACTTTTAAAATTAAAAAATTTAAAAACAAAAATGAATTATCTATAACACTTACCCTTTCACGAAACCAATTAGGAAATATTTGACTATGAATTTTATCGATTTCATATGGTGATAATCGACGATTTTGTCTCCTAATAAGATCAACATGCTCTCTATAAATAAAATAACAAAAAATATTAAATATTATAATAAGGTATCCAAGTAGTTTAAATAGTTAAATATAAATATTGAAAAAAGATTGTCTTACTTTTTAAAGGGATCAATACTTTCATTATTAAAAAGCACATATCTATGTGCTTGCAACAACGTTTTGTCATCAATAGACACTCGAGAAACTCTTTTTCTTTTCTTTACACTGAACCCAACTTTATTCTTTCTCCCAAATGACCTACCTCTAGAATCAAAACCATCATCATTTTTCCTTGGTCGATTAAATGTAGTTTCTACTCAAGAGAGATAACGAGAGCAAAAAATTAGGCATTCATGAACTAAATACCCCTCTGCAATGGACCCTTCCGGATGTGCTCGATTAGGAACAAATGACTTTAGTGTGAGCAAGAACCTAAAAGTAGTAACTTCTATTACAAAATAAGATAATAACATATTAATGTATAATTCTACACTATTATTAAATAATAAAAAATTAAATTGGAATACCTCTCAATGGGATACATCCATCGATAGTGTACTAAGCCTACAACTTTTGCCTCATGTGCCAAATGGATTACTAAATGTACCATGATAGTGAAAAAATATGGAGGAAAAATCTTTTCTAATTGACATAATGTCTTGGCTATTCGATGCTCCAAATTATGCACACTAAGTACCTTACCACATATTTCTTCAAAGAAATGACAAAGATCATATATCACCAAACTCACTTTTTTGGGTAGACAAAATCTTTCATAGCTATAGGAAGAAACTCTTGCATTAAAAGATGACAATCATGACTTTTGAGACCAAATATTTTATGTTGCTTCACATTTACACATCTTGAAATATTAGAGATATATTTATCTGAAGCTTTTATTTTTTTGAGCGCTTCTAAAAATATTTCTTTCTCTTTTGATGTCATTTGATAACAAGCTCTTGGAAAATATTTTTAACCTCTGACATGATGCATCTTAGGATGTAATTGAGGTCTTAAGTTCATGTCTACAAGGTCATAATGTGCTTTGTCATTATCTTTTGATTTTCCTTCTAAGTGTAATAATGTTCCAATAATGTTATCACAAACATTTTTTCAATATGCAATACATCAAGATTATGACGTAGAACATTATATTTCCAGTAAGGCAATTTGAACATGATACTTTTCTTTTTCCATTGTGATCTACCCCCTTTCTCATTCTCAAAAGAATTTTCCAGTTCTTCCAATTGTGTTAAGATTATGGTTCCATCAAGTGGTCTAGGTGGAGCTTTAAACTCTAAACTTCCATCAAAATCTCCTTTATTGTATCTCCATTTGTGAATTGGCTCTAACCAACGACGATGACACATATAACAAAATTTTCTACTATAATGCAACCACCTAGAGGCAGTTTCAAATCCACAACATGGACAAGCACACTGACCTTTAGTACTCCATCTGGACAAATTTGCATATGCAGGAAAATCATTAATTGTCCACATGACTGCAGCATGCATTTGGAATGACTCCCCTCATTTCTATTTACGTCATTTATGCCATTTACACTTTCTGCAAGTTCCTCAATTAAAAACCAAAAAAAACTAAAAAGAAGGATTGAAAGTGATAATCACTGCTAGGCGAAAAGTAACCTGCAAATCACATTGCGAGTAGGTGATTAATCATTGAATTGACGTTCGATTCCATCGAACCAAAAATCATCGAAAACAAATTGGCACGCCCAGTGGGACACATAATTGGCTAGTTCCGTAAATCCACTTTAGTTGTATTAATTGTTTGCATGTTAAGTGAATACTGGGATGCCGGAAGGGCCACCCAGTAATATCAATACTCCGATCATGACACAGGGTACTGTGTCGACTCAGGGTGCATCGATCACTAGTCCGGTAACGACTAGTGTCGGTCCTCATGTATCTGCTAGGCTAGAACCGATACCCCCACCAGTGTTTAACAATAGCACGGGGGCAGGAACATCGGTACCTAGACAACAAGCGACATCACACAATGATAGGTTCCCTTGGGGCATGCCGAGATGGCAGCCGACTCCAAGATCGGGTCGAGATAATCAAAGAGGGTATCAAGATGGAAGATACGCTCTAAATAATGAGTATTTCGAAAGAAATCATCCGGACATAGAAAATGTCAATACTGGAATATCGAGTGCATCACTCGATGTGATAAGACAGCAGATGGATGATAGCAATTTCAAAATGGTTAACATGTTGACCCAACAAATAACAACTGTGCTCAACCCGTTAGTGCAAACTACTAATGACAGTTTCCAAAGGTTGGCAGATCAAATGACTCGAATAGGGGATGCACTAGATAGTCCCTAGAGTTGGAGAAAATATGAGGGATAGGATTCCCTTGAATGATCAAAACCAAGGACCTCATATTCGATTGGGTGAATTCCGATTATTAAGAAGAGGTCAAACACTTGATAATATCGGTCAAAGAAACAATGACCGAGGACCTGAAATGGTTGAAGAGCCAAATCGGCTTGGAGGTCCGTATCAACCTGAGTAAATTAATCAAGTGTTAGACAGGTTTTTGAACCAACAAGGGTTAGAAATGGGGCGCGTTGAGCAACCCTATTTTATATCACCCTTTCCTAACTTTGTGTTAGAAGCAGAATTGCCTAGGGGTTGTAAAATCCCGAAATTCACCAAGTTTTCTGGGGATATTGGAGAGTCCACAGTGGAACATGTGGCTCGATACCAGATAGAATGCGGTAACATCAATATGACAGAGGACTTAAGGATGAAATATTTCCCGAGTTCTCTGACAAAAAACGCATTCACTTGGTTCACGACACTACCCCCTAATTCTATTTATAATTGGAACCAACTCGAAAGAATGTTCCATGACCAATTCTTTAGGCGTGAAAATAGAGTTAGCCTTGTCGATTTAATGAGCATCAAAAGGTACAATCATGAAAGTATAGATGATTACCTTAATCGATTTAGACAAATGAAATCGAGATGCTTCTTTCAAATCCCAGAGTACGAGTTGGTTAGAATGGCCGCCTCTGGTTTAGAATTCCCGATTTGGAAAAAATTAGTTAATTTACCTTTACGGGGTATGGCTCAGTTGGCTGATAAAGTTCGAAGAATCGAACAAATAAAATACGAAAATGAACGATATCGAAAGTTTGACAGGTCTAATAAGAAAGAAAAAGTAGCATATGTCGAAGTGTCAGATTCAATAGAGGAAGAATCAATATGTGAGGAAGAGGCGAATCTGGCAGAATTGAAAGTAGGTCAGCCCTATATATGTAAATTATTACAACAAGGGCGAGTAAAAGATAAACTCGCTAATAGGACCTATAGCTTCGATGTAACTAAGGCTGATAAAATTTTCGATATTTTGTTAAAAGATAAACAAATCAAATTAACAGAAGAACATAAATTGCCAACTCAAGAACAAAGACAAGGAAGAAAATATTGTAAATTTCACAATGTATATGGACACTGGACTAACAATTGTATTCATTTCAGGAATGTTATCCAGGACGCAATTGAGCAAGGGCGGCTCAAGTTTGAGGAAAAGCAGATGGATGTGGACACTGATCCATTCAAAGTCCAAATTAACGTAGTGGAGCCTGTGCTACGTGTCGACACTACTGAAGGTGTTGATTCTGCTGATGTTTTTGAGACGTTCATGGTCGACGTTACTAATGATGTCGACTCGGAACATCTTAACATGGAAATGGATGAGATTGATAGAGAACTGGAGGAGTTTGAACCCTATGAGAAGCCAATATATCCCAAGGCGGGGGATACATTATTGGACTTCTTGATCAAGAAGAAGACTGAGGAAGAGATGGTAGCTCTCTGTCCTCGATGCAGTGCAGTGTTTGACAAATCAGCTGCTACTGCATGTGCAGAGTCAAAAAAGAAGAAAATAGAAGACGCGAAGGCCGCGTCTGACAAAGGGAAAAAGGTGCAATCTGACCCTAAGGTTGCATCTCCAAGAACCTATATGCCAAATGCTCGAGTACCCTTAAATCAATGGGTATGTAGAGAAGCATATTTTCCTCAAGTTCCGAGAGGAAGAGGATCGAGGGGTAGGGTATTCGACAGAATATCCTATGACAGAGGAAAAGGTTATAAAAAACCTCAGTATTACTACGAGGCTCCGTCGGAGCAAATGAACATGTCAAAGACCCAATGGAAGAAGTTCAATAAGAGGAACTTCTCGAGGTATATGAGGCCGGAGATGGGGGAATGGGTTGGACCATCGAAAGCTTCTTATCATGACATGGAAGGAGATATGAATATGGGGGTCATCTCGATACTTCCTTCAGATTTCGCTCCAGCTGTGGAGAGAGATCAAAGAACAAGAAGGATGTTCGAGGAAGCTGAAGACTACTACGAGCCCGCATTGAAACCTAATGTTGTGTGGGTGACCCAAGTAGCCTGTGTCTCGCCAGATCGAGATGCAACATTCATTGATCCCCCCAGTGAAGAGATGAGGTTTCACTTAAAACCTCTGATGTTGACGGCTCAAATCGAGGGTCTGAAAGTTGATAAGATTCTTGTTGACGGGGGTGCAGCTATTAACATTTTACCAAGTAATATGCTGCACAAATTTGGTAAGACGAAGGAGGATTTGATTCCTCATAATGTTATGGTTTCCGACTTCAGCGGAAAGGCATCGAGCTCTGAAGGGATGATCGCGCTCGATGTGACCATTGGTACAGTGAGAAGACCCACTGTATTTGTTGTGTTATACTCAAGGGCGAACTTCAATGTGCTCTTGGGTCGAGAATGGATTCACGGAGTGGGGGCAGTACCATCGACTGCTCACCAAAAGTTATTTCTGTGGAATCGGGAGGGTCAGCTCGAAGTGGTTCAAGCAGACCAGTGTGTATACACTGTGTTTGTTTCGAAGGTTGATCAACCATTGAAAACAATGGTCGTGACAAGGCCATTCACTTTTGAAGATACAAGTGACTTTAATTGCAAGTCATTTGCACCTCGCCATCTGAAGATGGATTTAGAGCGAGGTTTTCTGATTCAGGAGGGGGCCAACCTCGAAGTGGCCGATGATGATGCCGGATAAACCCTATTCTGAGTTCTTGGCTCGATTAGTAGCATATGCTAATGAAAAGGAAAATGAATCGAGCCTAGACGAACAAATAAGTAGGGTAGGGGAAATAAAGTCGAATACTGAAGTCAACTTAGGTTTAAATGTTTTTAATAATGAGGAGAAACTAGATTGTATCTACGATCACTCTCCTTTAGGATTTGAAAAGATAATCACCGATACAAGCAAGATCGAGGCACAAGATCCTCTTGAAGAGATTAACTTGGGAGATGAAAATGTGAAAAGGCCTACATTCATTAGTAGGTTATTAGCCCAAGAGTCTCGAGAGAGATTAATCAGCATTCTAACAGAGTACAAAGACTGCTTTGCATGGGACTATGATGAAATGCCAAGATTAAACAGAAGTTTAGTATAACATCGATTACCTCTAATCGAGGGAAAGAAGCCTATTAAACAAACACCTCGAAGGTTTGCACCAGAGGTCCTGAGCAAGATTAAAGAAGAAATCGAGAGGCTGCTAAAAGCTAAATTCATCAGAACAGCCAGGTATGTTGATTGGATTTCTAATATAGTTCCTGTTATTAAGAAAAATGGTAAAATGAGAGTGTGCATAGATTATAGAGATCTAAATGCTGCCACTCCTAAAGATGAGTACCCGATGCCTATAGCGGAAATGTTAATCGATTCCGTAGCCGGCAACGAAATGCTAAGTCTTCTTGATGGATATTCAGGGTACAATCAAATTTTTATAGCCCCAAATGACATCTCGAAAACCGCATTTCGATGCCCGGGGGCATTGGGAACATTCGAATGGTTAGTCATGCCATTTGGCTTAAAAAATACTGGGGCAACATACCAGCGAGCCATGAATTTAATTTTTCATGATTTAATTGATGATTTTATGCAAATTTATATCGATGATATAATTGTGAAATCCAAGTCGAAAGAAGCTCACTTTGAGCATTTAAAATTTTCTTTCGATAGAATGCGAAAGCATGGATTGAAAATGAATCCACTAAAATGTGCTTTTGGTGTACATGCAGGAGAATTTCTTGGATTCATAGTTCACAAGAAAGGCATCGAAGTCGACAAGAATAAGGCTAAGACAATTCTCGAGATATCTCCCCCAAAGAATATAAAACAATTACAATCATTATTGGGAAAGATCAATTACTTGAGGAGATTTATTGCTAACTTAGCCGGAAAGACGCGCGTATTTTCTCCATTGTTGAGCTTGAAGAAAGAAGAAAAATTCAAGTGGGAAACTCAACATCAAGAAGCTCTTGAGCAGATTAAGAAAAGTTTGAGCAATCCTCCGGTACTGAAGCCGATAAATCGAGGAAAGCCTTTGAAGCTATATATCTCAGCATCTGAAGATACTATAGCTAGCATGTTAGCTCAAGAGGATGAAGATGGAGTAGAAGGCGCAATTTACTATTTAAGTCGATTGTTAGTTAGTGCTGAAACTCGATATACTCCTATCGAGAAGTTAGGTCTTTGCTTGTATTTCTCATGTTGTAAATTGAAATATTATATGAGACCTAATGAAGTGATTGTTTATTCAAAAAACAATGTGTTGAAGTTTTTTTTATCGAAACCCATTTTACACAGTCGAGTTGGTAAATGGTCTTTAGCTTTTACTGAGTTCACTTTAAATTTTGAACCATTAAAATCAGTAAAAGGACAAATAGTTGCCGATTTTATGGCAGAGCATACCATTAATAATTTAATCAACTGTTACATTGAGACTCATCGATGACTGTTATATTTCGATGGATCGAGTAATGATAAAGGAACGGGAGTAGGAATTCTAATAATATCTCCAAGTCATGTTCCTACAAGATTGTTGTTTGAAATAATCCTGAGTTGCTCGAATAATGAAGCTGAATATGAAGCTTTGATAGTGGGTTTAGAAACTTTGCAATTAATGAAAGCTAAGAATGTTTTGGTAAGAGGAGATTCTCAGTTAGTAATTAAACAAGTAATGCGAGAATATAAGTGTTTGAACCTTAATTTAGTACCGTATTTATCGAAGGTACATGAGTTAATAAAAGGGTTCGATGAAATACACTTTGAACATATCCATCAGGAATTTAATGTCGAAGCAAATCATTTAGCGCAAATTGCATCTAAGTATAAATTGTCAATAGAGAATTTAGAAAAGATGATTGAAATTCGTAAAAAATTGCCTAAGAGTCTTGATATATGTTGTATTACAAACTTCGACGTAGATGATTGGAGATTACCATTAATAACTCATTTAAAATATCCACAAGCTCCGGCAGATCGAAAGATCATGTATCGAGCAAAGAGTTATATGTTAATTGGTGATGAATTGTTCAAGAAAAGCGTCAAAGGGGTTTTCTTGCATTGCTTGAGTGAAAATGAAGCCTATATTGCTATGGCTGAAGTCCATAGTGGATTGTGTGGTGCTCATTTTAGCAGGGGGAAAAATGAGATGGTTAATTTTGAGAAAAGGTTTTTATTGGCCATCGATTAAACAAGATTGTATAAATTATGCGAAGTCTTGTGAAGAATGTCAAAAATTTGGGCTAATACAAAGAATCCCTGCAAGTGAGTTACACTTAGTGGTAAAACCATGGCCTTTTAGAGGATGGGCTATCGATTTGATAGGTCAAATTCATCCTCATTCATCGAAGGGTCATAAGTTCATAATACTCGCAGTAGACTATTTCACTAAGTGGGTAAAAGCTATCCCTTTAAAAGATGTGGAACAAAAGGATGTGATTGATTTTATTGAAGATCACATTGTGCATCGATTTGGGATACCAGAATCGATTATGACTGATCGAGGAACAGTGTTTACTGGGAGAAGAGTAGTCCAATATGCTGAATCGAGAAATATCAAACTACTAGCATCGACACCTTATTACGCAGCACAAGCTAATGGACAAGTGGAGGCGATAAATAAGGTGATAATTAGTTTGATTAAGAAGCATATTGGGAATAAACCTCGAAATTGGCATGAAACATTAAGCCAAGTGTTATGGGCATATCGAAATTCTCCTAAGAATTCCACTAAGACTAGACCGTTTAGGTTAGTTTATGGACAAGATGCGGTATTGCCCGTTGAGATTAATTTACAGTCGTTAAGAATTCGAAGGCAAGGAGAAATCTCGAGTGAAGATTATTGGAATTCGATGTTCGACGAGTTAAATGAGTTGAACGAAGAAAGGTTGAATGCTTTAGAAAATATAATTCAACAAAAGAATAAAATTGCTCGAGTTTATAATAAAAGGGTTAAGAATAAGTCCTTTGAAGAGGAAGATATTGTGTGGAAGGTGATTTTACCCATGGATAAAAAATCGAAGAGTTATGGAAAATGGTCTCCAAGTTGGGAAGGACCTAACGAGATTATAAAAGTTTTATCAGGTAACGCTTATAGAATTATCGATTGTGAAACAGGAAAATCGATATTAACAATAAATGGGAAATATTTAAAGTATTACGAACCACACATGAATAGAATATAAGAGAAGTTTGGAATGAACTTTTCGATTAAATATATATAATGTACATGAGACAAATGTGTACAAAGGAAAAGATATAATAAAAATTAAATTACAAAGATACAAATCCTAAACTAAGAGACAGGTTTGTCTCGATGCTCGGAAACATGTACATGAAAGGCACGAGCATTTTGATTCCAAGAAATAGCAACATCTTCTAAGTCTTGGTCTATCTTGCCTATCTCAGTTAGAGTATTTGATAAATCGATGGCAGACGATCTAGCTTGAGATAGAGAAGATTGTCGCTTCTCTTGTAGTTGTGCCTCTTTATTGCCCAGCTCTTCCTCATATGTATCGAGCTCGATGAGTTGAAGCTTCAAAGCTTCGATCTCGGAGTTGATGCGCGCCCTCTTTTCAGAAGACGAAGCCTTATCAGATTTGATTAAACACATTTGTAAGTTCACATCTTCGATTGAACGTTTGTGTTCGTTCAAAGTATTTACTCCCATGATCTTGGTGGCTTCGAAATCTGCTTTTCGAGTCTCGAGTTGTCTTCTCTTCTTTTGAATATCTCGAGCATGGTTGAAGAGATAGACATACTCTTTTACTTCGGCTTCAAAGCCGGATGGTAGGGTCTCGGCTTCAAACTTCGAGATCTCTTCGACGATCTCTTGAATCTCCCTTTTTAGCTGAGGCGTCTGAACAAGGATGTCCAAGGGAGTCGAGTAGGCTGTCGCTCTGAAGTTCTTCACAACGGCGTCGATATCAGAAGTGGAAGTCGAGGTTGAAGGCTGGGACGTCGAGCTAGTTACTCGAGACGGATCCGAAAATGAATCTAACATATTGAGGATGGAGAATGGGTCTTTTTCGATCTCCTCCAATATGCTAGTAAGGTTGATCAACTCGGGGATCGTCTCGGTCGAGAGCATGTGAGGTGACCCTGTACCTTGCCTCTCTTCATCTTGAGCCTCTCGATGCTCAGATGTACTCGGAGAAAGAGGAAGGTCTGCCGCTTCGTTGGCAAGAGGGGATTGAGGAGGAAGGTCCTCTTCATTGATAACGTTGCCCTCGGGGGCAGGGTCAGCCTCTGGGATTTTGGCACTAGGTACCTCGACGTTTAAAGTGACCGGATCCTCGACAGGTGAAGTTGCAACATCCCCTGCATAAATTATAAGGTAAGATAAATGGAATATTCAAGGAAAACTTGAAGTAACGTAAGTTAAAGGGCTTACCTTCGATGATGATCAAATCATCCTCCTCGGGGATGACAGCAGCCAAAGGTTGAGTCGATATTGGATCCTGTGAATAAAGAGTCGAGTTATTGATAGTAATAAATACTGAATCTCGATGTAAAATATTTATCGAACCCTTACCGACACATTGACTATTGGACTGACGAGGGTTGGGAGTGTTGGACTAATAGGGGTTGGAAGTGTTGGACTGATAGGAGTCGGGGTTGTTGGCTCAACAATAGAGGTCGCCTCGATGTGTGAGTCCAGATTACTGGAAATATTTGTGGTCGAGGTAACCTGAAATAAGAAATCACCCAAGAATTCATAAAAGAGGTTCGATGATATTGAAACTCGATAAAATATGAGGAGAAAATAAGAGATACCTCTTGTAGTTGAGAGGCTTGTATCTTCTTTCTTACGAGAGGAATTTCTTCACTCTCGAAAGAAGATACTCGAGTTGGCGCTGGTTGTGCCTGAAAAATATAAGTGAATAAAAAAATATTCGAGAATCAAGGAAATAAAATGTCAAGAGGCATTTTACGATATTTACCTGAGTCCTTGGAACTTTGGATTTAGAGCTCAGGGGTTTCGAAGATTTTCTCTTCGTGGACTTGGCGGGAATCGAAGAAGTCGCTTTAGGTTGGGACTGGGTTCCCTCATCGTCTTTCTCCCAGTCCTCGGTTTGTTTAGGAAGCTTTTTCGGCTTGGCTGAAATACAAATCGAACATAGAGGTTAGTTACACACAAGGAACGAATATCGATTAAGATAAGTGGTAAGAATTCTCACCCCAAAGAGTGGGAGTCAAAATCCTTGTGTACTTAATATGTTGCAACCATGAAGGTAGCTCGTTCTCTCGACAATTTAGGTAAGGGAAATAAGATAACCGAGAAATGGTTACGTTTGTCTTGGGGGTATTTTTGTAATCAGCTCGATATAATTCCTTATTGGAACGGAGTTCTCTAACCCATTTTGGGTGAGTTAGGGGTTTGGCTACTCCAAAAGGTGCTGAGGGAAAAATCGGGAGGGTTTTAGGGCAATATCTTTCGAAAGTAGTTTTGCCTAAGGGATTTATAACTTTGAAAGACTCTCGATTTTTATCTACCTTACGTCTAAGAGAATGAGCTACTACTAGAATGGTGGCCCTTAAGTTTACAGGGTTATAGCACTCTTGGTAAAAATTCTCGAATTTAATAATTTGAAGGCAATGGGTCCATTTACCCTTCTTCGATTTGCTGGGATCCTGCACAAGAGATGGGGAGGTGGTTAATCTCGATAAAATAATATCAATAGTAGCATGATTGGAGAAAAACCACCGATTCCACCAATCGTGGAACTCTTGTGTGTAATAATAGGCTGGCTCGAATGGATAGGGCTCGAGGGTGAGCTTCTTCTTCGGGAGCACAGCATTCAACTCTTTTTGAAGAGTCTTCTCGGTAATGACGAGGTTATGGAGATGTGGGTCACTTAACCGAGGGAACGACAGCATTTGACAGAGGCCAAATTGCCTCGATAGCAGCTGTGGTTGATATGGAAAGAATTTTACATCTTTCATCTGGAATCCTCCGACAACGATGTCCCACGCAAGGAAATTCCTCCATATATCGATGAGCTCCTGTTGGGCACCTGGTGTTGGAGTTGGGAATCGTTGGCGTAACCAGGTTGGCCCTTGGAGGGAAGTCTTCGAGAAAGGAGCGAGGTCCTCGGAAAAATGCTCCTTACTTAGGAAATATGAGAGACACCTCTCATAGTTCTCTCGAGACGGTTTCATCTTGCGTGAAAGTAGAGTGGTTAATCAAGCCCCTTCCAAAGGGTAGGTTGACGGTGCTTTGTCGGAAGGGGGGAGGATTCCCTCGAGAATCGAGTTCAACCACAGTTGGATGAACCAAATGGGCCCCGATAAATTTCCATTTGGCTTTGCTACGTATAGCGTATCTGCGGCTTCATGAAATGCGAAATAGACGTGGGCCAGCAGAAGCTTTACAAGACTAATTTGGGGCCTTCCTCGATGGAGTAAACATGCCAAATTGAACATGTTCGAGGAAATTTGGATTGAACAGGGACAAAAGACTTGTGTATAGAGCCAATACACAAGGAAAGCTACGTGCTCCGATTCCGAAACAGCTGCATCGGGATCTTCATTGCAATGATGCCCTAAGAAGTGGCCGTAAGCTTTCTGAGACCAATCGATCTCTGCCTCAAACTCGGAATCGATGGGGAATGTGAAAAGTGTGTAGACTTCCCCACCTGGTTTGAGCCCCATAATTGCAACGACATCGAGGAGCGTAGGTGAGAGTGGACCGCATGGCAATTCTAAAGCGTGCAAGTCCTTGTTCCATAAGTGAACTGCCGCCAGGAACATTGACATATCAAAGGAGGATATGTCGAGTTTGCTTAGTTGGATGAAATCGAAGATTCCAATCCGCTTCTAATGGTCGCTGTAAGATGCCTCCACTCTCTTTAACCAATTTAAGTAATTGGTTCTCTGGTTGGCAGGGCCGGTTCGATAAACTTTCGACGTAAGCTCCCAAAAATCCAGCCTTATCGATGCCCCTGTGCTCAGTGAAAGTCCTTTGGGCGTAGAGGGTAAGAAGTCCTTGATGGTGTCCAAGGAAAAATTGGGTCGGTAGGGGCCAACGAACGTGGAAGGAGTACCAGAAAGGGAGAAAGGAAGAAGTTCCTGAGAAGCCCAAAGCTTCTTCGTCTCCTCTTCCAATCCCGGGAAAGGAAGATATTTAGCTCCATTGAACTCAAGGAGCTCGGCGTCAGGGATGATGGTGATATCTGATGAGGACATTGGAGAGTCTGAAGGGTGAGTATAGAGAAGAAAAGGAGGTATTGAGGCTTCGTTGAAGAATGAACGAAGAATGGCAAGGGAACTGAGAAGGCAAAGAGTTCTGAGAGCTGAGTGAAAGTGTAAAGACGAAGGGTTAAAAGTAGGGTTTTTATAAACCCTGAAGAGATAACGTCGCGAAGGGAAAAACAGAAAAGCTATTTTTTAATATTTGGTTGGGATTCGCAAAGGATTTTCTGAAACGACTTGACAGGGGTAGGTGAAGGGGTTTTTGCGGGAACCCCAAACGACGTCTCATTTAATGCCAAGTCAGAGATGTCAGGAATGTTTCACTTTGTTTCCTCGTACAAGATAATGATCGAATGTATGTACATTCATGTCGATATTATCTTGGGGGCATCTGTTATCGATGGAGATTTAAATCGATAAATATCGAGGTAGTCATCAGCATAAATATCGAGACAGGTGGAATCCAGTGGCAAAAGATCGAAGACGTAAGCAAAGAGACTTAGTTGTGGCTCAGTGATGAAGATTTAGTAAAAGATTGAAAGCACTGATGAAGATATGTGGTTAAAGATCGAGAAAGCTGGGAACAATCGAGGAATGTGAAGAATAGACATCGAGACACTTGGGTATTTCCACGTCATTCTTGTAAAAGGGAAAAAGCACGTGTATAAGAATTTAAGAGTGGGGAACGTGGGAAAAACCATTTTTTAACGGTTATTTGTAATGAGGTAGTACAAATAGACAGCACGGGGAACATAATAGGGGTTAGACTTTTGTAAGTGAAAGCCAGAGAGCAAACGAGAGCAGAAATGGCGAAGCACTGCATAGTTCTAACAATCTTAGCTTGTATTTTAGATTTCCTGCAATTGTTCTGGTTTTATCCCTGGTAATTAATAGAATCACTCTTTCCGCACTCATTTACTGCTTTCTTTACATTTCTCGCATCTGGTAATGGGTTAGGATTTATTTACGTCATTTACGCCATTTACACTTTCTACAAGTTCCTTAATTAAAAACCAAAAAAAACTAAAAAGAAGGATTGAAAGTGATAATCACTGCTAGCCGAAAAGTAACCTGCAAATCGCATTGCGAGTAGGTGATTAATCATTGAATTGACGTTCGATTCCATCGAACCAAAAATCATCGAAAACAGACGTAGAACATTATATTTCCAGTAAGGCAATTTGAACATGATGCTTTTCTTTTTCCATTGTGATCTACCCCCTTTCTCATTCTCAAAAGAATTTTCCAGTTCTTCCAATTGTGTTAAGATTATGGTTCCATCAAGTGGTCTAGGTGGAGCTTTAAACTCTAAACTTCCATCAAAATCTCCTTTATTGTATCTCCATTTGTGATTTGGCTCTAACCAACGACGATGACACATATAACAAAATTTTCTACTATAATGCAACCACCTAGAGGCAGTTTCAAATCCACAACATGGACAAGCATACTGACCTTTAGTACTCCATCTGGACAAATTTGCATATGTAGGAAAATCATTAATTGTCCACATGACTGCAGCATGCATTTGGAATGACTCTTTTTTGTGGACATCAAAAGTTTTTATTCCAACTTCCCACAATTCTTTCAATTCCTCTATAAGAGGTTGCATGTAGATATCAAGTTTATTGCCTGGACCTTTTGGATCGGGAATAAGTAATGTGAGAATAAAAGAAGGTTGTTTCATACACATCCATGGAGGTAAATTATAAGGAATCAATATGACAGGCCAAGTGCTATGAGAAATAGTCATAGTTTTGAAAGGATTAAATCCATCTGTAGCCAAACCTAGTCTAACATTACAAGGATCAGAAGAAAATTGTGGATATCAATTATCAAAATCCTTCCAAGCCAAAGAGTCAGCTGGGTGTCTCATGAGTCCATCCTTAGTTTGACCAAACTCATGCCATGTCATAAAAAAAGCAGTTTTTGATGACATAAAGAGTCTTTGAAGTCTAGGTTTAATAGGAAACCAACGAAGAACCTTTGCAGGTATCTTTTTCTTTCCTTCACTATTATTAGAGTTCTTCTTGTTGGACTTGAAGACTTGGTTTCAAGTGGATTTGATGTCTACAACCAACTTTGATGATGAAGATGATGGTGCTTGAAGAATGGAGATTGTGTCTTAGGATTAGAGAGTCTTAGGTTGTGTGGTAAGATGCATTTCAATTAATCTTGGACTTAATCTTGGGGTTTAAAATGTTTTGAAATGTTTTAAAAAAGGTTTTAAATTGTTTTCAAAGGTTTAACTATTTTTTAACTGGTTAAAAATCTGATTTCAACTAGTTAAACTGTTCTTCGTTTTTCAAGCTTTGTATTTGGGAAATTTTAACTGACTGTTTTCGAAATTTAAACCAGTTAAAATCCTGGTATCTTTGTTCAGGAATTCCAGTTCTCTGGAATAGCTAGTTAAAACGGGTTTTCAACTGACTGATTTCAAGTTTCAGAAAAAGGGTGCTCTCTGGAAAATTGGTTTTAATGAAAACAACCGGTTTAAATGCGATTTCAACCGACTATTCTTTTCAGAATCAGTTTTAACAGCTTTGCTATAAATAACTCAAAATTCAAAGAACTGAGTGACGAATCATTTTTAGAAGAACCCACTGAGCAAGAACGTTTCTCCAACACTCTAAATCAATTTTCGAATCTCTCCAAGAAGTCCAAGATCCAATTGATTGCAAATTGAATCAAGATTTGCATGCTCTATTTTTGCGTTCAGTTCTTGCTCTGTTTTTCGTTTCTGCACTCAATTTCCAGGTGAATTCAATCCAATTCTATGTGTGTGAGTTATCTGCGTGTTCGTCTCTTAATCAGGGTGATTAAGGGTTCTTGTAATAGGGTTTTACAAGTGTTTAGAGGTCTTGTAGGGTTCAAGACTAGGTGCAGCTTTCTGGTTTTCGTTTTTCATGTAGTGTTCATGTAAAAACTGGTTTTTAGTGAATTGATTGAATTTGTATGTTTAGGAAACTGGATGTAGCCTTTGTTGAAAGGTGAACCAGTATAAATCTGCTGTGTTGTTCTTCTTCCCTTAATCTTTTACATTCGACAATTGAATTTTAAATTGTAATTGAATTGGACATATGATCAATTGATTAAAAGCATTTCAAGAACCTATTAAAACTGGTTTTCAGTCTTCATTCCGAATCTGTTTTTCATATTTGGCCATTGTATTTAGAAAATCTTTGAAAGTTTAATTCACCCCCCCTCTTAAACTCAGCCATTTATTCCAACACTTCCATCTTGAAAAATTACATTTTGGGCAAAATTCATCATTTTCGAAACCCTTCCAATAAAAAGTATACAATCATTAGGACATGCATGAATTTTTTTGTAGCTCAAACCCAACCCTGAAATTATTCTCTTTGTATCATAAAAGGACTTAGGCAAAGTATTTTCTTTAGGTAATGCATCTTTTAACAATTCTAGTAACATTGAAAGACTTTTATCGCTCCACCCATTTAAACATTTCAAATGATAAAGATGAACAATGAAAGATGACTTTGTGAATTTCTTACACCCAGGATAAAGTTATTGTTCAACTTCTTTTAACAACTGATAAAACTTATCTGAATAAACCTCCTCAGACTGTAGGGCATTATCTTCATTTACAACTAGTTCAGGATTCTCATCTTCCACTTCTGTATCTATATCTTCCCCTTCATTAGTTGTATGCATTCCAAAAGCATCATGAATTAATGTATCTATGTCATGATCAAAATTTCCTTCTACTTGATATGGACTCTCAGAACTAGAAAAGCCAATTTTCTCACCATGAAAAATCCAATTAGTATATCCTTTTAGAAATCCTCGATTGACTATGTGATCATAAACATCCATCCGAGAGCGCCAATCACGATTGACACATTTTGTGCAAGGACATAAAATTTTTCCATCCTTAAAAGATTTTGCAAATGCAAAATCAAGAAAATTTAACAGTCCTCTAATGTACTTTTCATTGGTTTGTGAATAATCAGATATCCAACTTTTATCCATTAAATATAATAAACTGAAAAAAAGATATAAAAAATCAATGTTATAAAAATAAATGTAAGTTAGAAACACATAAACTAATCACTAAATCAAGATAACAAATCCAAAACAATGTTTTTAGTGTTTTTAAAAACACCATATTTTCTTCATTAGTTGATATTTTCTTCATTAGTTAAGAACTAACCAAAAAATATAGTTGGAGTGATTGTCGATAGTTTTCTTTAGCAAACCTGAAATAATCAGAGCAAATGAATAGTAAGTATGAGATACTGAGAGAGAGCAAATATAATAGCTAGATAAAGCGAGAGAGGCTGTGTAGAAGAGACACTGCGCAATGGGAAAAAAGAAGCTAAAGTGAGAGAGACTCAGTAAAAGGGACACTGCGGATGGAAAAAGAGAGAGTGAGAAAGTGAACATCCAATATTACACACGATACCTAACACATTGCTACAACCAGTATTTGAAAAAAATATTTCTTATTTTTATTTTTCTATTCCAACAAATGCTTGATTTAAAAATATATAAAAGTTGTAGTCATATAACTAATTCCTTAGTCTTATTTATGGAGAGTTTATACTTAATTATTAAAAATATATTTATATAAATACTGAAAATAATTATATAATTTTTAAAATAAATTTAAGTTTAAAACAATAAATTAGATTTAAAATAATTATTATATTTAATAGTCTTAATAATATGATATTCTTGTAAAATCTTTATTATGTTAAATATATGTAGATATTATCACTGTTATTTTTTCAACACTATGTAAGTAAATACTTTTAGATTTTACTTATATTAAAAATATGTAAGTAAAGGTATTTTTTAATTTTAGCTACATTTAATTAATATATGTTAGTAAAAATGAGTGTAGCTATAAGTGTTATTTTTTTGTAGTATATGTAAAAATTTGTATATAAAATTAGTTCATTGTTACATATAATTTACCTTTTCTTAATTGTAAAAACTTTTTTTAAAAAAATGTCATGGTAATTAAGTGAAGAAATTATGTAGATATCTTTAAATAGAGAAGTTTAAATAGAGAAGTTGTGACATTATGCAATTACATATTTTATTTAATAAGAAATTTATTTTAATCTATTAAAGAATAAATTTTTTTAACTAAAAAATAACAAAAAATAGTTGAAAAAATTGTATGTATTAATGAAAAAGAGATACTATATTGCTTTTATACTTTTTAAAATAAAAAAATATATCTTTTATATAAGAAAGTAAAATGCTCACCTAGCTATGGGATTTTCTTTTTGGAAAGTTAGTAAAAAATTATTCTAAAAAAACATTGTTTTCTAGAAAGTTAAAAAAATAAACCATGATAAAAAAAATTCTAACAAATGCTCCCAATTAATTTTTAAGTAATATTTTGAATCAAATATGTAATAGCTGTAGGAAATATTACGAAAATAAAGTGTATTTCCATACACTAATATTACCCCATGATGATTTAAGAATGATTATAATAAGACATTTTGTGTCTCCCTATTTGATTTCTTTATAATTAGAATGAAATAAGAGAGAAAAAGAACAAAATTACATTAAATAAAGTTTGAGATTAAGTTAATTAGTATTTACTTAAGTAAATAAGATAAAAATGTCTAACTAAAAGACTAAGATAAAAATGTCTAACTAAAAGACTAAAATGGAATATCCACACACATATGCATCATTAACTATAAATTTGTTAAAATATATTCATTTTGTTTTCTAATGATTAAGATATCTTAATTTATCAGATAAATTATTTACTTTATAAAAGTTAAATTCGATATAAAAAATTAACTTAAATAATCTAATTGTTTGGTGCAAGTCAGTATGATTGACTATAGGGACCCACTAAACGACACAATCATAGACCTTTCGTAAAGAGACCTTGCGTTGTAGAGAAATCCAGCTACATGAAAACCCACTTAGGAACAGATTATGGAAAGACGTCTGTGAAAACCAACGCAGAACTGCATCATAGCTTGAAAAACGAGGTGAGTTTCCATGCATAAATTAATCTAACCTTTTCCAAAATCATCGGTTTCACCTTCTCCACCACCACCTCCTCCAACCTCTTCCCAACCTCTCTGTTGTCCTTCACCGTAACCCTGACCTCGGAATCCTCGCCGACGTTCTTGTCGAATATGTACGAGATCTTGACGGCACTGTCGACCTTCTGCATGTTGGAAAATTTTCTTAGGGAGAGGGTATAAGAGAAAAAATGACACCACTTCCAACATAAAACCTTAAGGCTCAATGGTCTTTGCTTTTCTTTTATACACCTCAACTTTATCATTTCTACTCAATGTGGAACTTTATGCCCACTCTCACACTTGAATACCTAACAGTCTCCCCCTCAAGTGTGAGACTACCCTAACTGCTGTTAGGTTTACCACAACAGTCCCTTCGATCCCTTTCCGAATTGGTACACTCCCCTCAAGGGGATTCTCAACCACTACTTTAGTAGTGACCCTAACTACTGTTAGGCTTTACCACAATAGGACATGTTTGCCCTTGCCTGAGCCAGTTACCAAGACAATCAGGCTCTGATACCACTGTTGGAAAATTTTGAGAGAAAGGGTGTATAAGAGAAAAGATGACTCCACTTCCAACATAAAACCTTAAGGCTCAATGGTCTTTGCTTTTCTTTTATACACCTCAACTTTATCATTTCTACTCAATGTGGAACTTTATGCCCACTCTCACACTTGAATACCTAACAGTCTCCCCCTCAAGTGTGAGACTACCCTAACAATGTCTATGGGTCTTTGCTTTTCTTTTATACACCCTTTCCCTAAGAAAATTTTCCAACACTGCAGGACATTCCCGTCAGAGCTAGGTGTGCCAAAGCAAAGATGAGAGGAGGTTTATCCACGACCAAAGATAAACATAAATCATGTATTTACACAAGCAAACACGAAATGAAAACTCTACCTCCTGAAAATCACCAAATGAGAACGAACTATCGAGTCTAAAAAAATTTCCACAAGCAAAATCTAAAAAAAAACGTTTGAGAGACTAAGAAAAAATGGATAAGAGAAAAAGAGCAAGAAAGTGAGTGAAAGTGCAAAGAGAGAACAATTAATAGAGACAGAGAGAAAGCATTTGTGAGAGAGAACGAGAGTTGGGTGAGAAGAGAAAAAGGAAAGAAAGAATTTGAAATTCAAAGCATATACTTTCTCAAAATTAAAATTCTAAAAATGATAATTGTAACACTCCAATATTTTAAATTATAAAGACATTAGAATATAAATATATTATATTATAAAGTTATTTTATTATAAGGATATTAGATTAATAAAAATATTCAGTTATAAAAATATTATATTATAAAAATATTTAATTATAAAAATATTATATCATAAAGATATTATATTATAAAGATGTTCGAGTTATAAAAATATTACATTATAAAGATTTTTAGTTATAAAAATATTATATCATAAAGATATTATATTATAAAGATGTTCAGTTATAAAAATATTATATTATAAAGATATTTAGTTATAAAAATATTATATCATAAAGATATTATATTATAAAGATGTTCAGATATAAAAATATTAGATTATAAAGATATTTAGTTATAAAGATATTAGATCATAAAGATATTATGTTATAAAAATACTCAGTTATAAAGATATTAGATTATAAAGATATTGGATTATAAAGATATTGGATTATAAAGATATGAGATTATAAAGATATTATATATTATAAAGATATCAGATTATAAAGATAATACAATATAAAATAAAAAGGGGCTAGTTGGGTAGTTTGTTTTCACATACCTCTATTCTTTCTATTCTCTCTATTCCCTCTCTACACTCTCCCTAAGGTTTAGATACTGAAATCCTAATGGTTTCTAGATCCAGAAGAAGCAATAGGAGGCTAACAGTGTAAGAAAGAGTTCTACTCGATTAGTTTTGTGAACGAGTAAGTCTAAGTCCGTTTATTCTTGAGAATTTTCTTTTGGAAAGTTTATGGTTTTTGAAGACTTTTTTCAATCAATTCTCTTTATGGGGAGATGTTATCCAGGATTTTGAGATAAAAGAGGAGCTAAGGATTAGGATTGCAATTTTTCCATCCGAGCAAGGAATAAACAAAAATCCAAGTTAGGGAAGTTAATGTTCAAAAATATATAAATCGATATTAAGAAAATTAATGTTATATTATATATATATAATTAGTATGTTTTGTATATCATTGTTGTATTGAGTGTAATGTGTGAAAAACCTTGTTTTTGGTATTGTTTATGATGTTTAAGTTGATATTTGGATGTTTGTTGACAATCAGTGGAATGGAAAATTTGTTTGAGGGGTAGAAATGAAAGTTTCTTTCCCTAGAGGGTTTTGGTCTCGATCCTATTCTTGTTTATAAATTTAGATTATTATCTCTAAATAAAATTGAGAAAAATTGATTGGTTATGTATGACCTATGATGTTTTTGTGTGAGGCCGAGTAGAGCCTGGGGTTGGTGCCCATAATCTACCGATATGTTTGTGTGAGGCCAAGTAGAGCCTGGGGTTGGTGCCCATAATCTATCAATATGTTTGTGTGAGGCCAAGTAGAGCCTGGGGTTGGTGCCCATAATCTACCGATATATTTGTGTGAGGTCGAGTAGAGCCTGGGGTTGGTGCCCATAATCTACCGATATGTTTGTGTGAGACCGAGTAAAGCCTACGGTTGGTGCCCATAATCTACCGATATGTTTGTGTGAGGCCGAGTAGAGCCTGGGGTTGATGGTCATAATCTACCGATACGTTTGTGTGAGGCCGAGTAGAGCCTGGGGTTGATGTCCATAATCTACCGATATGTTTGTGTGAGGCCGAGTAGAGCCTAGGGTTGGTGCCCATAATCTACCGATATGTTTGTGTGAGGCCGAGTAGAGCCTGGGGTTGGTGCCCATAATCTACCAATATGTTTGTGTGAGGCCGAGTAGAGCCTGGGGTTGGTGCCCATAATCTATCGATATGTTTGTGTGAGGCCGAGTAGAGCCTGGGGTTGGTGCCCATAATCTATCGATATGTTTGTGTGAGGCCGAGTAGAGCCCGGGGTTGGTGCCCATAATCTACCAATATGTGTTGATACCCGGGGAGGTACAACTTGCATTTTAGGTGGTGAGCTATGCTAGAGCGGATTCAATGAGATCCCAGGTTCCACTGGTAGTCCCAGTCACGTAGACTAAGATGCCAGGTGGTGAGGAGCCGATGGGGGGATGTTGAAGACCTACTCTGAGGCTACATTGAGGTAGGCCAGGGCCAGAGTAGGGTTGACAGTAGTCCTACCCTGTGGGTAGGGTGGTCAGAGTGTTATTGTGCCGGTACAGTAGCCGACCACAATGTGACCCACAAGTGTTAGTCTCTGAGTTCGGACATAGTAGCATGTCTTCCGGAAGATGTTTTCTTTTTAGGACATGTTGAATGTGCATGAGAATGTTGTGAGTATGTGTATTACATGATAATATGATTTGTGTTGTTACTTTTCAATTATTAAAGATGCATTAAATTTCAAAGCATTTAAGTATGTTCTATGAGGAATGTGCATGAAAATGATGTGATGATGGATATTACATGAATACTATTATTTTGTATTGTTATATTTTTGAATGATTAGCTTACCCTACAATTGTCGATTGTTTGGCCTGCGATGATCGTGTTTTGCTACACGGGAGCAGATATCTTAATAGGTGAGCGGGATGCTTCGGAGTCCTAGGATTATATTGAAAGATGAAGTAGTAGTTATATGCATATATTTATATATGTTTTTATTTCTTATAATAGAATTTTGTATTAGTAGAGATTCCCTTTTGTATTGAATACAAATACAAATTTTATATATAATGTGTTTTATTATCAGTTAATACAAGTTACGTTTGCATACTAAGTACGATAAAAGTAGCGATTTCTTGGGTCGTTACAATAATAAAAAATTATATGTGCGGTTGTGGAAGAGAAAGTTATACATTCATATCTTACACAACAAATATTTTTTTAAAAAATGATTTTTATTTTTATTTTCTCTTGAAATTCTTATCCTTTATATTATATAAATTAAAAATATTAATAATAATAATAAATAATAATTATATAAATTTCTAAAATAAATATAAATTTTACCTAATAAATTAGCTAATAAAAAATTTATATTATTTAATAATATTATTAAATTTATATGATTTAAATATATTATTTTAAAATCTTTTATATATTAAGTAAACGGAGGTATTAATGTTATTAGGTTTTACCAATACTAAATATATGTAAGTATAGACTTTTGGATTTTACTTACACTAAATTTATTTATGTAGATAAAAAAAGATTTGATTTTACCTACACTCCATTACATCCATTACATAAACATCCATTACTATATGTAAGTAAAAGTGTATATAGATATAAATACTATTTTTTTATTAGTGATCATATAATTTAATACATCCAAAAGAATATTTAACTATTCTTATCAATAGTTCATATTAACTATAATCCATATAATCAACAAGCAATTTATATACATATACATTATTAACTATAATCCATATAATCAACAAGAAATTTATATAAATAATTTTTTTAACTAATTATCAAAGATATAAATGAATAGAGAAAAAGAATCAATATTAAATCGTCTTGTTTAAGTAGAGTCAATATTTAAAAAATAATTGTTACAAATTTTCTCTCATATAAAAAAGTATTTGATACTAGATTGAGAAAAGTGACAATAGAGTAGATAAAATTCTAAAGCTTTAGCATCGGATACCCTCACTTACATGTCTCTTACATAACAATAAATGCCACTATGTAAGTGTCAATATGTTTTTCATTTCAATTAAATGAAAACCTAATTTCTTTCAATTAAGAAAGTTTCATTTATTCATAATATGACTCAATAAACATGTTTTTATTAAATTGGATTGCAATAATCATGCTTCATACTACTATGAGTTGTTCAACATTAAACCATATTTTCAAAACTAGTTAAATAAATCACAAATCAATCACACCAAAATAATTTCATCTCAATTCAATGACAAATTATAAGGATTTAAATAAACCCTATCAATTCATCAAAAATATTTCAACAATATGAAATTCAATATCATCCCTATTATACATTAATTTAACTGAGTGAAAATCAAATCCATCGCAATTATTTTATTATTAGTTAACGAACCTTGGATTTAATTTAATAAAATTTAAAGTCAACTGAAGTTAGATCATAATAATTCCTTTTATCTTAAAATATTTTTATTTCAAGGAACTAATTTGAGAAGAGAACGGTTAGAGATGCTCTAACTTGTTGCACGAGAACCAAATTAAAAGGTCAAACATATTATTATAAACATAAACTAATATAAATTTATCTTTTCAAGTTAGACTACACATTTAACAAAAACTCTACATCTAACCACAACTAAAACAGAAAATTCGAGATATGAAAGAAAAATAAATTACTCATCAAAATTTTGATTAGTTAAAATTGACTTAAATTTTGTCACTTTCTAATTGGTGAAACCAAATCACCCGTTCTATATGGATAAAAGAAAACATTTGTAATATAAAATAAGTTTAATAGGCATTTTGGTCCTAATATTTTGTAGAAATTTGTAATGTTTTCCCTTGTTTATTTTTTTTCTCAATTGAGTCCCAAATTTTATTAAAATCTGTCAATGTGATCCTTTCCGTTAGATTAGTGTGAACGGCGTTAACTATGTCAGGACGTGGCACACGTGTCATGTTGTAATTAGTTGGATATATTTTTTTGTTTTAATCGTATCCTTCTCCCTCCTCCTTTCCCTCATCCTCTCCATCCCAATCCTCTCTTCTTTCTGGAACCCCACTCCCTCCCTCCCAAACCCCACCCCCTCCCTCCCATTAATCATAAGCTGGGCTTGATATGCAAATGTAAATGTCAATGAGACATGAAGATTCATGGGTGCAAGAGATAGAACAAAAAGACAAATTTTTGTTATATATATTTCTTTGGCTTATGCTTTTTATACACAAAGATATGTATTTTGAATCAGTTGTTCTCCTTGTGATCATCAAATTCACATAAGTTTGTCATTTGCTTTTCTTTCTTTTTTTTATGAGTCATCATTTATGTCATTTGATTCTTATATAGAATAAAATCAAGAAATATTGTGACTCTTATGGTCTAATGCAATAATTGAGGTGTCATACACGTAACACTTTCTTCGAAAGCATTTCTTAATGCATGCTCGAATAAACTTGTTTGGAAACAAGAGTAGCTGGACAGACTTAAGCTCAATGTGGAGTAAATTCAAAATTGAATCAAACTATTATGAACACAAGACTATGAGTGGAATGGTTTGAAAGAAGCTTGTATGACTTCAAATGTGTAGAGAGATGGTCTTTAATACAACCTAACAGTTTGGATGCAAAGTAGGCCCTAGGGATGAAACCAACAAATTTGCCCCAATTTTGACTCTTATGGGTGAAGTTTAAGGTTAAGGTGTGTGTAGACAAACACCAGGATTGTCGAAAGGATTGCCCCAGTATGATTTTTGTTTATTTGACTTATTGTTATGATGGTGTTCCCCACCATTTAAGGCATTCTAAACATATTTTCATTCATTTGAGTTTTAGGAATGTACTAGTAGCCAAGTAATTTTATCTTATAATTAAGATTTATGAAAAATCAAAACAAACATTTTTCAATCAGTGTGGACTTTATTAGGCTTGTAACGTGGTTGGAGGTTAAAAGGTTATGAAAGCTCAAATAAGTGTTTATGGGTTATTTGCAACAGGATTATCAAGTAGTGCACCCAACATTTTCTTTTCATCAACATTTATTTTCTTCTTTTCTTTCCTTATGCTATCTGATTTTTTATCACTTTGTGATTTTCTTATGATGTATTTTCTCTTTTTTTTTCTTTGTTTCCCTTCTTTCTTTGACAGATGCACTTAAAGTTAACCATGTGTTAACTTTTGACGTAAAGATAATCCTTGCTTTGAGGGTAACTTGAAAGAAAAAGTATTATTATTTTTTTTTTGGCTCAAAGGGGTAACAACGGATATATATCTTATTGGATAAAGAAACATGGTCACACATCATCTCAAATCATGATTGCCTTTTTTTTTCATAAAGATTAATTCTAAGACAAAATTTGATGGCTTTGATGCATACCACTTTCTTGTCCTAATTTTTCCTAGACAACCCTTACAGGTTTTTAGTCTAGCGGACTTTCTTTATTTTCAAAATGTATTATTACAGGCCTCAAATATTTTTTAGGGGATCACTGATCAATACTCAGACGGGATAAACTGGCCCTAGTATGAGGTTCTTTTTCCTATTTCAGGCTACGATAATACCTGCTAAGACAAATCCTTGCGCTTTTCAGGAAGGAGAGAGGATAGAAGGTTTTGAGCGATATGCATAAAAACGCTCCAAGAAAAAAATATTACTTTATGTATCTCCATTAAAACATTAGACCAAGAAGAGAGATGACGTTCCAAGACATTATTTTCTATTTTGTTTCCTCTTTTTAATGTGTTTTGAACATCATGGATTTGATGATTTGTTAAGAAGAACAATCAACTCAATAGACGATCTTTTTTGTATTTATTTATTCATTTTGCGACACCCTTTAGAACTCGGCTCAACCAAGATTCAATGGAACTTACTTATTCCACGAACTAACCCTGTGGTCTTAATTGATGAACATACATTTCAAGTATTAGTATCACATAGAATGTAAACAAAAGGTACTGGAAAACTCAGGTTTAATTTATGAGAATATACAATGGTTTGATAAAAAGAAGTGCAAAAACCCATCAAAATAAAGCAAATTCTAGTATTCTTGTAAAATAAACAATGTCAATATCCTTTCGCAAAAAGATTGGTTGCTATGAGATCGCCTCAAGCGTAATACTTCTTCACTACATCCGAATTGGCTGGAAGAGGTAAGTCTTCGCCATCCATTTTTGTGAGAATTAGGGCTCCCCCAGAAAAAGATTTCTTCACCACATATGGCCCTTCATAGTTTGGAGTCCATTTCCCTCTATGATCCTTTTGTATAGGCAAAATTTTCTTCAATACCAAATCGCCCTCGTGGAATTCTTGAGGACGAACTTTTTTCTCAAATGTTTTTTTCATCCTTCTTTGATATAGTTGGCCCTGACATATTGCATTTAACCTCTTCCCATCAATAAGATTGAGCTGATCAAATCGAGCTTGAACCTATTCTGCTTCTTCTAGTTTGGTTTCCATCAAAACTCTTAAGGAAGGAATTTCCACCTCGAAGGGAAGCACTGCCTCCATTCCATATACTAATGAAAATGGGGTTGCCCCTGTTGATGTTCGAACTGAGGTGCGATATCCATGCAGAGCAAAAGGTAGCATTTCATGGCAGTCCTTATATGTCACCACCATCTTCTGTATGATTTTCTTGATGTTTTTATTAGCGGCCTCAACTGCCCCATTCATCTTTGGACGATAAGGGGAAGAATTATGATGTTGGATCTTGAAGTTTTCGCACAACTCACTCATCATTTTATTATTCAAATTTGTGGCATTATTTGTAATAATCTTACTAGGTAGTCCATACCTACAAATAAGCTCCCTTTTTATGAATTTTATCACCACACTCCTTGTCACGTTGGCGTATGAAGCGGCCTCAACCCACTTGGTAAAATAATCAATTGCGACTAAGATGAAGCGATGTCCATTTGAGGCTATCGGCTTTATAGCCCCAATGACGTCTATTCCCCACATTGAGAAGGGCCATGGTGCTGTCAAAACATTCAATTGTGTAGGTGGCATATTGATGTTATCAGCATATGCCTGACACTTGAGACATCTTCGCACATGGATGCAACAATCATTTTCCATTGTTAACCAGAAGTAATCGGCCCTCAAAATCTTTCTTGCCATGGCGTTCCTGTTCATATGAGTTCCAAATGAACCCTCGTGAACTTCCCTTAATATTTGTTCTGCCTCTTTTGCATCAACGTGTCTAAGGAGTACCATATCGTGATTTCTCTTATAAAGAACATCTCGATTTAGCAGGAAACTTGAGGCTAGTCTTCTTAATGTCCTCTTATCATTTTCAGAGGCTGTTTCGGGATATTCTTGATCTTTGAGGTAGCGTTTAATATTGAAATACCAAGGTTTCCCATTTGACTCCTCTTCAATTAAAAGGCAATAAGCAAGTTGTTCATGACTCTCCATTCTTATCAATGGCAGCTTTTCGTCTTGATTTAGTTCAAACATCGATGACAAGGTGGCTAAAGCATCAACCAACTGATTATCCTCTCTAGGAATATGGTGAAATATAATTGTATCAAAATACTCCATCAATCCTTTGATGTAGGCCTGATAAGGGATCAATTTTTGATCCCTCGTTTCCCATTCTCCTCTTAATTGGTGGATGACCAATGCTGAATCACCATATACTTCTAAATTTTTCGCTTTCGATTCAATTGCTGCTTGAACGCCCATAGCACAGGCTTCATATTCTGCAACATTGTTAGTACAACTAAAACACAACCTCGCTGTCATTGGAATATATTGGTTTTCTGGATATATGAGTACTGCCCCAATTCCATGTCCTAATGCATTTGAGGCCCCATAAAAGAATAACGTCCATTTGTTCTTATCTGAATCAATCTTGCTTTCATCAAAGAGAGCTAAAATATCTTAACCAGGAAACTCAGGTTGCATGGGATGATAATCATCAACAGGTTGATGAGCCAAGTATTCTGCTAAAGCACTGCCTTTGATAGCTTTTTGGGTGACATACAAGATGTCATATTCTGACAATAACATCTGCCATCAAGCTATTCTACCAGTAAGGGCTGGCTTCTCAAAAATATACTTGATTGGGTCCATTTTAGATACCAACCAAGTGGTATGACTCAACATATATTGTCTTAGTCGATGAGACGCTCATGCTAATGCAGAACAAGTTCTCTCTAACAAAGAATATCTTTGCTCACAACTTGTGAATTTCTTACTTAAGTAATAAATAGCATGCTCCTTTTTACCTGTTTCATCATGTTGACCCAAAACACAACCCATTGATTCATCCAATACTATCAAATATAATATAAGGGGTTTCCCTGATATTGGTGGGAGTAGTATAGGAGGCTCTCGTAAATACTGTTTGATCCTCTCAAATGCTGTTTGACAATCTTCATTCCACTCCATGACGTGATTCTTGCGCAACAGTTTGAATATTGGCTCACATGTGGCAGTTAGCTGGGAGATAAATCTAGCAATGTAGTTTAATCTACCCAAGAAACCACGAATTTCTTTTTCGGTGCGCGGTGCTGGCATTTCCAGAATTGCCCGTACCTTGTCGGGATCAACTTCTATTCCTTTTTGGCTAACTATAAACCCCAACAATTTTCCAGATCTCACGCCAAAAGTGCATTTAGCGGGATTTAGTCTAAGCTTAAACTTCCTTAACCTCTCAAACAACTTCCGTAGATTAACAATATGCTCATCCTCTGTCCTAGATTTGGCAATCATATCATCCACATAAACTTCAATCTCCTTGTGCATCATATCATGAAACAAAGTCACCATGACTCTTTGATAAGTTGCTCCTGCATTCTTTAATTCGAATGACATCACCTTATAACAAAATGTTCCCCACAATGTGACAAATGTGGTCTTCTCCATGTCTTCGGGTGCCATTTTAATTTGTTTATAGCCAGAGAAGCCGTCCATAAAGGAGAAAAGCAAAAATTGTGCGGTGTTGTCAACCAAAGTGTCAATATGCGGTAAAGGGAAATTATCTTTGGGGCTAGCCCGGTTCAAGTCCCGATAATCCACAAACATCTGGACTTTTCCATCCTTCTTTGGGACTGGGACTACATTAGCTACCCATTCAGGATATTTTGATACTGCTAAGAAACCAGCATCAAATTGTTTTTTCACTTCCTCTTTGATCTTTAGAGACATCTCAGGTTTCATTCTTCTCAATTTTTGTCTGACTGGGGGACATTCAGGTTTTAACGGAAGTCTGTGTTGCACTATAGCGGGATCTAGCCCAGGCATATCTTGGTAGGACCAAGCGAAAATATCCTTAAACTCTTGCAACAAATGAATCAACCCATTTCGTGTTTCCTTTGTTACATTAGTGCCAATCTTAACTTCTTTTTGCTCACTTTCATTCCCCAGATTAATTATCTCTGTTACCTCTTGATGTGGTTTTATTTCCCTATTTTCCTGTTCCACTAACCTTAATAACTCAGGGGAAGGATCCCAACTCTCTTCATAATCATCTTCTGTATTATCAATAGGATGTGTGAAATCATCATATTGAACATTAACATTGTTATTTTCACAAGATTCACTATTTGATCTGCATTATGAATAAATGGAGGGAGAAGATGAAAAATGGATGAAATGATGAAATGCACTTATTGATGTCAATATTAAAACAAAAAGTGAGCCCATACAAACGAAATCCTAATGCCTTGGGCAGAGCAATAAATTTATTAAAAACAAAAGTCATAATAAAAACTATTACATTTCATAATTATTAAACACCATGGGTAGTTCAATGGCTTTCCAATTATTGAGTTCCACACTTGAAGAACATGGACGCACCAAACTTGGACCTCCTTCGTTTGAATCTTCTTCTGTAACTGCCACTTGGTCAGTATTCACCCATCCAGCACTTCGGAAACTCCATTTAATGTCGCAAATGGGAATCCTTCCTCCCCTTGGCTCACGTCTCGCTTCACGAGCTAAATTTTTCTCCCTTTTCTCTTCCATGATCCTCTTTCTATCTTCTCGAGTGGGCTTATATCTCAGGCCATACCTACCTCTGTTATCAGAGATTTCCAACAAAGACGTAGAACCTTCACCATTTCTTCCTAAGCCATATTCGTGCTCATATTCTCCTTTCAACATGATCTTAGCCATCATTAAAGATGCACATGACAGATGTGGTTCTATCGAGATTGATTCAACATAAGCAGTGTCAACAATTTCTAAGGCTTGGAAAGAAGTTTCCAATGCCTCCTCGGCAACATCAATGTAACGGGTGGATGATGGTCCACTCACTATCAAATCTTCTTCCCCAGATATTATGATCAACTTATCTCCCATCACAAATTTCAGCTTCTGGTGCAGAGTGGAAGGGACCTCCCCCGTAGAGTGAATCCAGGGACGACCCAACAAGCAACTATAAGCAGGCATGATATCCATTACCTGAAACACTATTTGAAAAATGCATGGGCCTATCTGCACTGGTAGTTCAATTTCTCCGACCACCTCTCTTCGACTACCATCGAAAGCTCTCACAACCACAACACTTGGTCTCATATGGGCTCCATCACAAGGTAACTTTTCCAAAGTGGTTTTTGGCATTACATTCAAGGAGGAGCCATTATCTATGAGCACTCGCGCTATAAAATGATCGAGACATTTGATAGATACATGAAGAGCCTTGTTGTGTCCTCTCCCCTCGACTGGGATCTCATCATCAGTAAAAGTGAGGTAGTTGCTAGCAGTAATATTGCCAACAATTCCTCCAAACTTATCAAGAGATATGTCTTGCTCCACATGAGCCTCACTCAGATTTTCATTAACAACTTTCTATGAGTTGTAGAGTTCATTAACAACTCCAACAAGGAGATTCTAGCCGGCATACGATTCAGCCGATCCACTACCTTATACTCACTTTGCTGTATAAACTTGAGGAACTCACAAGCTTCCTCATCGGATATTTCTTTCCTCAGTTGCCCCTTATCCTTCTTGAGATCTTCATCAACTAGCACTGTTTTTCCTTTCAAGAACTTTTTTGCCTCTTCCGTCATAATTTCCTCATTTCTTCTGTTATCCTTGTAATTTATTTCCCTTGTTAGCTCGGGTGGTGTAAAGCAACGACCACTTCTAGTCATACCACTTATTCCAGATATGTTGCTAACAGCTGTAGTGTCAACATTAGGAACCTTATTCATTGATTCCTCCTGTAGTCCTTCATTCACCACTTTTGCATTATACTTCCATGGGACTCGCCTTGTTATCCTTGTAAGGAAAGGAAGATGGTGTTTGTAATATCAAAGGTTGTTGTTTTTGAGGCATGATGGGAGATTTATTCTTAGTGAAAAGAATCACTAATGGCTTGGGCGCTACAAAATCTCCTCTTCATTGGATTGCATCAAAACTTCTCCATCATCCTTCTTATAGCTAATTTGCACCAGGTGCATATCCATTAATTTCTGCAACATTCCCTTAAACTCTTCACATTGCTCAATAGGATGTTGTGCCTTAGGATGGAGGCCACATGCATTTGCTTCATCATATTCAGATTGTATCATTCTATGCTTACATAACTCTTTGAAAACAAAAGTTATAGGAGTCTTGACTTCATCCACCTTCTTGACCAACTGATATCCATTTTCCTTTCCAATAGCATTTGACGAAGCACCCCCATGTCCTGATAAGGGATTATTTTCAACACTAGGTTTGTCTTCTTTGAAGCTCAACCACCCTGAATCTATCAATGATTGCACCTTACGCTTGAGAGCTAAACATCTGTCAGTGGAATGTCCAATAGCCCCACCATGATAATCACATTTTGCATTTGCATCATAACTCTTAGGATACGGGGGTTGCAACGGTCTCATAGGACATACAACAACTAATGCATTACGGAGAAGGTTTGGTAGCAATTCAGTATATGTCATTGGAATAGGAGTGAAATTTTCAAACCGCCTATCTTGGTTAAAACCCTTTTCTCGGTTTAAGCCTTGATCAAGGCCTTGATCGAATTTGGGTTAAGATTAGGCTTCCATGTTTGATTGGGAAGTGGTGTCAAATTATGGCTAGACTGTGTTTGATGGTTAGCTTGGGATGGGAAGAACGTCCCAGTTTGGTGAGGTGGAGAGTGATAAGCGGGCATGACATTAGCAACATAAGGAAATTGAGTGGTTGGATGTGGATGTCCATAAGGAACTGGAGTATATTTTACCCATGTTGATTTCGAAGATGTTGCATGAGCTTCGACTTCCTTCTTCTTTCCAGAATTAAATCCTGACTTCTTTGCACTTGATGTCGCGGACGGGCCATGTGCAATTTTCCCACTCTTCATTCCAATTTCTACTCTTTCCCCAATTACAACAACATCTGCGAAATTTGAAGAAACACTACCTAGCATATGATCATAAAAGGGAGATTGTAAGGTGTCTATGAACATAGCCACCATCTCCTTGTCATGAAGAGGAGGTTCTACTTGTGCAGCTACTTCCCTCCAACGTTGAGCATACTCTTTGAAGGTCTCAGATTCCTTCTTTGTCATACTTTGCAATTGCAACCTATCTGGAGCCATATCAACATTGTACTTATATTGCTTCAAGAATGCATCTACTAAGTCTTTCCAAGATCGAATCCGGGCAGGTTCGAGATGCATGTACCAATTAAGAGCCATGCCTGCCAAGCTATCTTGAAAGAAATGGATCAACATCTTATCATCATAGGCATGTGCAACCATCTTTCTACAGTACATAGTTAAATGGCTCTTTGGGCATGTGGATCCTTTATACTTTTCAAACTCTGGAACCTTGAACTTTGGTGGTATCGTCACATCTGGAACTAAGCATAACCCCGCAGCATCACCAAATCCATAACTTCCTGTTCCCTCTATGGCCCTCAGCCTTTCCTCTAGAATTTCCAACTTACCTCTTGCCCCGAGATCTTCAGCAGTTGTCTTTTGGGATTCTTTTCCCTTCGCCAAATGCAAAGCCTTTGGCTGTATAATAACTTGACCAACTTTTCCATTCACATTTCCTCCTTCCATATGGGTTGAAGGCACATGGTTGGTGGATGTGTGAGTTTGAATTGGGATCGAAGTATGTTCGTGAGTAGCTGCTTGAGGCTTGTTGTTGCTCGCGTGATTTGCAGTGAGTATAATTGGATCCCCTTCAGGGTATTCTTCAGTTGGTGGAGTATATCCCGGAGGCAGACCATATGGGGGAAAGGGTTGTGCTTGAGCTTCTTGATGAGATGTATTAGGGTCCATCCCCGTATAGAAGCCCAAGTGGTAGGAAGAGGTTCCTTCTTTGTTTCCAACAGTAGGAGTTTCTTCAGTGGTCTTCAGGGTTTTTAACGTTTCCAAAATCTCACTCATTTGGTTTTTCAACTGGGAGATGTCAGCTTTCATTGCCTCTTGTACTTCTTCCCACTCTTCCATAACTTTCTTATTGGCACGAGTCCTATAAGGGTGTCGTGGTGGTTTTGCCATTATATTTATGCTTAATTTCTCCTTCTATTTTATTAACAAGCATTAGATACTAAGAGAAAGGGAAAAAGAGAGAAAAAAAATGCAAGTAAAGAAAATGGATGACAAAAAAATAAATAAATAAATAAAATAAATAAATAAAAATAGCGGGAAGTCATGGAGCCAAACGAGTAGTAGTGTACTATTTGATCATATCAACGAGGGAAATTAACATGAGGCCAAAGTCAAACAGATTTTCATTAACAACTTCATCCAAAATGAGTTAGAGTTTAATATGTCTTTCTAAGAGCAGCGCATAAACAACGAATATAATTAAGAATTCCTAGACCTAGCGATCAAATTCTTCATTTCTCCAACCAACCACTTGCAATGATTAATAAATATTTTAATCTCCTTGGGTGGATCAAAGACTTGCGTCATCCCATCAGCATCAGACAACATTCTAGGGACATCCTCAATTGCCCCATTTGCTAAAGCAGTTAATTGTGAGAAACATTCTTTCCAGTGTTTTGTCATATCTTCTTGTTCTGCAATATAACTCTCCATTTGAGTTACCATAATCTGATGTCTCTCTTTAGCATCCATCAATTGCCATCGTTCCTTGTTAATCTCTAACTCGCATGCTGCGACCACATCTTTCATTTCTTGTTCTAAACTGCCGATTTTGACTTGCATGGCACGCAACCTTCTCAAGGCTTCCTGTTTATCCCTTTTGACTTCTTCATATAGATGTTTCCAACGACGTTCGACTGTCAATGCCATATCTCTCTCTTGTGCTCTCATGGCTAATTCAGTGTTGGCTGCGGCAAGATCTTGCTTGATTCAAGTAGTGTAATCTCTTTCAGACTTCTGGATCCTAAGAAGTTCATCATATGCTCGCGTCTTCTCCACATTCTCTCTTCGGATATCCATGTAGTCGTGATGAACCCTTTCAAGTTCTTTGGTCACCTCTTCATTCTTTTCCTTCATCTTTCCTAACTCAGCTTTTAATTTCCTCACCTCTTCTATTTCTACATCTTTTGGCAACTCATTATTTGTTGCACAAGGGGAAAATGGCAATTTTATTTGCTTAACTCTTTCAGTTAACCATTGTCGGTAACTAATTCCACCTCTACCATCTCCTGATCTTGAACTCTTATCCAGGTACACAATCTTTCCCCAAGCCTTCCGGATTCTTTCAAGCATCTCGGTAACATGGCCATCTTTGTAATATGCCACGAAAGGAGTAAGTGATCTAGGTGCAGGTGATCCTTTTATAGGATAATCACATTGTCTTTGAGCTAAGATAGGATTATAATTGATGCAACATCTAGTACCTATGAGAGGTACATTCGGATAATCACCACAATACAATATGAGACTTGTTCTCTGTTGCCATGACGGACACCATCTAATCCTTTCTTCATTCAAGCTAGCAAAATGTTGCGCCCAATCATTTCCTCCTTTAACATCTGGCTTACAATGCAATAGCTCATCCACAGGGCATTTAATGTTAATGGACTTCTTAAATATATGAGTCATAAGCCACACAAACAACACTGGTAGACAACAAAGGATTTTCTTTCCTTTTCTTTCATGACAATAATGCATGGTGCCGTAAACATCAGCCAATATTGCCGTGACTGGATTTTCTGACCGATTCCTGTTAGCTATGAACACATTGATTCATGAAAGTATCCCATTCTTCTTTACTAGCCAAGTGATGCAAGTACTGCTCCAAGTATCCTCGTGCAAGGCCTTTTACAAGATTTTTGCTCACCAGTCTGCCCTCTAGCTCCTTTGGATGTACATTCATGATTCTGGCGATGGTTGAGATGGAAGCATGTTGTTCTATATGGCGGTATGGACATCTATTTTCTATTGGCCAATCCAAAATTTGCTCAAACTCCTCCACTGTTGGGGCCAACTGGAAGTCTTGGAAAGTAAAACACCTTAGCGGTGGATCATAATATTGTGCCAATGCGGTAATTGTAGATTCTTGTACTTCTATTTCCATTAGATTTAACAAATTTCCATATCTTTTTCTAAAGGCATCCCTTTTTATTGTCTTTAATTTCCATCCAAGATCCCTCAAACTAGCTATGTCAGCTTTCTTTGCCTTCAGTTGCAGCTTCTTTCTCAACATGGTTGAATTTACTTCTTTCCCAACCTTGTACCCCATGTTAATTTCCATCCGTACAATAATACTCAAAAGTTCCAAAAATTTTCCCGCCTTACACAAATAACAAAAACAAGGTAAAAAAAACGAGAAAGAAAGGGGAGAAAAAAGGATCAAAAAATAAAAAATAAATAAATAAAAGATAAATAAACAAAAAAAATGCATGTCATGCTTTTTAGGAAAAAAGTAATGTTTATCCATTTATTCTACTCTTATGATGTTATGATGATATGATGCAAAAATAAAGTGACCATGTTATGTATGAGATGCAATCAATAACACATTCCTTGTGTGTGTATTTGTGAATTGTCTTTCTATGCCCCTGATCATCAAGACAATGTATATCTTTAGGAAAGAATGGTGAGGAGTAACGTGATTCAATATTCTCCCTTTGTGCCTAGATTAAGGTCTATAAGAGTAATATTCAAGGCTCTAAGGTCACTTATGCATACTCACAAAGGGTGGCTCCTATGCTTAAAGATACAAGGTTACTAGAACTATGGCTCACTTCACAGTATTTCCCATAACAATTGGAAGTCAACTAGGTGTGAGAAAACAAATGAAGAAAACAGGCTCCAGCTGGGATTCTCACAATAGCCAAACAGGAAGTACATCCCAAGTGACATTGCTACACAACCCCTCTACTTCTAAGTTTACTCAGACCCAGGTATAGGGTCCCACTCAATGCAAGATATGCAATGTGTGTGTGTGAAGGGAGCATATTATACATACCCAAACCCTCACCTGCGAAACAACCAGAAAAAGTCCCAGGCAGATATAATATTTGTTCTCTACCCTAAGGTCCAGTGATTCAATAACACGATGAATTAAAATACAGAAAGATGATATCAAAACAAACACATATGAAAATTCTAGAAAAGGGGAAAAATCAAATATAAAAAGAACAACATACATTTGCATATTTAACTAAATAGGTTTGACTCTCTAAAAAATGTCCCCAGTGGAGTCGCCATCTGTCGCAAATGGGAATCCTTCCTCCCCTTGGCTCACGTCTCTCTCCACTGTATGTGTAAATAAATCATGCTCAAGTTATGAGTGTATTAGATTTGCTTTAGCATTCAAATAAACCATGCACAAGAATAAAAAAAAACATGTATTCATGAGCTCTTATTCGTGCATGCTAACTCAAGAGAAATTGGTGCGCTTATATAATTAGAACCCGCCCCCCGTTCATCCTTTACGTGATGTACCCACATGTATAAGAAAACATGCAGACATGCAAATGTATAAAATAAACCATCTACAAACTCTACCGTTATGAACCAAAATAGTAGGAAACATATCATTGCAGCGAGGTTATACACACCAATACAATCCTACATACCACACTCAAGCTTTTATTTGAAACACAACAATTAATGAAATCATATCAATATAAATGTATTCATCACTCTTAGTGTGACCTTTCCTCTTATACAATAATATACAACCTCATGAGTAAAAAAGAAAAGATAAAAACCTTTAGTGCGATCTTTTCTCTTTCTAATACTTCCACCTGTTTGCCTTTTTCGTTTCTACGAATCTCCTTTTTTAGGTTTTCTCCCCTGTGGTCCCCCCTCTTCTCTCCTTAACCCTATTTATATGAGTTGAGGGAGAGAGAAGAAAAATAAAATAAATAAAATAAAAATTGAACAAATTTAAACGTTAGTGGGATGTGGATAGTGGAGAAACATAAGGAAGGTGGGTTTTCTAGAAATAGTGGAAGTGATGGGAGAGTTACAAGTCACCTAAAAAGAGGGGAGAGAAAAATAAAAATAGGAAAATAAAAAACTGAAAATTTAAAAGAAATTAAATTTACAAACTCTTTTTAAAAAATAAAAATAAAAATAAAAATAAAATAATAGAAAAAAATAAAAATAAAATTAGATTTTAAATTATCAATATTACTATATTATATATACGGATATATATTAAAAGAAAATATTCCTATTATTAAAATAAAAAAATAGTTTTTTATTATAAAAGTATTTCTATTTTTATTATTTATTTATTTATCCTTATTTTATTTAATTAATAATTTTTTCTATATTTAAGAGTTAATTCTATTTTATTCATATATATTCCTATTATTTTATTAAAATAAAAACAGTTTTTTTTATTATAAAAATTTCTATTTTTATTATTTATTTATTTATCCTTATTTTATTTAATTAATAATTTTTCTATATTTAAGAGTTAATTCTATTTTATTCATATATATTCCTATTATTTTATTAAAATAAAAAAACATCTTATGAGATACGGGGGAGTACATCAATAAAGGGGAATAATTATGTAATATGGTATATTGGCTAGTGCTCGGTTACCGATTGGGGAGGTACACAAGCCCCCCGAGCTCAAGATCTGAAGTCTTGACAGAGGATAGTCGAGCTCTAAAGGAGTTTAAACTGAGTTGTAACAACTTTGTTAAGTTGATATATAAAGATCCAGATATCCAAGCTATGTATATTTCATGTTGGTTTTGATTTGCGACTTTGAGGTCAACCAATATTAAAAGAAATGAGTCTATTGACCGTCACCGATTTGAGGCTGGCCTGGACTTCATAAGATGAGTTATAGAACCCCCTGTGGGTTGTTGGTTTATGGCCGACCTGGATTTCTTAAAACATTATGAATCCATTGAAGGTGGCCAATTTGAGGCTGACATGGGCTTCTTAAAACACGATGAATCCATTGAGGGTGGCGGATTTGAGGCCGACCTGGATTATTTTAGAATTACCTGAACTCATTGAAGGTCGCCGGTTTGAGGCCAACTTGGATTATTTTAGAATTACCTGAACCTATTGAAGGTCGCTGGTTTAAGGCCGACCTAAGTTATTTTAGAATTACCTGAACCCATTGTAGGTCGCCAGTTTGAGGCCAACCTGGGTTATTTTAGAATTACCTGAACCCATTGTAGGTCGTCGGTTTGAGGCCGACCTGAGTTATTTTAGAATTACCTGAACCCATTGAAGGTGGTCGGTTTGAGGCCGACTTAGGTTATTTTAGAATTACCAAAACCCATTGTAGGTTGTCAGTTTGAGGTTGACCTGGGTTTAAAGCAAATTAAAGAATCTATTGTGGGTTGCCTGTTTGAGGCCGAATTGGATCTCTTAGCAGTATATAGTATAACAAAGTAATTCGTTGAATAATACTTTTATTGAAATCAGTGTGCCTCGTTTAAACCTTGTTCAGCAAAAACCCTCCTTAAGGAAAAAATCGAACTAAGGAAAAAGAGTACAACACCTTAACTGTAGTACATTTTCAAATGGGTGGCGTTCCACGTTCTAGGGATGGGCTTGCCACCTAATTCTTGCATCTTGTAGGCTCCATTTTGGAGTGAATCGATTGTTCTGTACGGTTCATACCAGTTGGCGGCTAGTTTGTCGTCTTGTTTATTCCTCCAGGCTTCCCCTATCTTGTGTCATACTAGGTCTCCTTCTTGAAAGGATCGTTCTTGAACTTCAGTATTGTATCTCCGCATGGTTCTTGTTTTAGTTGCCTCAGCTCGTATACGAGCATCGTCTCGTATCTCGCATACAAGGTCAAGTTCCTCCCTCAGGTCGACATTGTTAACGGGTTCATTAAAGTTTTGCCTCCACCAAGATGCCTCCCTGAGCTTGACAGGGATCATAGCGTCCACCCCATAAGTTAGATGAAAAGGTGTTTCCTGGGTGGAGGATTGTGGAGTGCAGTGATATCCCCAAAGGACTGAGGGCACCTCCTCGGCCCATAAGCCCTTAGCTTGACTGAGCTTGTTTTTTAGTTCATTTAGAATTACCTTATTGGACGCCTCTACCTGTCTGTTTGTTTGGGGGTGTTCGACCAAGGACATTGGTGAGTGATGCCGAGTTGTTTAAGGAATTGTTCCAATCCTTCATCGGTGAATTGCCGACCATTGTCGGGAACGATTAAGTGTGGGAGACCAGGGCGACAAATTATATCCTGCCATATAAACTTTTGTACCTGCTGAGCTGTGATGGTGGCCAGGGGTTTTGCTTATATCCATTTGGTGAAGTAACTTGACCCTTTGCTAGTGGAAAGGGGTCGAGTATGTCTAGTGTATATTTTACCAGAATTTTCTTCCATAATGGTACGGAATAATAGTATCGTTGAAGTAGATACACCAATCATTGTAAATATAAGAAGTCAAGTAAGCGAGTTGGTCCGATTGGAGAAGAAAAAAAAAGATTCAATTAAAAATATTTTCCGGGAATATCTATTTTCCCGGAGAAATGGATAATTCCCCAGGTGATAAATGGCTAAGGCACATTTATGGTGTAGAGTTCTTCAGGTGGGAGCATGTATAGGGGACCAAATTTCTGGCATCTTGGGCATTTTTGGAGGAACTCATGGGCATCCTTCCGAAGTGTTGGCCAATAGTATCCATCTCGTAGTACTCGGGTGGCCATGTAGTGGGCACCAGAGTGCATTCTGCATATGCCCCAATGTAACTCGGCTAACACATACCGAGATTAGGTGTCGTTTAGACACTTCAACAATGGCGATGATATCCCTCTCTGGAAGAGCTCACCATTGTTCATTACGTAAAAGGATGCCTACCGATGTATCCTTCTAGCTTTCGCTGGGTCCTGTGGTAGGACCTCGTGCTCAAGATATTGTATAAGGGAACTCATCCAGGAATTCGTCCCAACTCGGATATGTAAAATTTCCTCATAATCCCAACTCGGCGTACGCAGAGTTTGCTCTATCAAGGTGCGGTGCTGACCTGATGTCTTAGTGCTGGCCAATTTTGATAGGATATCAGCATGCCTATTCTGCTCTCGAGGGACGTGCTTAATGGTGAACTTTTGGAATTGATCAACCAGGTTCTTTGTCGTGTGATAGTATTTCTGAAGTAATGGTTCCTTGGCTTGGTACTCTCCATTAACTTGGCTTGGTACTCTCCATTAACTTGGCTCGTGACCAACTGGGAGTCACTCTTGCATCGAAGCTGCTTGATACCAAGGTCCCTTGCTAGTCGTAGTTCAGCAATTAGCACTTCATATTTGGCCTGATTGTTGCATGTGTCAAAGTTGAACCGCACAGCTTGCTCCATGATCATTCCGTCTGGTCCTTCTAGGATGATGCCAACACCATTGCCTTTTTTGTTTGAGGAGCCATCTACATTTAGTATCCATCACTCATGCCTTTCGTTAATGTAAAGAGGCTTGGATAGGAAGTCAACTAGAAATTGTGCCTTCATAGGTCTTCGATTTTCGTACCTGAGGCCGAACTCGGATAACTCAACATACCAAGCAGTCATTCTATTTGCCAGCTCGGGTTTCTACAAGACTTGTTTAATGGGGTAGTCAGTTTCTACCACCACCTCATGACTTCGAAAATATTGCCTCAACCTTCTTGCCGAGAAGATTAGGGTTAAGACTAACTTCTCTATAGTCTGGTATCTTACTTCGGCTGGTTGTTCTCTATAGTCTGGTATCTTACTTTAGTTTGTTGAAGAGTTCAGTTGGTGAAGTAAATTGGTGTTTGCTCCTTGTTTTCCTCGAGTACTAGTACCAAGCTTACTGTTGTGTCTTATTCTGATAAATATATTAAGAGTGTTGGCATATTTCAAGTCCAGAGTTTTATGGACACCTACAGTTTTGATGATGAAGTTTTTAGGAAGTTTCAATCAACTTTAAAGACTTGTGTCATCTCAAAGGAAGATTGCTTGATAAGAAAGGAAAGGCATAAAGAGCTTTCAAAGCTTTCAAGAGAGAAGATTGATGAAGTTTTTCTCAAGAGCTGAAGGATCAAAGGTAGAAGGTTCTGTTTTGGGTGTTGGATAAAAAGAGTAAGTCATAAATCCCATTCAAGACCTTCCCAAACAAGAGAGCAAGGTGTTTTCTCGCAAAAACGTTTTTCTACGCTTTTAATCGATTACCATACGTAGATAATCGATTATTTAACTTAAAATTTGAATAAAAATTGTTTAACGAGCAAAATAATCGATTAAGTGTCTTTGATAATCGATTATATTGATTCCGGGTTAATATAATCGATTATGGCCTTAATCTAATCGATTAAATCGGACGTATTTGTTTTCCAGTTTTTAAACATGATATAATCGATTAAGCTTTTAATATAATCGATTAAATGAGTCGCTTTTGCGAAATTAATTCTAAATCAACCTAAGAATGGAAACTTTGGAGCATTTTCGAATTATAAAATGAAAGAGAATGTCTTAGGTTTAACACATCCGAACAAACACAAAATATTCAAAGTGTTTCTGCGCCTTAGCTTTTTCAAAGCCGCTTCCCGCTTCTCTTCGCTTGATCAAGTCTTTGGAAGTGGTGATCATTGTGCTTAAGCTTTCTATCCAAAGCACATTTCAGGTGTATTCTTTTACTGCTTTCTCAGAAGGGAAAATTCATCCCTTGGATCTGCTTCTAAGGGAGGTGTTTCATCTCTTGTGTGTCAAGAGAGGTGGGTTTCATCCTCAGTGTGTCTGGGGAGGTGTTTCATCCTTAGTGTGTCTGAGGAGGTGTTTCATCCTTAGTGTGTCCGAGGAGGTGTTTCATCCTTAGTGTGTCCGAGGAGGTGTTTCATCCTTAGTGTGTCGAGGAGGTGTTTCGTTTATCTTTATTTGTTATTGCATGAATTGGTGTTTGTAATTTCATTTAAAGATAGTGGGGAAAATCATCACGGATTTGTGGTGGTTGGGAACTGGATGTAGGATTGGCTTAATCCGAACCAAGATAAATCTCTCGTGTTCTTTCTCTTTCTCTTTATCTCTTAATTGTGGATCATTATTACAATTGCTAATCCCAACAATAAGTTAATCAAAGGATTGGAAAATTCACATCCAAGTTTTTGAAAGTTTTTCAAAACCTGAAAATTTATTTAAAAGAGAAAATTTCTTTAAAAACCCAATTCACCCCCCCCCTCTTGGTTTTTACACTGCCGTCTTTATTTAACAATTGGTATCGTGAGCTGGTTTTTTGAAAGTTATTCAAAAACAAGATCCTTATGGCGCACAAAAATCAAACTTTTGCCGAAGGTGCATCTATTCATAGACCACCACTTTTTACAGGTGAAAACTATCCTTTTGGAAAAAGAGGATGGAAATTTTTCTAAGGTCTAATGATCAAGGCGTTTGGGATGTCGTTGTAAATGGTCCATTTATTCCTATGGTTGTTGTTGAAGAAGCGCAGTACCTAAGAAGAAAGCAAATTGGAGCAAGGATGAATACAACCAAAATCAATGCGACATAAGAGCATGTAACATGATAGCATCTGCCTTAACCATTGATGAGTTTTATAGGTTATCGGATTGCACAACTGCAAAGGAGATGTGGGACACTCTAGAAGTCACACATGAAGGAACTGAAGAAGTGAAACGATCAAGGAAGAACACCTTGATTCAGGAATATGAAATGTTCCGTATGAGCAAAGGAGAAACCATATGCGACGTACAAAAGAGATTTACTCACATCGTAAATCATCTCAAGGCATTGGGTAAGAAATTCGACATCGAAGAATTAAATGTCAAAATTTTGAAATCTTTGGACAGGACTTGGCAACCTAAAGTGACGGCCATCACTGAATCAAAGAATTTGTCAAACATAAACATGACAACTCTCTTCTGAAAGCTTAGAGAACATGAAATGGAGCTTGGATGTTTCAAAGGAGAAGAAGAAGACGTCAAGAGAAAAGGCATTGCTCTTAAAGCGGAATCCGACAAAGAGGAGAGTAGTGATACTAATGATTCGGAAGACGATGATCTTGATAAATTTGTAAAGAAATACAAAAAGTTCATCAAGAAGAAAGGCAACCATAAGAAAGGTAAGAAATTTGAAAATTCAAATTCTAACGATAATTATAAATGTTATGGTTGTGGCAAAAGGGGCACATGAGAGCAGATTGTCCGAATTCCAAGAAACCTCGAAGAAAGGGAAAAGAAAAGTAAGAAGTTCTTCAAAAGAAGAAGAGAGCATATATTGCTTGGGACGACAATGAAGTGAGTTCTTCCAAGGATCAAGTGAATCGAAGAAGAAGCAAACATTTGTCTCATGGCGTATGATGATGTGGAATCCACGTGCAAGTGAGGTAAGCGATTCCGATCTTCCAAATGATTATGATGAATTGCTTGAAGAATTTCTAAATCTTTGTAAAAATCTGAAAAGCTTTCTTCGGTTTATAATAAATTAAAAAATGACTACAAGAGTCTTGAAAAGAAAATTTCAGATTTGGAACAAGAGAAAATCGTTTTGAAAGATGATTTGGAAACAGCGAAAATTCCTTGCAAATGCAAAACGAAAATTCCTATTTGTGAAAATTGTAGTGTTCTTGCAAACAAGGTTTCTTATCTTGAAACGTCTCTTTCAAACATTACAACGGGTAATAAAAATTTAAATAATGTTTTGAAAGTGCAAAAGGTTTATATGAAAAGCGTGACTTGGTTATAATTTCGGTATAATCATAAACCTACTAAAACTGTTTTTGTGAAAGGAGAATCGTCTAATTCAAATAAGGTTTTTGAAAATTCTAACTCCTTTAAACAAAACGTTTCTACAAAGAAGTTTTATAAAAATGCATATGTTTCAAGGAAAACAAATGTTCCTACATGTTTTTACTGTATGCATAAAGGTCATTCGGTTAATAGATGCAATATTAAACGTTTTAGTGTTCCTAATGGGAGATACAAATGGGTTCCCAAAGGAAAAATTGTTTCTAACCCATGAGGATCCTAATAAGTGATTTTAGGGAACCAGAACTTTTCTTGTTTATATTGCAGGCTGGTTCCATATCCAAAAGGCCTCTTTGGTGATGAGTTAGCAAGTGATCAAGATTATGAAGGAAGGCACAAAAACATCAACAAGTTGGCATATTTACCAATCTTTTATCTCAAGTAAGATTTTATGAGCTTAGAAAGGATCCAGGTAAGTATTGTTGTTGATTTTGATGTTATTTCAGCTGCTTTACTTAAAATCTACGTATTTAATCGATTAGGTTTCGTGTATTAATCGATTAAACGCGGTGTTTATGAAAATGTTTTACAATATAATCGATTACGTTTATGACATAATCGATTAAATCGCTGAGGAGCAATTTAATCGATTAAGGAATGCACATAATCGATTAAATTTCTGGGTTTTCGTTTTCGAAAAATTTTGAAGGAAAATAATCGATTAAATGAGAATATAATCGATTAAATGCACCGCTCGTGTTTTTCTCGCAAATCTGATTTTCGAACGCTGGCCATGTTTTCACGTGTTTTGTCTTTTCTAAACGGCTATATTCGTTCCCAACGGATATATTTTCATTAAATCAACGCTTTATGAACTCGGATTTCATTCTATAAATAGCTGGTTTGAGAATCAAAGTGACTCACTCACTCTCTCTCTCACTCTTGTCGCTTCTCGCTGTTATTTGCTCGTCTTGTGCGATTTTTAATTCTCTCATGTCTGTCTCTCATTATTCCATTATCTTGTTGTGCAATTTCTCTTGTCTTTTATATCACCGAAATGGCTGATCAAAGAAGAAGGAAGATGCCATCAAGGAGAAAGGGCAAGGAGCCAATGACTTCTCAAGAAAGGAGACCTCCAACTCTAGCTGGTTGGATTTCGGATGAAGATCTCGCAAATTGCCTTTGTTAACAAGTGGAAGGATAGAAAAATTCTTACCCCTAAATTCTTGTCTTGTGAATTTTTTAGATCTCATGGTTTTCAATTTCAGGAATTTTTAGTAGGAAGTGGACTACAAAAATTTGTAGAGATGGAAGGGGCATTCTACCCGATTTGGTTAGAGTGTTCTACATGAACTTGACATCAAGAACTGCAAGTCCAAGCACCAAAGTGAAAGGTGTAAGGATCTTCCTTGATGAAGATTTGTGGAACAATGTAGCTGGTCTCTCAACTCAAGGCATAAACATCACATATGGCTTTGAGGACTTCAACAAGTTGGTAGAATTCAGAAAATTCTGCAAGGATCCTAACCTACAAGTTGAGAACTTGTATAAAGTTGGTAATGTAAAGTTAAATGAAAGAATGTTGCATTATGTTATTGTTTGGATTTTAGTTGCAAGAGGCACTAATCATGCCCAACTTACTAAGGAAGACATTCTTCTAATGTATGGATTCCTTAATAATGTGAGCATAGATTGGCCCTCAATTATCCTTGATAATATGTTTAAAGCCATTAGGCTTTCCTCTTTGCATTACCCTATGTCGTGTTTGTTTCTAAGATTCTAGAATACAAAGGTGTTGATCTTGAAGGGAGAATAAACAGATTTTGCTAAGCAATAGCAAGATTGGTAAAAATGTTCTAAGGCATATGGGCCTCATAGAACAAGGCAACAGGTTTACCCAAAGAGAAGAAGGAGCTGCTGCCATGGAAGAAGATGATGAAGACCAACCTCAACCTCCACCTCAATTTCAACCTCAACCAGGATCAGTGGAGGAGCTTCTCATATCAAGAATGGATTCTATGATGAATCTTCACTCCAAGGAATTTCAAGGCCTTTCTCATCAACTCTCAAGGCTTAATAGAAGGATGTATAGAGTTGAAAGAAAGATGGAAATTGAAGAACTATCTCCCGAAGAAGATAATACAACATCCTCAAGAGGCAAACAACCAACGAAATGTTGAGGAAGATGAAGAAGATAGTGAAGAAACCGAATAGGCTACAAGTTCACTTTTCCTTAGCTTGTTCTTCATTATTTTCCAGATTTTTTTCTCTCTATTATTTTCTCGTGTATTAATTTGCTTCTGCTGTAATTATCTCTCGAAAATGTAATCTTTTTGAAAATGATAAAAATAAAGGGGGAGAAAATATTTTGTCTTGATTGAAAATCTGTCTAGTTAATATAGCTTTTAAGAAAATTAATTTCAAGGGAACTTTAGGAAATAATTCAAATAAGTGCCTTATATAGCTTAAACAATTAAGAGCATAGTTTAAGGGGAGCTTTTAGAAATTATTTCCACTCATTAATTCCTTGAAATCTCTTTCTCAAAATTCAAATTGAAACTTAAATGCTATATGACTCGCCTATTTTATTTCCTTTGTGGACTAATATTTATGATGGAGATATCCATACATTATTTTCAAGATTTTCGTGATATTATCACAAGTCTCTAGGTTTCTTTTTATCATCATCAAAAAGGGGAGATTGTTGGCATATTTCAAGTCCAGTAGTTTTATGGACACCTACAGCTTTGATGATGAAGTTTTTAGGAAGTTTCAATCAACTTTAAAGACTTGTGTCATCTCACAAAGGAAGATTGCTTGATAAGAAAGGAAAGGCATAAAGAGCTTTCAAAGCTTTCAAGAGAGAAGATTGATGAAGATTTTCTCAAGAGTCGAAGGATCAAAGGTAGAAGGTTCTGCTTTGGGTGTTGGATAAAAAGAGTAAGTCATAAATCCCATTCAAGACCTTCCCAAACAAGAGAGCAAGGTGTTTTCTCGCAAAAACGTTTTTCTACGCTTTTAATCGATTACCATACGTAGATAATCGATTATTTAACTTAAAATTTGAATAAAAATTGTTTAACGAGCAAAATAATCGATTAAGTGTCTTTGATAATCGATTATATTGATTCTGGGTTAATATAATCGATTATGGCCTTAATCTAATCGATTAAATCAGACGTATTTGTTTTCCAGTTTTTAAACATGATATAATCGATTAAGCTTTTAATATAATCGATTAAATGAGTCGTTTTACGAAATTAATTCTAAATCAACCTAAGAATGGAAACTTTGGAGCATTTTCGAATTATAAAATGAAAGAGTATTTCTTAGGTTTAACACATCCGAACAAACACAAAATATTCAAAGTGTTTCGCGCCTTAGCTTTTTCAAAGCCGCTTTCCGCTCTCTTCGCTTTGATCAAGTCTTTGGAAGTGGTGATCATTGTGCTTAAGCTTTCTATCCAGAGACATTTCAGGTGTATTCTTTTACTGCTTTCTGTAAAGGGAAAATTCATCCCTTGGATCTGTTCTAAGGGAGGTGTTTCATCTCTTGTGTGTCAAGAGAGGTGGGTTTCATCCTCGGTGTGTCTGGGAGGTGTTTCATCCTTAGTGTGTCCGAGGAGGTGTTTCATCCTTAGTGTGTCTGAGGAGGTGTTTCATCCTTAGTGTGTCTGAGGAGGTGTTTCATCCTTAGTGTGTCTGAGGAGGTGTTTCCGTTTATCTTTATTTGTTATTGCATGAATTGGTGTTTGTAATTTCATTTAAAGATAGTGGGGAAAATCATCACGGATTTGTGGTGGTTGGGAACTGGATGTAGGATTGGCTTAATCCGAACCAGTATAAATCTCTGTGTTCTTTCTCTTTCTCTTTATCTCTTAATTGTGGATCATTATTACAATTGCTAATCCCAACAGCGTTAATCAAAGGATTGGAAAAATTCACATCCAAGTTTTTGAAAGTTTTTCAAAACCTGCAAATTTATTTAAAAGAGAAAATTTCTTTAAAAACCCAATTCACCCCCCCCTCTTGGTTTTTATACTGCCGTCTTTATTTAACAAAGAGTACAGACTTTTTGGGCTGACCAGGACTGGTAAATTGGAGATGTCCTTTTTAATTGCTTTGAATGTCGCTTCACAGCGGTCGCCCCAGAAAAATTCTTTGTCCCCTTTGAGCTTCTTGAAGAATAGTTTGACCTTCTCGACCAGTTTTGGTAGGAACCTCAAGAGAGCGGCAAGTCGTCCATGGAGTCTTTGTACTTCCTTAAGCGTGATCGGGCTTCTCACGGCCAGGATTGCCTTGCACTGGTATGGATATGCTTCTATGCCATGCTAGGTGATCATGAAGTCGAGGAACTTGCCTCCCCCTACCTCAAACCTCGCACTTCTCTTAGTTTAGGCACATATTGTATTGTCTGACCTTCGTGAAAGCTCACTCTAGGTGTTGTGCATGGTCCTTGGATTCCTTTGATTTCACCACTATGTCATCAACGTAGACCTTCATGATTTCGCCTATCAAGTCCTGGAAGACCCTATCCATCAACCGTTGATAGGTCGCTCCTGCATTCTTTAACCCGAAAGGCATGACTTTATAACAGAAATTGGAACAATCTGTCATAAATGCAGTTTTCTCCTCGTCTGGTGGATACATCCGTATTTGGTTGTATCACGAGTAAGCGTCGAGGAAGCTAAAGAGCTTGTAACCAGTTGTGTGGTCGACCAGATGGTCTATATTCAATAGGGGGTAGGTGTTTTTTGGGCAAGCTTTGTTAAGGTCGATATAGTCAACACAGATTCTCCACTTTCTAGTGGCTTTTTGACCATCACCACATTGGCCAACCATGTGGTGTAAGTGATTTCTCTAATGAACTCGACCTTTAGTAGCTAATGAACCTCTTGACCTACAACAAATCCTCTCTCTTTGCCAAGCTTTCTCTATCTTTGTGACACCAGCTTTACATGCGGGAGAGTCGCCAACTTATGGTATATGAAGTCATGATCAATGTCGGGCATGTTGGTTGTGCTCCATGCGAATAGGTCGACATTTAGCAAAATTACCCTTTCAATGCTTGTCTTGATAAACCGACTTGGTGTACGACTTATGTGGGTGCACTGGTCTAACCTTGGTCCAAGTTAGAATCTGGTCATCGATTCATTAAATGTTGGTCTTTCTTCATTAAAGTCAGCTCTAGGGTCGAGGTCTATCGCTTTCTCTTCTTCGACATCTTCCATTTTTGTGATTGAAGGGGATTGTCCTGCTGCTTCTTGAGGGACGACCTGGTTGACGAACTTAATGTTCTTACATCGGGTCTCCTCCTTACACTCGGGTCGTTCAAACGGTGTGTCATCTTGTGTATGGTGTGTTGTCTCTACTCCTTTTATGGAGTATGGTGCCACTTTTAGGCTTTTGAAGTAGCATAATCGGGCCTTTTTGCATTCGACTTGTATGGTTATAATCTCGAGAACTTCATATGTGAGGGGTTGACACAATGGCACCGAGCTAGTTCAAGGTTTTCTGACCTATGATGACATTGAATGAGGCCCTTGCTTCCACAAGAATATATCGAACCGTGATCGTCCTCTGAGCTTTGTTGCACCCGAAGGTAGTTAATAGATCGACGTATCCTTGGGTGTACTCGTTCTCCTGCAAATCCGTGTAGAGGTTCGGGATACGACCTGACGCTAGACATTGAAATGTCGAGCTTTAAGAAAGTTGACCAATATAACACGTTTGCTGAGCTCCCTTGGTCTATCAGTACTTTTCGTACTCGCCAGTTGGCTATGGTTGCAGTGATCACCATACGATCATCTGAGTTCGGATCATGAGAAGTCCTTGTCTGTGAAAGTGATGGAAGACATGGTTCGTGGTGTCAGGGTGTCTATATTATTGACACTCCTGAGGTGCCTTCATCTTGCCGAACTGGTGCAGCCTCCGCCTGCGAATCCACCAACAATAGTGTTTATGGTACCTGGGACCTCCGCAGGTTTTTGTGTGTTTTCGTGCTCCTGTCTTGGCTTAGCTGGTTGGGGGGGAGTTTTCTCTTTGGTATTCTCGTCCTCGTTTAGACTGAGCAGTCTGGAATCCTTGGCCTCGACCTTTACCACGACCTCCACCTTGTACGCCACGGATGAAGTGTGATAGTGCCCCCAACCTGACCAGCTCTTCGATGAGATCCCTCACCCTCGTACACTCCTCGGTAGTGTGGCTAGTATTCTGGTGGTAAATACATTTGCGGACGGGGTCGACATTTCTCGAGGAGGGCATTGGAGGAGGAACTGGTATCAACTTCAAGTTGATAGCTTCTCTTAGGATGACCTCTTTGTTGGCATTGAGGGGGGGTGTACTTGTCAAATCTTCCTTCTCCTCTTCGCTTGAAGGGATTTTCTTGGTTATCATGAGTTGTGATTCATCTTCTTCTGCATCTCTAAGTTCTCCTCTATGCTTATGTATCTCGCCGCTCGTACTCTGAAGGCATCCATATCATTAGGGGGGTCGACAAAGAGTGTATCTAGGAACTTACTTGGACGTAGGCCGACTATTAGAACATGCATTGTCACGGTGGGATGTAAGTCGGAAATGCCAAGACAGACTTTGGTGAATCGGGCATATATTACCGAAGTGGATAGTTCTATCCTTGGATCACACCTTGTAGTGATGTTGAGCTTGCGATGACCGACTTGCAATTGGCCAACCGAGCTGTGAACCCGGCACAAAAAGTTCTAAACAAATCTATGGAATTCTATAGGAGTGAGTAATACCATTGCAAGGTGGGTCCCGTCAGTGTGGTCGGGAAAAGTTGGCAATGTATGGCTGGATCCCTCGAGAAAATGTTGGCCCATGTTAGGAAGGCCTTTATATGAACGTCGGGGTTTGTGGACCCATCGTACCTGTCCAGATTAGGAATCTTCAATTTGTGAGGTAGGGGAACGTTAATTACCTCCTGCGTAAAGGGTTGGAAACCCTATAGACTTTGTTCCAGTTTCGGGTTCAGGGGTGGTACCAAAACAACTCTAAAGGGTTGGTGTTGGTTATACTGTTCTTGTCTTTCTGTGCGAGCATTGGGTCAGGGTTCATGGAAGTAAAGGTTTCCCTCGTATGGTCAGACCTGGCTCGGTCTCCTTTGTTTGTAAGGGTGTGTTGGTCGTCTGTGGCTCGACTCCCTGTGATCATAAGGTGTGTTGGTCAGCCATGGCTCAGCTTCCTCTGATCATAAGGGTGTGTGCCCCCGTACCTCCCCAGGTTGTCATACTGATATGGGAAGGGTGGAATTGGTGGTGGGGCTGACCCATATGCATCCCTCCAACTAGGGGGAATACAAGTCCTCGTTTGGATAGGAAGCGTACCCTCCATTGTCGGCCGTGTAGAGCTTAGTGTAGAGATGTCTCCTTCTCGGTGGGGACCTGTGATGGCTCCCCTCTAGACCATGTTGAGGATTTCTCTCTGGTGGAATGTTTGCGGTTCTCAGGTTAGAGCCGACCATAGTTCGCATCTCCACGTTGTGGTGTGACTCACCTTCAGTGTCATGGGCTACTTGGGGAATGCCGAATTGGTCCTGCAGCGCTTGTAGATCAGCTCGCTATTGTTCTCTCAAGTCCTGGACCAAGCCTTCTATGTGGTTCTTGAGTGCATCCAGGGTTGCCTGATCCATCTCTATGCTTTGCTTGAAAAAAGGTTTAAAATGTGGTTAGGAAAAATTATCGAGCCCCACGTTGGATACCAAATATTTTTACCGAAAATGGTCGAGGTCGGATGAGGTCGACTTTCGAGCTGTTGTGACTGCGAATACCAAATTGGATGTTTCCTGTAGAAGATACTCCGACACTCAAGTCAGTAAGAATCTTAAGAGAATTTAGAGTATAAAGTAAAGAGATGAGTTTGAGTAAGTACTTCCTGTTATATGAATATGTATTTATAGGCTTTTGTGGGCCTCGTATTTGATAACAGATTGGGTTGGTTACCCAATAAGTTATAATCGATTTTGATAAGTAAAATGTACAATCCTAACCGAATGGACCAATTTGTTAAGATTTGTTAATATATATATATATATGTATATTATATGTGGTATTAATAAAGAAAAATAATTCTATAATATAGTATATGGGCTAATGTTCGATTACCGATTGGGGATCTACCGTTATAAATGAGTTTTTATTTTTTATTTTTTACCTTTTTAGGAATTAGTGTTTCCAAAAAAGTTTCAGCTTGAAGATTTCGGAAACTTTTTGGATTTCAATTTTGGGAGTGGAAAAGGTGTAGGTGTAGATTGATATTTCTCCAACAACTTTTTAATTGGTTGAATTTGAAATATATTTGTAGATTATAAATTTTAGAAACGTGTTTCGATTAAATAATCTAAAAAATATATTATATATTTTAAAAAATTAATTTTAGAAAAATTTCAAAATAAATAATCTATTAAAATAAAAGATAAAAGTAAAATAGTTTATGAAAAATAAAATATCATTTAAAAAATGACAAGGGTACAACTAGTATTTATAGGTACAAGAAACAAAAGCCTGATAAACCAATAAAAGGAGCCATTACCTAATAATAACCTAATATTGAGCTTTTCACATGTTTTTCTTTTTCTTGTCAAATTTGTCTCTGAAAAACACAATAAAGGATACAAAATTATAATTTGATTGTAAATACTTCACAATGTACCATGTTAAAATTTTAAAAATAATTATGTTTATCAACTTAATATTTCAATTGAAAATACATTACTATAATTCAAATAAGTGCATTTGGTTATTTAAAGACTTTGTTTCGAATATATCATGATCTTAATTTACTGGAATTTATAAGTATATCTTTTCATTTTAAAGTTGAATAGATGCTTATATTATATATTTGAGTTCTTATATTGAGGTATACAATTTTTAATTGTATTTTTCTCAATCAGGATTTATTCTATATTGAATTAGTTCCTCCCATTTTTATTTTATAAATTTAGATTTTTTATTATTTTAATTGTATAATTTTAGTTTACATATTTATTTGACATGAAATATTTAATAAAATACTGTACAGTAAAATAAAATAAATATATGAAAATAATTTTTTTTTAAATATGGATACTAAAAAATATGACTTTAGAAAAAGATAAATATAAAATTGAGTAATTAATTATACCTTTCAATTGAAAATACATTACTATAATTCAAATAAGTGCATTTGGTTATTTAAAGACTTTGTTTTGAATATATCATGATTTTAATTTACTGGAATTTATAAGTATATCTTTTCATTTTAAAGTTGTATAGATGCTTATATTATATATTTGAGTTCTTATATTGAGGTATACAATTTTTAATTGTATTTTTCTCAATCAGGATTTATTCTATATTGAATTAGTTCCTCCCATTTTTATTTTATAATTTAGTTTTTTTATTATTTTAATTGTATAATTTTAGTTTACATATTTATTTGACATGAAATATTTAATAAAATACTGTACAGTAAAATAAAATAAATATATGGAAATAATTTTTTTTAAAATATGGATACTAAAAAATATGACTTTAGAAAAAGATAAATCTAAAATTGAGTAATTAATTATACCTTTCAAATTAAAAATGATGTTATACTCGGTTGCAGTTGTTCCTACGGTGCACTACCTGCAGACGATACTCACTCCTTCGCTCTCTTCTCTTCATCTTCTCTGTTCTTCTTCTCTCACGCTGGCGAACTCCAATAACCAAATCTCTGAATCTCTGAACCGAAGTAACCGAAATCCGGTCCCCGAGAAAGATCCGAATGAGGGATCCGAATCTGGAGTTGCAGGAATCGGGTTGGGAGGAACTGCGTAAGGAAGCGCGCAAGATCGAGGGCGATCTCGATGTCAAGCTCTCTTCCTACGCCAAACTCGGCGGTCGCTTCACGCAAACAGGTTCATTCCATTCATCTTCCAATCGGTTGTTGCTGTCTTAAACTGAATCAACACATATTCCGGTTTCTCATTCGCGTTTCTACATTTTCTGAATTTGAATTATCGTAAATAAAAAAAGCTGGAGAGTCTCACCCAAGATGTAATTGGATGAAAAAATTCCGGTGTCAATCTTTTTGATTTCTGATTTGGTAATTGCAATGTCATCGTTAGTGTGTTTCTGTCCTTTGTTTAGTTAGTTTCTAATGTAGGCGTTGCGCGGTTGAAATGGAAATGTTTCTCGTGCATGTGAAGTTCTCGTACATCTGATTAGTTAATTATTATTTAAGTACGGTTAATTGACATCAACTTTTTGTTAAGAATAAAATGCTAGCCAAGTGATAAATGTTGTTAACCGATAACTAACTCGTTGATATTCAGTTGTAATAACTGGTGTTAGAATTTTCTTCTAGCATGAATTTCATGGATGCGAATTACGGTCGCAGCTGCATTTGTGTCTCTGTATGGCGGTTTTGAAGGTCTCTGCAACCGCATTTCGTGTTTGCTTAAAAAAACACAATTTAAAGCCTTGATTATGATATTTGTTTTTCCTTTTTATTGCCACAAAATGCTTATGATTGACAGAAAGCTAGAGTTTCAAAATTGGAGATGATGGAGAAATTATCGTGGTTTCCTGATTAATAGTTTTGATGCACTTTATAATTGAATGCAATGCATTTAGTCTGACAAGGTATGTTTATGAGTCATGAGAATATACCTCTTGTTATTAGGCCATGTGGATGGTGGTTCACCACCTCTTGGGTCCAGTAGGTCTTGGAAGTCCATGGAAATGGAAATCCAGTCTTTGCTTGAGAAACTGTTGGACATAAATGATTCAATGAGTAGATGTGCTGCATCTGCCGGACCAGCTACTTCTGTAACTCAAAAGTTGGCTAGGCACAGAGACATTCTTCATGAGTTTACCCAGGTGTGTTTACATTGCATTTCTATTTTACATAATCTAGTTTAAAGCTTCAACTTTGTATCAGTTCAAAAAGAATGAATCTCTAGCAATACAAGTTGTTACAGAAGTATGTATAGTTCATTATACATGGCTAGCGTTGCATATTCTTTGTTTGGTAGATGGGTGGACATTGCATTGTAGTTCACATGCTAAACTTGTAGATTCTAAGAATTGGTGCATTTTTCTATCTTACATGCTATGCTTGGTGCTGGTTTAGAGAGAAAAAAAAGTATATTATCATATTAGTTATTTGGCCATACATAGTTGGATTTATGGTTTGAAATTGTTGAAGAGTTATTTATCCTGAGACCTCTCATGAGACTTTCCTCCAACGGTCCTTCTCAGTCTCCTTTCTCTTCCTCTTCACAAGATTAAAAATCCATGCAATGTACTCTTGGCATTCTTTATATCTGTCCAAACCACCTTAAACAATTATTTGTCATCTTTTTAATAATTGGTTCTAAAGCAACCTATCCTAGTATACAATCTTTTTATATTTTGTGTTTTCTTACGTGGTGTATAATTTGTTTAAGGTTTTATTTTTCTCATTGTATTTTTACTTTGGATGTTGCTATGTGCCATAAGCTGTACTATAGTTGTTGACGACAATCACTATAGTTAGTTTAGGTTGTTGTGCTTGTTTTTGTATATAAATACATCTTTGTAAACAAAAGCTAAATCGGGTTAGTCATTTTACACATATCAATATACTATTTCTTTTACCTCTCTATGGTTTTGCTTCAATATGGTATCTAAAGCTTATTGATATGTTTCCATGGTTTCCGAAATGCCTCCTCCCTTACAACCTTCTCTCGCCAAATTATAGAGAAACTAGATGATAATTTTTTTTAAGTTTGAAGGAAACAAAAGCTACAAACTTCACCATTTTGTTATTTCTCCAAATATTCCTTAAAAGTTTGCACTAATGAAGATGGTGACAGCAATTGCTTCAGTATAGAGTATCTTTCATGGTAGTTACAAGACTACATGATGCTTGCATGACTTTAGTCAACACTTTCAAGTTCTATTCTCTCTTGAGTGATTGCATTTGCATACATGCATATAAAGTGTTGGATAAAATTCATTCATACTTTCATCATTAGACAAGAACCAGAATGAGGGAGTTTCAATTTGAACTTTGCAATACTACTCTCGATAATTGTTTTGTAAATGAGAGTATCTTGCTAGAATCAAAGTGCTTGTTGATTATCTTCATGGAGTTTGAGAATTAGCAACACTGAGAGAAAATATGGATGCTCTTCTTGAAGGTCTTTTGCAAGAATTGGATTCGTTCATCTTCGTAGTTGAAAGTCGTGTTGGAGAAATTACTATTGAAGAAGCGGAAGGATTGATTCTTGCTCAAGAATTGTGTTTCAAGAAATACTGAAAGAATCATTCGGCTAATCCTACATTCTTGCCTTTGGTCAATCTCTCACATACCTTTGTGCAAACATAGAAATCTGATATTGATCCAAATTCCTTCAATAATTATGATCAAAATGCTATTTCTAAAAGCCCTAACTTTAATCTATAAGAGGTCGTGGAGGACACATCAACAAAGATGAAGCAACTTTCTTTATGGTTCAACATATTTTTCTTAAATTTGCTTCAGGTTCGAACATTCAACTTTCTTTTTTTATCAGCATTTTCAATCAAAATTATCATCCTCAACAATTAGTGACTAATATCAATTCTTTTTGGTCACAACTTGAACATTCATATTAGAATCCTTATTCAAACTCTCAGTGGTACCAAACCAATTAGATTCAGGCACCTCAGTCAAATCAATGGATTAATCCTCTAAAAGGTGGAAGACCTCATCCACGACAAGCTATAGTTGTCAACATTGACTATCCATCTTCTTCAAATTGGTTTCTAGATTCATGAGCATCATTTCATCTTACTAATAACTTTTACATCATTCAAGAAACCACTCTTTTTTATGGTCCTGATAAGATCTTCAAACCAAAGTAGTTAATCCGGATAGCGGTGCGGAGAGGTGCGGAGCGGCCGAACCCAAAAGTGGAATAGCGGGATGAAGCGGAGCGGGATAACCGCTATTTAGATATATATTTATATATATATATATTAAATAATTAATAATATATATAAAAGCTAAAATAAAAAATATAACTCTAAATTTATCCATTAAAAATAAAAGTTTATACAATATAATTCTCATGAATTTTTAACTCAATCAATACATATCTTTAATATTGTCATACTATAAAAATAAAAAAATTTATATGTAAATAAATTATAAATTATTAATGTAGAATACAGTTTTCATGAATTTTTAATTCAATCAATAAATATTATAATATTATCATACTTTTGAATATGTTATTCAAATCTAATAACACAAATGCAAATAAATTTATTAATATACAAGCAGACTTGAAATTGAACCAATTAATAATACAAAAAACAAGTATTGAATTTACTTTTCTTTTATCTAAATTTTATAATTTTTGTTATTTTTTTATTGAATCTTATAGTTTAAAACATTTGTTAAAATTCCTAATTTTTTTATCAAATCTCACAAATTCATAATTTTTTTTAAATCAGATCTTTTAAAGTTTCAATCAAATATAAACTAATAGAAAGAACCTAACTAATAAAAAAACAGCCATTTACGTTTTTTTTTTCTACTATTTTTATTTTATGGAAGAACCGGCTCATCCCTTAAATTGTTGGCCACTAATCCTCCAATCATCTTCGCGCTGCCTCCAACTCCAATCTTCTTCGCGCTCCCGTCTTGAACAATCGCAAGCACCACGACTTGCAGCACCGCCGGCCTGGACGCACCACCGCGACTCGCCCTGAACACCTCACTCTTCTCAAATCGGCGGGAGCTAGAAGAGAGGACTTGGGGCGTGACAGAGAGAAAGAGGCAGAGAGAAAGAAACGAAATGGGGGAAGAGAATTAAAAACCCTAGAAAAAAAATCCCAAAAACACCCTTGATGAAGGGATATTTTCGTCGAAACCGCTATTTCCCGCTTTTTTTGCCACTATTGGCCCTTTACTAATTACCTAAATCAATTTAGCATTATTCATATGTACTCATACATATTACCAAAATGGTGTCATTTAGAGAAAGCATTATCACATTATTGATTTAGGTCTTATTGTTCTTAGCTAAGCTTCCTTACCTCTGTTCTTCTAGAATCAAGCTTTCTCCACAACTATACCTTATATCAAGTTGTTTCATTGTCATCATAACTGTACTTTCTTAAAACTTTTGGAAGGCTATAAACGTCTCTTACCTCTTTACGTATCCTAGGATGTTATTTTCTTAGCTAAGCTTCCTTACCTCTGTTCTTCTAGAATCAAGCTTTCTCCACAACTATACCTTATATCAAGTTGTTTCATTGTCATCATAACTGTACTTTCTTAAAACTTTTGGAAGGCTATAAACGTCTCTTACCTCTTTACGTATCCTAGGATGTTATTTTCAATGGAAATAAATTTCCTTATATTGATTTGTTTTTTCAAAGCCTTCATCATCTTCATCTAGTATTGTCAAACATTTGTCCTCTTACCCTAGTCTCTCTGCACAAAATGAATCCCTTGCACAAAATGACTTCCCTCATTTTACTTAACACAATTCTAGTCCTTCACAATTAGCTAGTCACCCCAATAATCTCTTTTACCAAGTAAACTTTAAGCCTAATTCAATCTCATAAAACCAATTTATAAGGTAAGGTTTGCATTAACTTATGTACTATAATTTGGTTATAATTCTAGTCAATGTGAGATCTCTAATACATCACTCATGCCCAGGAATCAATATCTCGAGTGTGGGAATAGAGGAAGACTTGATCGTGACTGATACGATAGGCCCAATAACCTTTCTAGAATAGACTTTGATACCATCTTAGAAAGTGAATTTTTAAGTCAAATTCAACCTTACAAATTTGGCTTATAAGGTGAGGTTTACATTCACTTATATATTATAATTTGGACAATATCTCTAGTTGATATGGAATCCTCAACAGTCTCGAACTATATTGATAATCCTATTCTAATATCTCCACCTGCTGACACATTATCTTGGCCTCTCTATGTCTTAGCCTATGCATTCCATTGCTATCCATATTAGTTCACAACCCTTAAATACTTGCCATATGCAAACTCATTCTAAACCTGATGTTTTTGAACCTACAGTACACCTGATCCTACTCCTAACACATGTGAAACCTAGGAGTACCGAAACTACTATTCCTAATAGGGTTCAAATTGGGTGTATATAGATTTTCAAAGCTAGAGAAAATGCTGATGGATCTGTTAATAATGTACAAGGTGTGGCTTGTTGCTAAAGGCTTCACTCAATAACTTGGATTTGATTTTTTTGACATTTTCTCTTGTTATAAAACCATTTACCATTCACATCATTCTAACTATAGCTTTAACGCACAAATTGCATCTATCAATAATGGTTTCCTAAATGGTTTGGTACATGGGGAACTCTACATGACTCAACCTCAAGGTTTTAGATTAACGACAAATCTTTAGTCTGCAAATTAAATAAATCTATCTTGTGCTTAAGCAAGCACCTCAAACATGGTTTGAGAGGCTCAAAATTACTCTGCTGCAGTTTGGATTCACTGATAGTAAATATGGTCCTTCTTTATTCCTCTATTGTAATAACAGAGAAACTGCATATATGTTGATTTCGCAAAGAGTTCTACTCCTCCTACTCACAAATTAGTCACTCAATTGAATGCAGTGTTCTCCCTTAAACAACTTAGTTCACTTGATTACTTTTTGGGAATAGAGGTCAAACAACAATCTAATGGTTCTCTTATCCTTACTCAAACCAAATATATCAAAGATTTACTTGCTAATACAAATATGATTGATTGAAAACCTTATATCTACTCCTATGTTTTCTAACTGCAAATTGACACAATCTAGTTAAGATACTTTTTATATGTTAGTAAAATAGTTGAGATAGAATAAAACCAAAGGGGGGTGAATTGGTTGGAAAGTATATTCTGTCCTGATCTTGTTTGTGTTTTCTTCTCCAATCTTAAATTCAGAGATAACATTGCCTTCACTAAAATAAAAGAGGTCATCGTTATTTTGGATAATGAAATATGGGAAAATGTTGCACAAATTCCCACTGATAGGGGAGGTGTAAACATCATCTATGGATATGAAGGACTCTAGAAACTTGAAGTTTTCAAAACATTTTTAAGGGACCCAAATCAAGCTGTTGACAAAACCTGTTTAGTGGAGGGATGAAACTCAATGCAATGCTGCTTCATTATATAATTGTGTGGATTTTACGTCCTCGACAAGCAATAATGCCCAATGCACTGAGGTTGACCTTCTTATTATGTATGGGCTATTAAATAACATTTCTTTGGATTGGCCAACAATGATGATTGAGAACATGTTGAAGGCCAATAAGTATACTTCCTATCCCCTCCCCTACTCTCTCTTGATTTCAAGAATCTGTCAATATGAAGGGGTAAGTATTTTCGAAGAGGTTCGTCAAGGGATGTTCAACAACAAGGTTGGTGCAGATGCTCTTAGGCACATTGGGTTGGATGAACATGGTTACAACTTTCTCTACAAAGGTAATGTTCCCTAGGATGATGATGAAGAAGTTGAGATGGAGAATGACCAACCTGCACCTGCTGATACCCCTATTGCTGAACCTTCCTTGGAGGAAAATTTTTATGCCCCTATGGATGACATTTTAAACCTCCAACTGCAAAGATTCAAACTAGAAGATAGCAGGCATGAGGAAATTACTACTCTTCTAAAAAGTATTGATCAAAGAGTCCTAAATCTTGATACTAGAATCACAAGTATTGATAAAAAAGTCTCTAGAGTAGAAAGGAGACTCTAACAAGCTCAAATGGGAGATGACTCTGAAGAGGATTAAGTGCCTTAACTATCTTTTTATTTCTCTACTATAATATATTTTTTTAGTAACTATGTAATTTCTTCCACTATTAATTCATTGAATTCCACTCTGACACACTCTATTTAATTGCTTTTTCTGTGTGCTCTCTATTTGCATCATCAATTCATCTAAATAAGGGGAGTCTTATATTAAGGGGGAGTGTTCATTTGTAATCTCTATCTACCCCATTGTTGGACCCTATGTTAACTCTTTGGCAAGTGTACCAAATCGTTCAAGTAATAAAGTGGAAGTCCAAGTATCGTTTTCCCAAGGGATTAGCGGTTGTTTAAGAAATCTGTGTGATTACTACTTTTGAATATATTGTAGAAGATTCAAATTTAACGTTTTGGTAATGTAAATTCAAATTTCAAATTTATAAACTGCTAAAACAATTAATAATATAAGAAGGATGACTTCACTGGGGTTGGAATTCCTGAACTCACTTACTGTAAAATCTCGTGAATATAAATATATCTTAAACAAAACTCCACATTCACACAAAATGTAAACTTACCTTAATTTCTTAGCGATAAGCTCTAAACTTTAATATCAAAAATCTAATTCCTTAGAGTTTTCTCAATAAAGCTTGCATGAAGGACTTGTGTTTAGAATGACCAAGTTTTATCATATTATGTCTAATATAATAACCCAAGGTTGTTCCACCTTTAGTTCTCAGTTTCAAAATGCATTTTCCAATGATCAGAAACAACAAAAAGCATAGATGATCAAGCCATGCACAATAGACACGAAAGATGGAACATAAGAGTATGAAAAGATATACATATATATCAATGAGAGATACAAAAGTTTGAGTTCATTACATCCAACCCTAATGAAAAGGAATTTAGCTACTCATAGCCATTTGGAACACCCAGAATGGATAAGGAAAAGAAGATCTTCCAGCAGAGAGCTTTCACCAAACCTTTCCTTTGTTCCTCTGTCTTCTCCTGTCTGTCTTCTCAATCTGTTTCTGCTCTTTTTATAATATATCAGATGAATCCCAAAGGTCACTTTTTAAACTGATACACAAAGTGACTTCTCACAGGGCGAGCAATTACTGGCTGTCCTGCTACCTGATCATAAATTCGAGAAGACTTGTGAACTTCCAAAACTCAACTTTCAAACTCTCATTTTTCTACAAAAATTTAAACAAAGTAAATAGTAATCACATTCTTTAAAAAAGATAGAAATATTGTAATTATTAACCAAAAAGAGAAGAGAACATGACAAAAATACAAATAGAAAGGGTGAATTAATATAGCCAATTAAGTATAAAAAATCATTTATGACCCTATAATTTTTTGTAATTGTAATCCCCCTTTTTCTTCCTCTTCCCTTTCTTTTCTTTTCTTTATTTTTTTTTTATAGAAATGAGAAAAGGAGTGGACTACTTGATTCATTCATTCAATTTACATCCAAACTTTCAAATAAAAAATGTAAAGAGTGAATTATTTGATTCTTTCACTCCCTTTACAACTTGTCTAACACCAACAAATTCTAATTTAAAGTTGTAATATGTACCTATGCTCCCTTTCCCTAAGCATGACTCAAGGTAGGAAAATAATATGCACTCAGAGTTGGGGTACAATAAAATGATCAACTCAACTGGGTTACAAAATGTTAAAATATATACAGGTTGGCTATTTGGCATTGTGCTTAACAAGATATTCACACAAAATGCCTTAATCACTTTCATGATTTCTTATGTGATGCAGAAAGACCAGAAAATCAAGAAACAACAACTGCACATTCAACAGTGAAAACTCTCAACTGTATCAGGATTCACTCACTCACATGGCTATTGTCTTAAGTCCTTTGTTTTGTTAATTATTGTTACAGCCATTTAATTTGTTCAAATCAAACACTCTTATCCTAAATCCAACTGGATTAAGGATTCAAACACATTATTGCATGTTTCACCTAAATTTCCATCTACTGAGTTATTTCAATTAAATCAAGTCTACATTTTCATTCTCTTGAACTACTCCCACAAACTTTTCCAATGGCCTTCAAGCAAAAGATTTAAGTGCCAAAGAACAAATACAGTGTGCTAACTTCCCAAAAAAGAACAACCACAATGATCACACAATTAACAACACCATAATCAATAAGACACTCAAATACATCAGGCTCAAATACATTAGACATAGATAAGTTCCAACTGAAAACAATAAAACATGAAAATGAACAAAAATAGCAAGAAATTAAATAACAGAAATTAAATCAAGTTTCTCATAAAAACATCAAGAACCATATGTTTGCATCATCTTCCCAAAATGAGGAGCTAAAATCTCAATCTCCTCTCGATGCTCTCAATCTGTCTCAAAATCTTCCTCAGCTAACTCCTCTGTGCCTGTGCTTGAGGCTCCTGCACCATCCCCAACATTTCCTCTCTAAACTGAGAACCTGCAGCATACTCACTGCCATATGGATCATATGCTCCAACTGCTCCATACTACTGCTCAGACCCACTCCCTCTGCAGGAAAGTACCTGTCCCCATGCCATGATACATATGGGAGGAACTGTTCTAGGCTCATACAAGGGTTGTGCTCTCCTGGTACTCAATGATAGAGCCCTTGGTGTATATGCAACATACCTTTATAGTTATAGAGAACTATGTTCTGCAGGTGAGTGTGTTTCATACCTTCCCGAAGACGTGTCATCTCCTGCATCATCCACTGATTTGACCCTTGTTGTAGCTCATGCGGCTACTGTTCTGGATGTGCTTCCTGTGCTGGAGGTGAAGAGTAATGTTGCTGAGGCTGCTCCATGGGTTGGCCCTCATCAGGATTTGTGCAATTCTGCTCAATAAATCTTTTGTCTATGGTGGACCTGATCCTCACGGTAGGGTTGACCTCCACCCCTTGAGCTGCACATAGGGCGGCGATAAAAGCTGGAAATCCAAAAGAACCTTTCACCTTTTCACTACTCCTGTTGGCTTCCAATCTGACAAACTTGTGGATCTCTTCGGAGATGATTTTTGCTACATCCACAGAAATGTCCTCATTCATCAAGCAATAAAGGAGGTGGCATCTAGGCACATTGAGATGAGAAACATGTCCTATGGGGACAATGTTTGCCAACAGGAATGTCATCCACACTTGGGTGACGTCTTCATATCTTTTCTCCTGGTCCTCAGGGGATTTCCACCCTGCCCCAGCTGGTATGACCGGTTAAGGAGGCAAAGTGTCTGAGCCACTTGTGTCTCATTGAAGCTGTTGCAGACACTCCTCATCCTTTGGTACTCGCACTGCTCATCCTCCCCTAGCTGTATGGGGTTGCCTAAGAAATCATTAATTGCCTCTCTATTATAGGCAACCCACCTACCTCTCACCCGAAACCTCTGATCACTTGGTCCATTTGTCATATAGTGGTCGCACTGCCCTGGAGAGAGGTTCACCTTCCTCTCGGAGATGAATGACTAATGCTTAATTTCTTCATACCGCTCTTGCCTCATCCTATCTTTGAAAATATTCCTGGGAGAAGGATCAGGGGATGTTGATGCTAGTCTGGTGCGTTTTCCTTTGTTGCACAGATTGGGGTTTATCCCTGTTGTAGTTTTTGTGCGCCCCATGATGTTATAACAACATAAATCAACCATTAATTTCACTTTCAACCACAAAATGAGCATAAAAATAATTACACCATTGCCTACTGCAAATTTCAGATTTATGCATGCAATTAGGGGTGGGCTAGGTTAATTTAACATGAGAACCTAGGGTTTTTGCATAAAACCTAACCTATGAGCACAAATTTTCAATATATAAGCGAGAAAGATGTACGTGCACCAAATCAACATTAAATTATACAGAACAAACAAGAAACATGAGTAGAACAAGCATAACATTGAATCTATCCTCACCGCACCAATGCAAAGCCACTAAAACTGGAGCATGAGTTCACTTACCTTTGTGAAGACAAGAACAAGAGCACGAAATGAGATAATGCAAGCAAAACAAGTGTGCGAGCAGAGGCGAAGGTAATGGACACTCGAATCGGAGAGAAAATGGTGGATGAGAGAGTGAAAAACTGAAATGGGTCTCGAAACCCCCTTTTAAATTTCAAATTTTGGAACAGTCGCCCAGGCGACGCATTACTCACCCAGACGAGGTTGATGTGGCAGACCTCACTTAAACATCTCACCCAGGCGAGACCCTTACTTGCCTAGGCGAGCCAAAACTAGAGAGCACCCAGAACCTCCAGGGATTCTCGCTCAGGCGAGGTAGTCCTCGCCTAGGCGAGCCAAAACCAAGCAACAATTTACTCCTAGGGAATCTCGCCCAGGCGAGAGCCTTACTCGCCTAGGCGATCATATCAGTTTCCAAAAAACAATTTTCTTTTGCATAACTCGCTTGGGCGAGGCTTGAGTGGCTTAGACGAGAAATGCATCAGTGAAGTTGCCTAAAGCTCTAGCTTAACTCACTAAGTTTCCAAACAAACTCTCATGTGCTAAGATCATGCCACTTCTAGCCATTTTAAGACATTCAACACCTCAAACCATATTCTCTCTTATTCCCACAACCATTCCTTCCAAAACAAAATGGGTTTTCAAAACTTACTCACACAACTCTTTCAAAACCAACACAATTAAAAGCTTAACAACTTAGCCTATGTTCAATCAAACTTCTAAATAGCATATAAGAAAAAGTGTAAGTCTTAATATGCACAAGTAAGTATGTAGTATCTATCAAGAAAGTAACTGCTAAAATTGTTAACTTATCTCAAAATAAAAAAAAAATCACAACTATGCTAACAACTGAACTAAATGTAAGGTGATAGAAACACTGGGTTGCCTCCCAGGAAGCGCTCGTTTAACGTCATATAGCTTGACGCCTTTATCTTTAACTCTCTTGCAGCTGAATAATGGTGGCAAGTCTTTCAACTTCACCACCCAAATATGTCTTCAACCTCTGCTCGTTTACAACCCAACTCCTTTTTGATTCAGGATCTTCAAGCTCCACAGCTCCATAGGGTTTAACAGTCTTGACAAGAAATGGACCTGACCATTAATTTTCTTGTCATGATAAGCCTTCATCTTCTCCTTGTAGAGTTTAGAAGATTCATATGCATTGAGTCTTATTTCTTCCAGTTCTTGCAGCTGTATTTTCCTCTTTTCTCCTGCAGCTTGAGGATCAAAGATCAACCTCTTCAAGACCCAGTATGCCTTGTGTTCCAATTCCACTGGTAGGTGGCTTGCTTTTCCATAAACTAGCTGAAAAGGGGATAAGCCTGTTGGAGCCTTGAATGCAGTCCTATAAGCCCAGAGTGCATCATCCAATTTGAGGGACCGATCTTTCCTTGAAGATGCCACAGTCTTTTCAAGAATGTGCTTCAGTTCCCTGTTTGACACCTCTGCTTGACCATTGGTCTGTGGATGGTAAGGTGATGCAATTTTGTGCTTCACTTCATAATGCTCTAAACATTGCTGCAATTGAGCATTACAAAAGTGAGAACCTCCATCACTGATTAAAACTCTGGGTGTGCCAAATCTGCAGAAAATGTTCTTCTTAAGATGTACCCATTTTGAAACATAATCCACTGCCACTAAGATGTACTCATTGGAAAGTGACGATGGCAGTGGTCCCACAAAATCCATCCCCCAACAATCAAACACTTCAACTTCCAGAATGGTGTTCAGGGGCATTTCATGTCTTCTTGATATTCCCCCTGTTCTTTGGCATTTATTGCATTGCTTGACATATTCATGTGCATCTCTAAAGAGAGTGGGCCAGTAAAAACCAGATTGGAGAACTTTTGTTGCAGTCCTCTCTCCATTGAAATGACCACTGTAAGGAGAACTGTGGCAATGCCACAAAATGCTTTTTGACTCCTCTGTAGACACACCTTCTCAACAATTTATCAACTCCTATTTTGAATAGATGAGGATCATCCCACACATATTGTTGTGCCTCTCTCAGGAACTTTTTCTTCTACTGCCACTTGAAATCACCAGGAATGACCCTAGCAGCTTTGAAATTGGCCATGTCAGCAAACCATGGCCTTTCTCTAACCATCAACAACTTTCATCAGGAAATTTCTCTTGCAATTATGCTTCTTTAGTGGTCACCTCATCATTGACCAATCTTGACAAATGATCAGCTACTAGATTTTCACAGCCTTTCTCATCCTTGATCATTAAATCAAATTCCTGTAGCAATAAAATCCATCTAATCAGTCTAGGTTTAGAATCTAATTTAGTTAGCAAGCATTTAATGGCAGCATGATCAGTATAAACAGTCACAGGAGAGCCAATCAAATATGCTCTAAACTTTTCCAGTGCATACACTATGGCTAACAATTCTTTTTCAGTTGTGGCATAATTAACTTGTGTTTCATTAAGAACCTTGCTAGCATAATGTATAGCATGAAAAATTTTAGATTTTCTTTGTCCTAAAACTGCTCCTATGGCATAGTCACTTGCATCACTCATTAATTCAAAACTTAGACTCCAATCAGGAGCAACTATAACAGGAGTTGAAATCAATTTTTGCTTTAACAAATTAAAAGCATGCAAACAATCAGTATCAAAAGAAAAAGAAGTGTCCTTATTGAGTAGGTTGCTGAGTGGCTTCGCTATCTTTGAGAAGTCCTGGATGAACCTCTTGTAGAATCCAGCATGGTCCAGAAAACTTCTGATACCTTTCACATTGACTGGTGGTGGTAGCTTCTCAATAACTTCAACTTTAGCTCTGTCAACCTCAATTCCTTTAGAAGAGATTTTGTGTCCCAGAACCACACCCTCTGTTACCATAAAATGGCATTTCTCCCAGTTCAAGACTAGGTTGGTATCCACACAATGTTTCAGTACAATGTCCAAGTTTTCCAGACATTTTTCAAATGAAGCACCAAACACAGAGAAGTCATCCATAAAAACTTCTATACACTTCTCAACCAAATCTGAAAAAATAGCAAACATACAGCGCTAAAAAGTTGTTGGTGCATTGCACAACCCAAACGGCATTCTCCTATATGAAAACACACCAAAGGGGCAAGTGAAGGCTGTTTTTTCTTGGTCTTTTGGATCCACAGTTATCTGATTATAACCTGAATATCCGTCCAAAAAACAATAATAAGCTTGCCCAGCTAATCTTTCCAACATCTGATCCATGAAAGGCAAGGGAAAGTGATCTTTCCTGGTGGCTTGATTCAACTTTTTGTAATCAATACACATTCTCCACCCAGTGACTGTTCTTGTGGGAATTAATTCATTCTTCTCATTACACACAACAGTCATACCTCCCTTCTTAGGAACTACCTGGACCGGACTGACCCAGACACTGTCAAATATGGGATAGATCATTCCAACATCAAGCAATTTCAGCACTTCTTTCTTAATCACTTCTTTCATGGTGGGGTTCAATCTCCTTTGTGGTTGAGTCACCGGCTTATAATCCTGTTCCATGTGAATCTTGTGCATACAATAAGAGGGACTGATACCCTTCAAATCAGATAAAGCCCACCCTATTGCACCTTCATTAGCCTTCAGAACAGTGATTAGTATCTCTTCTTCAGAAATGGTCAAGGCATTGCTAATCACCACTGGTTTCTGTCCTCCTTCTGCAAGAAAAACATACTTCAAATGGAGAGGTAGCGCCTTCAATTCTAACTTCTGACTCTCAACTTCAACCCCTTGTTGCAACTATTCAGATTTTTCTGTATTTGATAAAATCTCTTTTGTTGAGTCTAAACTCTTCAAGACTTCATCCACTTCTTCTCTTTCTTCTTCATCCATCTCCTCCCATGCACCTGTCAAAGCTTTTTATAGAGGACTTGATGTTGTCAGCTGCTTCCTTTTAGCTAAAATTAATTCATCAATAGCCTCCATTCTGAAACATTGTTGTTTTTCCTTGGGATGCTGGATGGCTTCAAAAACATTAAAGTTGACTTCATCATCTTGCACTCTGACCTTTAATTTGTCATCATCCACATCAATGATGACCCTTACAGTCTTCATAAAAGGTCTTCCCAGTATAAGAGGAACTTTAGCATCCTCTTCAATATCGATGACAACAAAATCTACTGGAATAGTGAAGCTCCCAGGGTCCTTGGATTTCTGAGGCAAAGATTTTTGAATTATAGCGCTACACCCTGCCTCTAGCTCCACTGTCTCTTCTGTGAATCTTCTTTTCTTAGTCAGGAGCTCCTTCATAAATTTGGCATAAGTTGGCTTCTGCTCTAGTGCTTCAACAAAAGGTATGTTTATCTGTAGTCGCTTAAATATATCCATGAATCTTGCAAACTGCCTCTCCTTATCTTTCTTGGAGGGATTGTGAGGATATGGTAAGTTCTTCATCTGAGGGATTTGTGCTTCATCCTTCTCCCTCTTCCTATCTTTCTCTCCTCTACCATCACCCTTATTTTCTTTTTTATTGTCCCCCTCACTTTTGTTTTCTTCACTCATTTTCTCACTCCCTTTTTCTCTCTTATCACTCTCTCAACTCTTCTTTTTCGTAAGCCTTTTCCTCAACAACTAGCTTCTCACCAATCCCTGTGCCTACAACTTTACCACTCCTTGTAGTGATTGCCTTGCAATGCTCCTTGGGGTTAGTCTGTTTGTTAGCAGAGAATTGTCCTCCTTGTTGATCTGCTAACTGCTTAGCTAGCTGTCCAACCTGTGTCTCAAGATTTCTAATGGAAGCTTCAGTGTTTTTCTGGTTGCACAAGGAAGCCTGCATGAATTTCTCCAAAGTATCCTCCAACTTGTTTGTTCTATCTTGCACTGAAGGATATTGTTGTTGATGTTGAAATGGTGGCTGCCTATTAGATGGACCAAAATCCTGCTTCCAACCAAAATTTTGATTTTGATTGCTTCTCCAACCCTGTGAAAAATTGTTAGGGTAATTATTATTGTTGGAGAAGTTTCCTGGACTCCTTTGATTGCTCATATAATGGACTTCCTCTTCTTGTGAGCTACTCTGATATGGACAATGTCCATTTAGATGGTTGCCTCCACAAAAATCACATCTTAACTGCTGGTTTGGAGAAGAAAAATGTACAGCATGTAGTTGTTGAGGCAAATTAGACATCTGCTTTGTCAATACTTCAATCTGCTGAGTCAAAATCTTATTTTGAGCTAAGATTGCATCTGTAGTGTTGAGATCAAGCATCCCCTCCTTTGAACAGTGTGTCTATCATGTTGTGAGCTTGATGATCTGTAGAAGCTAATGCATCAATGATTCTTGTAGCTTGTTCTGCATCTACAGACATCATTGTTCCTCCTGCTGCTGCATCCAATAACATCTTGGTATCAGGCCTCAAACCATTGCAAAACATATTCAGCTGAGGTATATCTTCAAATCCATGATTTGGACATCTCCTGAGCAAAGATTTGAATCTTTCCCAGGCTTCACAAAATGGTTCATCTGATCCTAGCCTGAAATTAGAAACATCTGACTTTGCCTTTATATAGCAGGATGGTGGAAAAAATCTCTTCAAAAACTTCTCCTCTACATCATTCCATCTGGTCAAGCTTTGATTGGGATGTGATTTCAGCCATTCTTTGGCTTTGCCAGCTAATGAAAAAGGGAACAACCTCAGATGTACGGATTCCATATCTCCCTCCGCAAAGCCCATGGTTCCAACCAGCTCATAAAAAGTTGAAAGATGAGTATATGGGTCTTCATGATCCATCCCAGTAAATTGATGAGCACTAATCAAACTCAAGAAGGCTGGCTTCATCTCCAAGGATTTGGTGTTTGATATTGCTATGCTTGAAAAATGTCTTGGCCCTTGCTGCATAACATAGTCTCCAAGTGTCCTCCTGACAGGGGGATTTTGTATTTCCTCAGCCATTTCTTCAAGTTCTTGTTCTAGCTGAATGAATTCTTGATCTGAATGAGTAGGTGAGTGTCGTGAGCTGGACAATTCTTCTTGCTTCTACTTTCTTTTTCTGCCTCTGTTTCGCCTTATCGTCTTTTCTATCTCTGGGTCAAATTCCAATTCCAAATGCTCTTTCTGAACCTGACTTTTCAAAAGCATCTATCATAAGACACTCAAGCAAAGATTAGCAAGAAGATGATAATTTAACTAAAATAAGATTATACAAAAAAAATAAAACTATTTACAATACTTAATAAGCTTAACTAAACATTTAAAAAAAAACAATTCCTCAGCAACGGCAACAAAAATACTTGTTAAAATATTGGCAAGCGTACCAAATGTCAACTGTAGTATAATATAAAATAGTAAAAGTATCGTTCCCATGAGGAATTGTTAACTCAAAATGTAATAATTTCACTCATTAAGCATATTTATGAAGCAATCAATATATTTCATTGTAAATAGAAATTTGTGTTGTGTTTGTGTAATTTTAAATAGAAACAAGAATTAAATCTAAGTGTTATAAATGTGGAAATATTGGGATTGGATGTTCTCTATTTCCCTCTTCAATGTTCCAGCTAAATATAAATATGCAATATTCAATTTCACAATATTGAAGCAACATTCTAAAATCATATATCTTGATTCCTCAAAAATATAATCCAAAAGATAAATTTATGCGCATCAATTCCTCAATTACCCATAAATCATCCCGCATTAAGTTCAAATGTTTTGAGCTATTGAGATAATGTAATCTATTCCTAGAATCACAATATGACAAGTAATTTCATCTAAATCCAGTTTCCAAAAATACCTCCCGGTCAAATCCGAAAACCTTGAACGCAAAACTAGTGATCAAATAGAATCACGCAAAACGATAAAAACAAGATGAAACACCAATATTGTATAGAAAGGAACATCACATATATATATCTCACTGAAACATATTCGAGTTCTACAGATTACATCTAATCCCAAAGGAAGAGTTTAGCTACTCATGGTAGCCATTACCAATGAAAGAAAAAGAGAAAGAATGATTCAGACTCCTCTAATGAAGTGCCCTTGTCTTCTCCCAATAACCTTCAATGCCTCAGCAATTCTTCCCTGACTGCCCTAGTTGCTGCTCTCGCTGATTGCCTCGTTGCAACGCACTTCCTGGATTATATAACCTAAAGCGCAATTAGGTTAGTGACTTTTCGCTCAAGCTAGCAAATCTCGCCCAGGCGAAATAAGTGATCTTGCTCAAGCGACAGAAGTCTCGCTTGAGCGAGACTGGTCCAGTGGCTACCATCAATTTTCCCAATCTTGCTTAAGCGAAAGATGTCTCGCTTAAGCGAAATTACTTCAGTGCCTCACTTCCCTCCCTCGCTTAGGCGAGATGATTCAGCTTAGGCGACCAATACGTGAATGTAGGCTTGAATTCTTCTCTTGGAGTATTCATAAATGTTTTCTTCTTTCCTTTCTTCCTTGATCACCTATAATTCAACAAAAATTGGGATTAAATGATCTTTTTAGAGCATGATTCACCATTAAGAGCTTAAGTTAAATAATTCTAACAATTGGGGTAATTATCAATTCAAAACTTGCATTTAAGACCTTTAAGTGACCAAAAAGGGAATATGAATTGGTTAACTAATGGCACTTATCACTTCTTCTAAGTGATCATGAAATCCTTGGCCAAGGAACCACAATTGTACTGAAGAAGACCAAGACAAGTAGTTTTTTCCATTTAATTTTTCAGAAGTTATTGTAGGGGTCCCGGAAAAGGTGATTGTGGGCTGTGACGACATATTGAAAGAAGAAAACAGATACTAGAGAACAGTGCAGTGGAGAAGAACATTTTTGAGCAGTGCGGTGGAGATGTAGGAGAGAGAAAAAAAGAACCTCTTAGCAAACAATATTGGAATGAGAAATTGAGGGCATGAATAGATTCAGGACACTGCGACAACTGCAACGGCGGTGGACAGGGAGCGAACGGAGGACTGGACGGCGGCGCGTGGGCAACACGTGTCGAGACTGGGCGCTGGTTTTTGAGTGTGTGAGGGCACATCCGGCGGAATGAGATTCCGCGACTGGTGGGGGTGGCCGACGCTCGGCGAGACGAACCAGTTCTGGTGGTCGCCGGTGAGATTTGTGACGGCGGTTGCAATAGCAGAAGAGACTGAGACGGTGGTGGACACTACTGGACAGGATAAATAGGCAGAGCCGGATCGAATCCGCTCTGATACCAACTTGAGATAAAACAGAGATATGAAAGAATGATTTTTGAGAGTGTAAATTCCCTCTCTTGAGTTCTCTTATTTATAATAGAGAAGTACACAAATTCAAAGATACAATTAAGAAAGGAAAATAAATAACCCTAGAAAAGATAAAAGGATTGAGTCTAACTAGGTCTAGATAGATACAACCCTCTTAGGAAATAGATAACTAATAATTATTCAACATCATTATTGAAAAACTGATTGTTTTCTAAAATTGTGTTGTCACCATTTTAAAAACATTTTTAAAAAAATTCTCCACTTCTTTCTTTATTGAATATAATGAAGTTAACTTCATTTGATCATAAGTAAGCAAGACGAACCAATCTTATCTGTAAGTGTAAGCTCTGGATTAGGTCCCTAATTGATGGTAAAAGGATCTAATGTTTTGTAAGGTTGTGATGAATAGTAAGTGTGATGATACTTGGGCAATTTCACAAGTAGAGGAAGATGAAATTTTATTCTCAAAAACTTCAAGAAAAAGTTGTTTACATAACTAGAACTTGGATGACCTAAATAAATCTTATAAAATCAGCTTGTAAGGGTGAAGATTGTCTCTACTTGTATACTCCTTTTAGATTCTATCTCTAGTTAGGACTTAAGTTTTTTCCAAAACACCCCTTTATGCTTACTACTATTGAGCTCAATATGTGGATAAAATGACAGTGACAATTTTTAGTGGATATAGGATAGTTTTGGTTAAAAAAACAAAGGGCAATTCAAGGGACGAAGATCTAGACAAAATAAGGGACTAAAAATAACAACCTATTGCTTACCTAATAAAAATTGAAGTGGGTCTCTATATAATGAGTTTTTTCCCTTTTAAATAAAATATTTGTGGATTTTGACCATTATGCAAAATGAAAAAGAAAGAACATTAAGTAACTAATGAAGTATTGCCAATTTTTCCTATTCACACTTCATTGGTTAGAGGTGTGTGACCCATATTTTCTCTCATAAATGATGCTTGTTATGACACTACCACGAGTATTAAGTTCAACAATGCTATCTGTGTCTTAAGTTCAACAATGTCATCTGTCCAGTACCTTCATTATCACATATTATGTTGTATCAAGCTAGTAACTTTGGGTAAACTGCTGAATTAAATGTAGTGTTTCTTAAAGAGTGTCACATCATATACTTTATGCTATTCTCAAGAAAAATGAAACACTTCAAAATGGAAAGAACTTCTATTCTCAAGCAAAATGAAACACTTCAAAATGGAAAGAACTTCTGAAGTATTTGTCATCTAAGAAGATGGAAATGATTAGATTGAATTTGATATTTTGGTTTCATTTCTTTAGAATGGTTTTTTTGACACTAATGAAGAATAAGAATGTGCTTTGACTATGATTATTCTCTTGTCCTTACTTAGGCTTTTTAAGCTAATGATAATTCTTAGAAACTGGACTTTAAGTTTAACTCAACCCATAGTAGTCAATAGCGATCGAAGCAATCACTATCCCGCCGCAGCAGAGTAGAGCGGGTCGGCGACAACTCAGAGCGTCACCGATCAAAATCGCGGCCGAAGTTGGAGTGGCGCAACCCAAGCGCGTTTGCGGAAACGCAGTGCAACTTTGGACAACTTTGGGTTTTCCCTCTAGGGTTTTTGGCCCGTGTGTGTCTTCTTTCACGAACCCGACTTTCTTCTACACATTTGTGCCTTTCTTCCTCATGTCTCACAGTTTCAATCTTTCTTCCTCTCTTTCGGTGACTTGTGCTTTCTTGTCTCACAAGTCCTTCCTTCCTCGCGTTTTTCGACAATTGTTTCTATCTTCAACTCACGAATCATTCTGCAATCGCAACTTTGGTGATGATTAAGTAGAGGAAGATGTATATAATTCTAATGCTAGTGGTGATGATGAATTTGAAGAAAAGGAATACCTTAATCTTGATGAAGAACAAGATTAAACTCTTATGTTTATTGTTTTTAGTCAATCTTGAGTTTAGCTCTTTGTTTTGTAAACATTTTATATTAAGTATTGTTCGAGCACTATAAACTTTTATTTTTAATGGATGAATTTAGAGTTATATTTTTGTTTTTAAGCTTTTATATTTATATATTATTATTTATTTATTTATTTATTTAATATATATATATATATATATATATCCAAATAATGGTCATCCCACTCTGTATCATCCTGTTATCCCATTCTTGGGGTCGGTCGCTCCGTGCCATTATCTAAGATGAATTACATTGATTCAACCTCACAAATCGACTTGGTAAGGTTAGATTTGCACTCGAGTTATATAGTATAATTTAATCATATATGTAGTCTATGTGAGATGTGAGATCTCCAATATATCCCCTCAAGTTGAGGACTAGACATCTCGAATGTGAGAATAGAGGGGCCTCAATAGTGAGTGACCAAATAGACCCAGCAAACCTCGTTAGGATAGATTCTGATAAGCTTTGATACCATCTTAGAAAGTTGGCTTTATATCTAATCCAACCTCACAAAACTGATTTGGTAAGATGATGTTTGCACCCCACTTATATAGTATTATTTGGTCATATCTCTCGTTGATATGAGATCCTCCTCATTTATGAAGATAAGGAAATTACTCAAATTGTTGGGTATTTTTATGCTAACTGGACAAGGTTACCAAGTGATAAACACTCCACTTTAGAGAAAATCTAGAGTTTAGAAACATTACTACTAAATTTGTCAACTCTAATGAACAATTGACTAACATATTCACCAAGTTTCTAAGAGGACTGAAGATCAATTATATTTGCTGTAAGTTGGGTACATATAATTTATATGCACTAGCTTGAGGGGAGAGTGTTATAAAATAGAAATAATGAGCTAATCCTACATTATTAGGAATATCTAAATTGTATATGTATTATTAGGAACATTTTTATTTATTCCCCTATCATATCTTTGCTATTAAAGATTATCAAATCTTTTATGTTTATTGTATGGATTTTTTTTTCTCAATATAAATAAAACATCTGTGCTATTTGAGAAACATACAATTTCAACTCAATGTTCTCTTTTCTATAGGGTTTAACATTTATGAACAAGGATAAAGTAAACTGCATATTATCTCACTTGTGCTCTTATGAACGTGTTCAATTGAAGAATTAAGTATGATTTTATATCCTCCTCTAATAACAACAAAACCTTATCCCAGAGGAGGTCCATTACATGGATCACATGATGCCATTCAGCTTGCTTAAAGACCTAAAAGTTTTATTTACCATGAAATTCCTTTTGACAACTTCTTCCAATATTCTTTTTGGCCTCCCTTTCTTCCTCTCAGGGTTAAAACCATGTGATATGTTCTTTTCACTAACTCATTCCTGTGACCCTTTTTGTATGTATCCCAAACCAGCTTATCCTACAACAGTAAGAAATGGAAAATTTGATCTTTAGATATACTTGTAGTCCATTTCAAGCTATTGGCTACATAGGACAGGCGAAATGTATAGGTCCGTTTGTCTAAGTTCAATCGAGATCCTAACTCAGCCTTTTTAAGCTTCTAACGATGTATTAGAAAGTGAACATAATATTTGTGCAATAAAATTAAGCTCCGTTCTACAGATATTGTAACATTAGTTTTCTGATGGTGATCTTACTGTACATGCTTTAAGAAATTCCTTCCAAGTGTAATCAGGCATCATGCTGACCTACCATAGTACCATGATTTATTTATCTTGTCATTTAACAGGATATATCGTGGCCAACTCCCTACCTACTGTTATGCTAATTTTCAGTCAAAACTTGATAAAGGTTATTTAGGAACTAGATGATTTTATAATTAGAATGTTGTTGTATTGAATTAGACATTTATACATTAAAAAATTCTATTACTCCAATAAGTTGACTTAAAAGATGTTTACCTTGTTATTTTTTAATTCTCAGGAGTTTAGGCGTATCAAGGGGAACATAAACTCAATGAGGGAACATGCAGAGCTTTTGAGTTCTGTCAGGGATGATATTACTGACTTTAAGGTGAATCATGAGTATGATTTGTATTAAATAAATAACACAGATATTTCCTCATAATAGCTGTACTAGACTTGCCTTTTTCTGGCAGACATCGGGTAGTATGTCACCAAGGATGCAATTGCTACGGGAGAGGGCTGCCATCCATGGAAATATATCTCATGTAAGTATTTATTCTATGAAGTATAATAAATTTGTAGTCTAATTAAATTCTCATTTGGTGAATATTTCTTTATTGGCCGGTGGTGACTGCTAATTATGCATTGATATCTTGAAAGTTACACTATTCGGGACAAACCAGGCTTGCTGTGTGGTTTACACAAAATTTGAACTAATTTCATACAGTCAGCTGTAGCTAATATTTGTCATACGGTGTTTTCTTTTTTTTTGTGCAATTTTTTTCGCTGCATATCATATGGTGTCTCTTAAGGTTTAAACCAAAATCAGAGGCTAACCAATGTTTAAATATAACTGGAGATTTATATATATTCAGTAATCAATATCCCAGTTCTGATATACTTAAATCTTAAAGCATATTGTTGAACTTATAATTATAAATTCTCAATATTTGCAGTACTGCATTTATCCATTCAGGAAGAGTATCTTATAATAATTTTTCTTCTCTTTAACAAAAAAAATCTTGGAAACGCATTTGCTTTATATGTGAATGACTGTGTTCTTTTTGAGATTTCTCCACTTAGTGCTGACATGTTATAACTTATAATAATGGACTTTGTGGAAACTCTTTTCTTTTCAGCTCTTTTAAACGTGACTCTATTATCTGGATTTTAAGGAAGTGTTGATTCACTTTCCCTGTATATTTTCAGATAGATGATGTGATTAGTCAAGCTCAAGCAACAAGAGCTGTGTTGGGTTCTCAGAGAACCTTGTTTACTGATGTTCAAGGAAAAGTGAAAGGCCTCGGTGACAAGTTCCCCATGATTCGAAGCCTTCTTGGTGTGTTGCAGTTTTTATCTTCTAATTTTCCATTGATTTTCAGATTCACCTCTCTTTGTTGACCAAGTATGTGCATTTGCAGGTTCGATAAGAAGGCGGCGTTCAAGGGATACTATTATCCTGTCAGCAGTAATTGCTGCTTGTACGTTGTTTCTCATCATTTATTGGCTCTCAAAGTGAAAAAAATATTTTGTAACACATTATGAATTATGGTACTTCTATCCATTGAATTTTTCCGCTTCTGTATGGTATTTTTATCTTTTGTTTTTTAGGGGAGGGGGAGTGTAGGATTTTTTTTTTAAAATCCACTGTCTAGGAGCCTCATATTCGTATGTCAGTTGTTGACATTAAAAAAAATTATTTGATTTTTTATATAAATCGGTATCAAATAGTAAATTCGACATTGTATCTGGTATGTAAAGTATAGATTCTAGTTTTCTGAATACTTCTCTTTAAGGAAACCGGCGGGTACTAAGTAACTTCAGATACAAAGTGGCCAGTAGTATTAAGTAAATTTAGTTCCTGGTAACAAACTGAAGTTCATATAGCTAGGAATTGGGAAACCCGTTAGGCTGATTTACCTTCTGCAACAAACAATACGCATTGAACATACTTTCTTAGCGTTGCCTAATCAATAAGTTACTTGTCCTTGAAAAGTGAGCAATCTTCATTTTTCGTGCTTGATAACCTATTTATAACATGTTAAAAGTATATAATATACGAAAATTTAAGATGTTCATGTTGATTTCAATACATCATATTAAGCTCTAAATTATTAGCTAGTAGTTTTATATCTATCTCATTAGTATTTGAGTTTGAGATATCAGGATATCCATTCGTGAGCAATAATAGTTTTTCTCCTATGGCAGCAAGGGGCTCGGCCATTGGGTTATAAAATTATTAGGTGGGAGGGGGTTCGAGTGCCAAATAAAAAACTAACTTCAGATCTGTGATGGAAAAAATGTCATCATGTGTCCATAGCAACGATGAATTAAGTAAACATGGAGTAAGTTAGGAAGGCTGAGTTAAGCAATGAGTGAATGAAAGTTGCCATAATTGTAGAGCGGGTCTGGGAACTGCTCCCTCTAAAAGTTTTCTTCACAATTTGTTGTAGCAAGCGTTTTTCTTTTGGATTTTATACAGCACATGATTTGATTTGATTAGACACGTGAAATCACCACTACTACTTGCTTCTTGTCTCTATTTGTCCATAAGACCAGCTTGCCGTGCATGCACTTGCTGGCAATTTTTCTTTCCCTGCTTGTGCGTGGTCCCTTCATGTCTTGATGCTGTTGTGGTCCTTGTTCAACATTCCTATCAGCTTAACAAAGTAATGTGTCTTCTAATAGCTTTTAGATCTCCCCCAGCATGTGCTATCTCATCTTGTCTCCTTAAAAAAATCTGAAACATATATTTAATCAGTACGCTATTATCATGTCGGCCTCCTGGATTATGAGGACTTTAATGTTCGATTGAAGACGTATCACTTGAATTATATATCCCTGCTCAGAGCATTCATTGAAATCAAGTGTTTTGCACACATGCTGTTATTTGTGTAGAATACTCTACTAATTATATGTATCCTTGAGAAAAGAAGTAGGAGGGTTAATAGGAAGTACACAATAGCATAAACGTATATTATTTTTAAAAACCTGAAATGAAATTTGTATACAGGTGTACATAATGTCCTACGTGTACACTGAACATCTAGATTAATTGACGCAAACTTGTTATAACTTAATACTATCTATTAAATATTGAAAAGAAAGTGTTGTTACTGTCGGTAATCTTATTTTATTTGATCAAGATTATATTTTATAAAATTAACCAAAAAAGTAAATAAATATAAACTATAAGATGGTAATGTTGGAAGTCATAATAGGAAAGGTGTAGTCAGCAAGAGTGGCTCCATTGGGTCTGAGCTTTGATGAGTTGCAGTGTTTCTGGGAAATATAGAACTAATATCCACATGAAGAAGCTGACTTGATGCTATTTATGGAGAATCAGGACACGTGGTCTTGCAGTATTTTGAATCAGGAAAGAGGAGAAGGACGCTGGGTTTCATTTCATGTCGAGTAAGACATGCCTAAGCAGCCACAGAAGCTTGAGGAAGAAGATTAGGTACATCTCTCTCTCTCTCTAATCTATGTTTGTAGTATTGTAGGTTAGAGCAATAGGGGTTCTTAGGTAGTTTTGTATGGTAATGGTAGCTGAGGACCAACTACGCATGTACGTTGTTGTTTTACAGTAGGGCTGTACAAAGCTCCAGGCGAACATAAATGTCAAAACAGTGATTGCTCCATAAATGTCATCTTTATTGGATTTCTACCCACACATAGGTGTGAGAGAGAGAGAGAGAAAGAAGAAAGAGAGTCTCTCTGTGTGTGCATGTATTACACGAGAGACGTTATAGGATATTTTCTTTTCTTATCTGGAGTTTTCAAAACAGTAAGAGAAATAATAAGCGTTTATAAGATCTTTCAAAATCTAAACAATCTTCTTTAGAAGATTAAATTAGCAATTTAATTTCTGAAGTTTAACTTTATTCTTATCTTAGTCATTGGATTTAAAATAAAGAAAACTTACATAAAATTTTTATTTTTTTTGAGATTTCATTTAAGTATATAAATTTATTACTATCATTACTATTATTATTAATGATAAAGAGAATTAAATTTAGGAATTTAAATATTTTTTTAAATTCTAGAGCTTATTTTAGTATTTAATAAAAATCACTAACTAATGGACACTGATTTAGGAATTGAATTAATTATTAATTTATTTACCATTTAACTTAAAAGATAAATGATAGACAAACTTTAGAGGGAGAAAATGATTTTTTGTGATTGTTTTTAGTTTAATTTTCTTTATATTTTTATCTTTTTTGCTATCAATAAATATTTTATTTATTTTTGTTTTAATATTACACTTTTGATTTCTATAAAATTATAAAAAATTTAATGCAGGTCTCTTATATTATTTTTTATTTTATTCTCTACACTTTAAGAAAATATTAGAAGTATTCCCGGTTAGGTTTAAAAGAAAAAAAATTCAAACTAACCAAATACAATTTGTGTCATTTAGTTTAGATTGGTTTATACAATTTTAGTTTTTAATATTTTTTATTAAATATTTTTTTATTTTTTTATATTTTAAATAAAAATACATTAATATAATATAAAATATATTACTAAAAATATAATAATATAATAAATATATTAAATAATAACAATCACAAAAATAAATATAAATTTATTCATAATCAAATAAGGAAAAGATACAAATGTATCTAAGTGTAGATATTTTAAGCAGTTTATCCATATTAGATCTATAAATAAACCAATCAAAACTTATGAAACATTTTTACTCTCATTTTGTCTAAGAGTGAGCTTCTATCTACGATTTGACTAGTCAATTCACTTTTTTATGTATCTTATCATGTTGTAATTAAGTTTTATCTAATTTTTGTTCTCTCAATCTAAATATTCTCATCTTGCTTTAATTGTAAACACTCTTATTCTAAGAATTTTTTGTGTGATAAAATCAACAACCTTGACGGAGTGAAGAGAGAGTAGACACACTTATGAAGTCAAGCGAGAGAGTAGAGTTTATAACACCACCTTCAAGAAAAGTTGACAATGAAGAATAATCAATAAACTCATAAATCAAATTTGTTAAGCAAACCAAACAAATCTATAAGGAGATTTAGCAACAAATCAATAAACTTACAATTATTGTTATTATTACTATTATTAGTAATATTATAATATTAATAATAGGGATGACAAACGAACATGTCCTCGTGGGTATTATCCAAACCCGTCTCTTTTTTTCTGGAAAATCACTACATTGATTGGGTATGAGTATGAGTATGAGTATGGATAATACTCGACTTTTTAAATTGAGTATGAGTATGAGGATGTACATACCTGCTCATCTCTACTTTCATACCCATTTCAATGCCCTATATTTATTCATATTTTAAATTACTAAAACACATTTAATTTATTAAGTAATTTAAAAAACTTATATTAACTTTTCTTTAGTTCTTAGTTTTATAGTTTATTTCTAGAGTATATATTTGATATTTTTTTTATTTTTTATAATTATTTGACCTTTATTCAATTATTATTTGATGATATCTAATTTGAGATTTATACAGTTATAATTTCTTTATTGATATTTGTTATTGGGAAAAAGAATATATGTATCATTTTGACTTTGAATTATTTATAATATCATGTTCCCTTTATTGTGGCTTTTATTTTTTTTGTAAATTTTTTGTAAGATAATTATTTAATTACTATTTAGAATATTAAAAGATGAATACAATTATATCTATTATCCAAAATAACCTACCCGGTAGAGATAGAAATGAGACAAAAATTTCATATTAGCTAGATATGGAAATGATAATGAGAATGAATATTTACGGTGAAGATGAGAATGAGAATCAAAAATTGAAATTCGTCTCTACCTCTCCCTTGTCATCTCTAACTAATAATAATAAAAAATATATGTTAAATATATATTGCAGTTTGGTTTGATTGGATCAATATTAAAAATTTAAACCACATATTGAACTAAACCGTGCAAATTTTAGATAAAATATCTAAATCAATTCAAATGCTAGCGATTTTTTTTTTTCAAATTAATTTGGATTAGCTTTGAATTTTTTCTTTGAATCGATTCGGCTATCAACATCCTTAGAGAATATTAGATATGTTTTTCTAATAAGGTTAAGTATATAACCATTTGACAAGAATACAAATGAAAATATTTTTTAAATAAAAATAAAAATAAGAGAAAATATTAAAAGGACAAAAACCTTATAACACAAAACTTAATATATATATATATATATATATATATATATATATATATATATTACCACTTTATTCTTAAGTAAATCATATAACATTTTATTATTTAAATTATATATCAAATAAATGTTTTGTGTAATATATATATTATAATTTTTTCATAATTATATTAACTTATTTTTATGTATACAAATTTGAATAATAAATTTGTACTAACTCAAACAGAGAATAAAATTCTTACCTTTTATGCATAAAATATTTTACGTTTAATTAAAAAAAGAAATATCGCTCAAATCCCTCTTTACCTAAAGGAACTTCCTTAGCTAAGTGATAGATTTTCCCTAAAAATATATAAAGAAATTGTGATGGTTGAGTGATTAGATGATTGAGAAAATAATAATAGAAATACATTTTTCGTCTTGCATTACTATATACTATATAAAGTTATTAATTTTAAATAAAAATAATTTCATTAATAAATTAGATAGATTACTGTTCCTTTTAAAATTTTGAATTAAAAAATATTTTTAAATTTGGAGATTAAAATAAATTATTTTCAAATTTGAAGACGAAAATATATTTTTAAATTTTAAAAATAAAAACTTTTGAAGAATAAAAAGTATTTTAAGATTAAAAGGATTAAAATCATATTTGAAATTTTTACCTATCTTTATTTAAAATATTCAAAATATAACTCAAATATATTATAAATCAATTATATTACCATAGGTATATAAAAGATAAAATGTATCAGTCCAACTATCTTTTAATTAGTTTTTTTAATAATAAATTTTCTTCAGAATAATTATTGTATCATAATTCATATATTTTATCGAAAGGTTCAAAAGTATATGTAATAACACCTCAACTCAACTTTATGGAGTTTAGTTTTAATTTATATTTTCTTTTTTTATTTAATAATTTTCCAATTTTTTTATTAATTTAAGTATCAAATTTTTATTCATAGGTTTCCAATTTTCTTATTAATTAATTTGAGTGTCAAATTTTTATTCATAGGTGGATTTTGATCAGGTGTTTGATGATAGTTAATAAATTCAATTCTTTTTTCTTTAGAATCTAAACATAAAGATTCTATATCATCAACAATTTATTTAAAGAAGTTTTAGTCTTTGATAAGAACATTTCATATTTACTATTAAATTTTGATAAGAAAAATTATAGATTATATATGTTTAAGATTTTGATAAGAACTTAAACCATCATCACTTAATCCAAGGATTAGATAGACTCATTCTTAAATCATCAACAACCTTAAAATTCATATTAAAAAGATGTAGTAAAAGAACAACTTTAAAATTCATATTAAAAAGATGTAATAAAAGAACCATAAAAATATGTTTTCAAGTCTTGTATTGTGAAAAAAAAAAAAGAAGAAATATTTAACTTATAGTTTTACATAAATAGGTATCTAATGACTTAAAGCTTGCTTGAAAACAACATTAAGTCGAACTTCAATGTTAACAAACTTAAAATTTTGGTTCAAAAACCTCAAATACAACCACAACCAAGTAATCTTTTACCTATATTCATGGACATAAAATAATAAATATGATACGAGTAATAAAACCTTATTCGCCAAATATTTACATAAAAAATGAAATATTTACTATTCTTTTATACTATCATTTTAATCATATATATATATATATATATATATATATATATATATATTTATATAATGAATATGTAATATATATATATATATTTAATAATAAAATAGAAATTAATTTTATAATTTATTTTAATATTAAATAATTTGATATATTTTTAGTAAATCTCTTTTATTTAGACTAACCGATATAAAAGTAATTTAATTTTTTAAAAATAAAAATAAAACAAGTATATATATATAGTGTTAATTTATTTTTGTATTATCTAATATATTTATAAGATGTTTTTTCTCACTTTACCATATATACAAATATTTGCAATATGTTTTTTCACTTATCTAAAATATGTTTTCTATTTCTTGATTATTTTTTAATAAAAATGATAAAAATTCTAACACATGTACATAGTTGACCTTACCATATAAACAAATATTTGCAATAATATAAATTATTATTTTTTTGTCCTAGAGTGTAGATGTTTAGAATAATACTATAATTTTTAGAGAATACAAATCATCTCTCATAATACTTTTTGACCGATTGAATGTGATATTTTCATTTTTTATTAGGAATCCATGTATGAGTTTAAGTCTCACACTGTATAGAAGTGAGTATCTTAAGCAATATAAAATAAGAAGACTCACAAATTCATTGTTTTAAGATTTTAGGTTAAAGGTGGTGTCATTATGTGGGTTGACTCGTAGTTCATTGGTCTCGAGTTTCCCCTATGAATTCTTCCTTTAAAGACCCAATAGTGGTATCAGAGTCAAATGTTTATTTTGGTGGTTACTAGCTCATACAAGTAATAGGTGAAGGATCTTTATATTGAAAGTCTTTCTGAGGAAGGTTTCAGATAAACGTGTCCTATAAATGAGCGACAATGCAAATCACGACTAAGGTACTCGTAGTAAGAAATGTTTATGCTTGAAAGGAAGGACTCACACTCTGCTCTTTTCTTCCACTCTTCACTTACTCCTTTAACTTTCTCAATTTCTTCAACCAGTTCAATATACTCTTCTCTTTATTCCATCCTCCATACATTTACTTTTCTCAGTTTCTTTAACCAATTTGGTAAACACATAAGGTTAGTTCTTTACTTATTTTTCAATGATACATTTTATTTTGAATTATGTAAGTGAACTAATGGAGAATGACATTATTTCTAATTTGGAAGATGATTATTAGATTATCTGATATATATATATGTTTGTTTGAATTTTTTTTATATAGTGTATTTAGAAAACTTAATAGTTAGAAATTATTTATTTATTGGTGTTTTTAAATATGTATTTGATATTCATTTTGGAGGATTGTTAGACTCTAAATTATATATTTTGAAGATTTATAATTTAGACTTGATACGTATAAAACAAACAAAATATTATCAAACACTTTTTTACAAACATATTATAATATAAAAATAATAAATTAAAATATACTTCATCACTAAAATAATTTAAAATTTATAACATTAAAAATATTAATTTATATAAAAAAAATATAAAAAAATATTTAATATTAAAATATTTAGCTTTTATAAATTTATCGTTAATATTCTATTTTTTTTATATAAAGTTCCGCTTCCACCATAAAGAGTGTAACTTACTTATTTTTCTATTTTATAATTTTCTCAACATCAAAAAATCATTCGCAAGTAAACTTCCAATTCACTCTTCATCATATCTAGTTGAAAGATTTCTTTTATTCATCGGAATTCACGGTTCAACTAGCAAAACTCAAATATTCTATCTCGTCCATAGATATATCATTTAGATTTTGTATGAACTTTCTAATAATTTTAATAATATTAAAGGACGTTTGTAATTTGATCTAAATGATTATTTTTTATAATTCATTCTAGAAAAATAGTTATGTTTGTTAAGTAAAGTACACGAGAATAGAATAAACGCAAGTTTACCAAACTATAGTGGAATATTATACAATTTCTTATTGGGAGATTCTAGGAAGGAAAATGAGCTACAAGCACAATCACACAAGTGTCTATGATACCACCTTCAACCCAAAACCTTAAGACAATGAGTTTATGGGTCTTCTCACTTATATGGTGTTCAGTTTACTCATTTCTATCTAATATGGAACTTTAACATCACACTTGTATCCTAACATTTCCTTTATGAGGGATCTGGAAACCTTCGTTAAAAATAGTATTTGAAAGAGTTTAAAAGATTGATATTTAATATTAGTTCCTATTCCCATTAGTAATATTTTTTTTTCTGTATTCCAACTATTAATATAGATTATAAAAATGAACAAAATTATAGATTTTATAATATTATTCTATTCATTTTGAGTGAAATGATTCGATTAATTTCTTTTGTTAATATTTGATTTTGAACTTCGCCCACCTTTCGTTGCACATTGTAGGATCAACGAGTTTGATTTTGTTCTAAAATAATTTAAACAGGGCGATCAATAGGAAACAAATCGTAACTGAAATGTTTGTAAAAATAGAAGAGTGAGGCTTGAAATAAAAGAAGTTAAAGAGTGTTTTATTTAAAACTTTAATGTTGATAGTTTCATTTCTTAAGTTGGTAGTACCTTAATTTTATAAAAAAAGGAAAGAAGAGGAAAGGAAGTGAAAAGTGAAATCAATTGAATTAAAAGAAACTGAAAATATTTGAATGAAAAATTTGTATTAGATACGATTGATATGATTAAAAAAAATTTAAGAAAAAAATTGTATTAAGTAATGAATTAATAGTATATCATTTGTTGTATTTTGTTGAAAACGAGTATAAATTAAATTTAAATAATACTTAGTTTATGTAATGCAAAATATATTTAGATAAAATTATTTAATTATTTAATTAATTATATGTACTTAATTTAATTTTAATAAGAATAAATATGATTTAAAATTAAAAAATAATTTATTTATAAATTTTAAAATAATATTTGAATTTAATCACTATAATCATTAATTATATTTTTCACTAAATTAATTTATATTTAATAAATTTCTTATAATGTTTTCATACTAAATCAACTAAAAAATCATAAAGAAATCCAGACTATAAACACCTGAAAACTAAAGACATCGATGACTGTAAAAATATATATTAAATACGGAAAAATATCTTTAATGGTTGTTCATTATTTATACTCTTAATAGTATGAATATAAAAGAATAATTTATTGTACAAATGTGCTAAAATTTTTTTTTTATATATATGGATTGAAGCTTCTTTAGTTTTCGAACAATCTTAAAAAAAAAGAAAGAAAGAAAGTTAGATATTATATTTCAGAAACTCCAAAAATTACATCTTAAAACTTTAATAGTTATTGTTTGGAGTTTTTTTATGGATAGTTTGAAGATATCAGATTTTTATAATTTTTTATTAAATAATTAAAATAATTTTTTAGGATTAAATTGTTAATTTAAGAAAAAAGTCGTCATAGTTATTAATAACACGATATATTATGGTTAACTAAACTCTTTTTAAGATAGATCATGATTATAGATGTATAGAGAGTAATTGGAATGATGACTGAAAAGTAAACATTTTTATTACCAGTAATCATTATATATTTTAGTTAGTTAGATTTTGTTGTAATTTTAAATAATTTGTAACAACTTTTATTCCTTTTACAAAGGTGAATTTTTATGCATCTTGAGAGGATGCAAAACTAAAACAATAATTAAATCAAGCCTATCATGGATTCATTTCATGATCTGTAGCAAGAATGAGATTTTATTTATGATTAGTTTACTTGTTATTATATGCTTCTATATATCGTATAAGCTTCCAATGTTGACAGGTGAGAGTAAGGTTTGAAACGAGGTCTATAATAGATCAATAAATAAGACTTCACCTTAGTAATAATGATTTGTAACAAACTAAGACCTACCATGCCTTGACATGAGCCAACTCTTTTCTATCCGTAATGAATGTAGTTGATAGAAAAGAAGCTAATTGTTTGCTATGATGGAAAAAGAAGAAGAAAGATTCAAAAGATGTTGGGTTCGCACATAAAATTTTGAAGGTGAAAGCGGGAGGAATGAAGTTTTAGTTTTTTTGAAATGAATTACTATTTTGTTGCCATAATCAATTATGTAATTTTATTATCTTTAACAATAAATAATAGAAAACAATAATATTAATAATAATACTTACTTGCATGGAGTAAATAGATAATAAACAATAATCAAGATCCATAGTTTAGTTTAGAATGATGTTTTTAGGAATGAAAAATACGACACAAACGAGTTTTACTTTCTCATTTCTATTATTGAAATAAAAATGCATTCTCATTTTTCTCCTCTTATCTATCGGGTATGGAATTCTTATTTTATCCTCATCTCATTGGATAACAAGTATACCTGATCTTTCTTTCTTATCCGCTCACTTACTATTCCAAATATTAACAATATATTTTTACAAAAATAAAAGTCAACTAAAGGAAACATCATATTATCAAGGATTTAATGTAAAAAGGATTTAAATTTTCTTTTCTCTAATGTCAAATATCAAGAAATTATAATTGTATAAATATCAATTCAGACTATCAAATAATATTAGATAAAAGTTAAATAATTATAGAAAAGAGTAAAAATGATTAAATGTGAGCTCTAGAAACAAGTTATGAGACCAAGGACTAAAGAAAATATTTAATATAAGTTTTTTAGGTTATCTAATAAACTAAATATATTTTAGTAATGTAAAACATGAACGAATAGGGATAAGGACGGGTGTTGGGATGAGTATGAGGAAGGGGGAAAGGGAAGAGGTGGATATGTACATACCCATCCCCATCTCTATATCCAATTTTAAAAATTGGATATTGCTCATACTTATACTCATACCCAGTCAATGCGGAAATTTTTCTTCAAAATAAAGACGAATTTGAACAATACTTGCAAATATGGTTCATTTTTTGTCCCTAGTGTCTTTAATTGCACTTGAGGATGGTTCTAGTTTAAGGCCTTTGTTTAAAAGGTGACTCTATGCCTTACGAATATCTAGAGTGACTCTACGTCTTGAGTATATTTCTCTCAACTCCATGCCTTATGCCTTTCTAGCTCGGATCTCATGCCTTGAGCCTCTCTAACTTGCTCCATGCCTTAAGTATTTGTAATACAATTTCAAACCTAAAACATCTCTAGCTTAGCTTCACACATTGAGTGTGTCTATCTTCGCTCCAAACTTTGAACATCTCTAGCTTAACACTGAACAATTTCTAGTTTGGCTTCACATCTTGAGCATGTATATGTCTTAGTTATGCACCTTGAACATGTTTACCTCGACTCTCACTCCTTCATCGTTTTAGCTCAACATTACACCTTGACAAATTATTTATATAAAAAATCACGACGAATTCTACTCAACATATTTGACACAATTATGCATGCAGTTAAATAAAAAAAAATCACCCATGCTACTCAACATAAGTTGAAGTAAAAAAGAAATATCCATGAGGGAGTTTGAATAGAGGTTGAGACATTCTTTTGCATTAAAATCTAAGAAGATAATTTATATGATAAGAAGGCATACACATATTTTATACTAGTAGATCCCATATCTTGGGTTACATTCAATTCTCCATTAAAAAATCTTAAGAGGTTTCACTAATCTCAAACAAATAACAAACTAGTACGTAAAGTCGCTCATGGAAATCACGAGTATGCTAAGGCATTTCTAGCCATCTCATCTTATCTCACTTTGAGACTAAAAAGTCTATTTGTTGTCACTTTTAGATATAGAGAAAACAAAGTATAATGTTAGATGAGGAATTATATCAAGAAGCGGGGGGGTTGAATTGATATATAGCTTTATTGAAAACTTTTTCGTATCAGAAAAATTACTGATGCAGTTTACTGAGAATTAGCCGACTGATAATTGCAAAATAATAGGCTAGTTCATAATGCAGAATATAACAGATGATGAAGGAAGAGAAAATATAACACCAAGAATTATACTGGTTCGTTCTTTGTGCAAGAACTACATCCAGTTGGTGATCTGCAACTCCACAGATCCTAATCACTATCAGAAATGTATTCTTTACAACAAATCTTTCTTGAACACTACAAGAAAATCAAAGAATCTATTCTAAACATTATAGAACAGTTCTAAACCCACTGACTCACACTGAGTCACTGTGATCACCCCAATCACAGACAACAGGGTTCTAAAACCCTCTAACAAATCTCTATCCCGAGATTAAAGAATACAAGATACAATGAAAGAAAGAAATTCTTCTTGAACAGTAAACACAGTAAACTAAATTCTGCAGATTCTTTTGCTTCTGAATGTTTGCAGCTCTTGAGTGTTTTCTCTTGAATTCTTTCGCACTTGCAAACGTCCTTTAGAGTTGTATTTATAGGCAAAAGGAATTGCTTTGGGTCAGCCTCTTTTGAAATCTTTAAATGCGTGTTCTGCATTTTTCTGCATAAGGAGGGTCTGGAACAAAATAGTCGACTGAAGAAGCAAACCAGTTAGCTATTTTCATTAAACCTGTATTCCTGGTACATTAATGAAAATAGTCGACTAGAGCAACATGATTAGTAGACTAACTGATGAATAATAAAAACAATAGATTATCATATTTCAATTAGCTAATCATATTCAGATAATCTAACATCTCTAGAAATGCTAAATCAATCAAGAACCATTAATCACAAACCCAGCATATAACATCAAAGCTTTTTAAACATCATCAAATCTCAAATCATCAATATATAACTTAAGCAAAAAAACTAATACATAGAGAATGTAAGCTTGTAAGCATTTTGATAGAGAATAGAATGTAATTATGAGTTCTATGTATTCATTTTTGTCTTGTCTTTTATCGTTAAGTCATAAATATTATTGTTGTAAGAAACTCCAACTTTGATATTGTTGAGTAATTATGATATTGTTTTCCACAATCTTGATGTGCATAATTATTGAAACTAATTTGAACATTCTTACTTACATTATTTTATAGAAGTTTTTTTTTCTTTTGTAGCTATTGCTTGAGTAAAACCGAAAACAAGCCACAAGACATAAACATATAATATAGTTCTTTATTAATTACATGTGGTATAAACGTTTTATTTGATTAAGAGATATTGTTTCCATGTGAACATGAATATGGTCATTGCAAGTATTTATTCAAATATAATCAACTTATTTATAGAAAATTGGGCTTTGGATATTATTTTCAAACAACGAATTAAATCAAGCATTGCTAGTAGAACTATGTCAACACATTCTTCCTTAATGTGTGCAAAATGGTGCATTGTCATTTATTGATTCTTGAGGAACTATTATACCATCATTCTGGTGATATCATATTCCATATCTCTCTAAGGAACATTGAAACGTGGAGTAGATAGTGAAAGTGGGAGGAATTTCTAAACTGACATCCAAATCTTCATTTTCCTCTTGTTTCCTCTAAGTTGGATAGGACTAGCTTATGAAAGACTCGTTGCAAGAGTTTGTAAAATCATAATGAATTTCTTATAAATAGAAAACTCAAATGGGAAATTGAAATCAATAATTCACACATATATATGTTGGGTTGTGCCCCCAACTACATGCCTAAAAAGGAAAAAACATATCAAGTCCATTTTGTCTCACTTAAAGAAAAGTGAAGAGGGGTCTTCAAGGTTAAGAGAGAGTTAATTTTTTTCAACCTTTTGAGAGAGAAAGAGTGCAGAAAAATTGATGCGCACACATACATACCTATTTTCGTAAAATTGTGATTCCCATTTTGTTCACCGTTAGATTGAGCTAAATATTTAATAGTAGGTCTCTAACGCGGGGTTTTTCATTTTGACCGTTGAGATCTTGAATTGGAGGCCTATAGTTGAATATATTAATTTTTCATAGTTTCTTTTCTTTTTAGGTTTATTTTTCTTTTGCTCTTCTATTTAAAAGCTTTATGGTTTTGAGGTATTGATGGACTGTAAGAACTTTTTTATGAAATTGAGTAGACTCTCTTGTATCCTTTTTTGATCTTAGGGGAACTTCATTGACTAACTTGTGCTTGTGTTTTTTTACTTCTAACACAGAGTTTTCCTGTGTTAAAAATATTTGGTGTCTCTTTTGTGATTCTTTATGCAATTTTATGTTTTTGGTGTAGCTCCTCATAGATTCTTGCAAGTTGAGGGAGTTATTTGCACTACATACTTTGGTATTTTTTCTTGTTGTTTCCCCATCAAAGTGGTATTAAAGCTTGGTTTGTGCCTATACTTACTTCCTTGAATGATGGAGGAAAACACAAAGATGATTGCTTTGAATGGTACAAATTATCATTTACAGAAAAGCAAGATGCAAGACTTGTTGTTTTTGAAGAAATTTCATCTTCCTATCTTTACTACTCAAAAGACAAATTTGAGCACCAACAAGTATGTGGTTTTATTTGGCAATATGTAGAAGATAATATTTACAATCACATTGCTAATAAGACTCATGCTAGAACTTTGTGGGAGAAGATTGAGTCCTTGTATGCTTCTAAGTTAGGTAATAATAAGTTGTATCTGTTGAATTGCTTGATGAATTTAAGGTAGAAGGAGAGTTTTTTCATTTTAGATCACTTAAATGAGTTCCAAGAGTTCTTAAATCTATTATAAGGAATGGACATGGGTTTTGATGATGAAGTTTTGGGAATATTTGAGCTATTAAACACTCTATTTGAGTCTTAGGAGATATTTAGGGTTTCAATTACAAACTCAAGCCCTAATGACATTGTTTCTTTCCAAATGAAAAAGAGTGTTGTTGTTAATGAAGAGATAAAAAGGAAGGCACATGGTTCTTCATCTCAATTTGAGGTGTTTGTCAAAGAAAATAGGGGGAGAAGTCAAAAAAAGGAACCAAAGGGTGGTAGAGAGACAAGCGAGAGTAATTCCAAGTCTAAATACAAGAATGTAGAGTGTCATTGTTATAATAAAACTGGGCACATCCAAAAGGATTATTTTCGATGAAAAAAGGAGAACAAAGGCAAGAAAGACAAACAAAAAGAGAAGTATCATGATGATGATCGTGTCACTACTACTTCAAGTGGTTATCTTGTTCTTCTTTGTGACCATGAGTCTATTAATCTTTTATAAAATGAAAGGATGTGGATAATTAATAGTGGTGCTACATTTCATGTTACATGGAGGAAGTAGTTTTTCACATCTTATACCTATAGTGATTTTGGAGTGTTTAAGATGAGTAATGATGGTGTGTTAAAGGTTATTGTTATTGGTGATGTTTGCTTGCAAACCAACACAGGAGAGCAATTGTTACTTAGAGGAGTCAAACATGCTCCAGATGTTGGTTTGAATTTGATATCTGTGCATTTGCTTGATGGTGGTGGTTATGAAAGTCACTTGGGTTCTGGTAAATGGAAACTCACCAAAGCTAACTTGGTTATGACTAGAGGGGAGAAAAATTCTAAATTGTATTGGACTAAAGCTTTGGTTGCTAAGGACAATGTAAATGTTGTGTATATGGAGGCTTCTAGTTGCACCAAAGGCTTGGTCAAATAAGTGAAAAAGAGCTTAATTGCTTAGATAAAAAGTTTCTTCCGGTATTGAAGAGTGTTGAGTTAGATAAATGTTCTCATTGCATGGATGGTAAACAAACTAGAGTATCCTTTAAGAAACATCATCCCTTAAGGAATTAAGAGTTGCTTGAATTGGTGCATTATGGTGTTTATGGTCCATTAAAGGTAAATTTATTTAGTGGTGTACTTTACTTTGTTACTTTTATTGATTATTGTTCCAGGAAGCTATGGGTCTATGCATTACAGAGAAAAGATCCAGTACTTAAAAGTTCAAAAAATTTCATGCTTTAGTCGAGAGACAAACATGCAAGAAGCTAAAATGCATATGTACTGATAATGGTGGTGAGCCCCATGGACCCTTTGATGTCTATTGCAAGCAGTAGCGTTTCAAACATGAAAAGGCTTCTCCTAAACTCCTCAATTGAATAGTCTAGCAAAGAGGATGGACATGATTTTGGTTGAAAGATTTAAGTGTATTCCTTTTGAAACAAAGTTACCTAAGCATTTATGGGGAGAGACATTGTTTTTTGCCACGCGTTTTATTAATCTTAGTCCTACAGTTGCATTGAATACTGAAGTGTCAAACAAAATTTGGTTTGGCAAGAATGTTAACTATAATAATTTGCATGTCTTTGGTTGCAAGGAATTTTTTCATGTTCCAAAGGATGAATGATCCAAGTTAGATACAAAGACAAGACAGTGTATCTTTATTGGTTATGGTTAACATGAATTTGGATACAAATTGTATGATCTTATTGAGAAAAAACTTGTCATAAGTTGTGATGTGCAGTTTACGGAAGATCTAAACATTGAAGATATTAACAGGGTGGAGAAGATTACACCTGAGAAAGATATTAATCTAACTGATGGTAATCCAATGCGGTTTCTTGTTAACAACCTGGGTAATAGTGAGACTAATGCTCAAAATGATGTTGATGATCAACAAGTTGAAGATAGATTAGAGGTTACGATTGATTATGCTCAAGAGAAACATGATATGGTACATGTGATGATCTTGATGATATACCTGAAATATCACAAGTTCTTACCAAGAGATCCAACAAGTTGAGAAACCATTTTTAAAGTATTCTTCTGATGAGTATGTGACCTTGACAGAAGGTGGAGAACCTGAGTATTTTGAAGAGACTTTGGAAAGTGAAGAAAAACAACAATAGTTGGATGCAATGTAAGGTGAAATAAATATTTGCATGATAATCACAGTTATGTCTTGGTAAAGTTTCCTAAGGGTAAAAGGGCTTTAGAGAACATATGGGTTTTCAAAATGAAGCAATAGGGTAATTCTACATCTCTAAGGTACAAAGCCAGATTAGTGGTGGAAGGCTTCGGATAGACAAATGGTGCTGATTTTAATGAGATTTTATTGTCGGTGGTGAAAATGCCATCAATTAGAATCGTGCTAAGTTTAGTTGCTAACCTTGATTTGGAAGTTGAGAAAATAGATGTGGAGACAACTTTCCTTCGTGATAATTTGGAGAAAGAGATTTAGATAAATGGTTTCCTTATTAAAGGAGAGGAAGATTATATGTGTAAAATGAGAAAGAGTCTATATGATTTGAAGTAGGCTCCAAGACACCGTATAAGAAGTTTGAGTTCTTTATGTGTGACTAAGGCTACAAAAGACTACTTTTGACGTCTTTGTTAGAAAGTTTTTTCATGATGATTTTATTATCCTATTATTGTATGTTGGTGGCATGCTTATTGTTGGAAGATATGTTTTCATGATTGACAAGCTAAAGAAACAATTGGGTGAGTCATTTGCCATGAAGGACATGAGAGCTCCTAAAAAGATTCTTGGTATAAGCATCACACATGATAGAAAAGAGAAGAAGTTTTGGCTATCATAGGAGCACTACATTAAAAGGTGTTACAAAGATTCCAAATGGAAAATTCTAAATTGGTGAACACTCCCTTGTGACTCATTTCAAACTGAGTGTTAAACAAAGTCCTACAAATGAATTTGAGAAGACATATATGAGTAGAATTCCTTATGCATCTATGGTGGGTAGTTTGATGTATGCAATGGTATGTACAAGACCAAATATTGCACATGTTGTTGGTACAATTAGTAGATTTTTGTCAAATCTAGGTAGAGAGCATTAGAATGTTGTGAAATGGATTTTTAGGTATCTTCACAATACTAGTAATTTGATACTTTGTTTTGAAGTTGATAAGCCTATTTTGATGGCTTACTTAAACTCATATATGTCTGGAGATATTTATTCTAGAAAGTCCACTTTGAACTATTTGATTAAGTTTGCAAGGGGAGTTGTTGCTTGACAATCAAAGTTGCAGAGGTGTGTAGCATTGTGTACTATATTGGTAGAGTTCATTGCCATTACAAAAGCATGCAAGGAGTTGTTATGATTGAAGAAATTATTTTAGGAGCTTAGTTTTACGTAGGATAATTATCCACTATTTGTGGATAATCAGAGTGTTATCCATCCTAGTAAAAATCCAACTTTCCATTCTAGGTCCAAACATATTGATGTGAGGTATCATTGATACATGTGTCTTTGGATGATGAACGGTTGGAGTTGGATAAAATTCACATTGATGACAATGGTGCTGATATAAGGCACTACCAAGGCATAAGTTTGAAGTTTGTTGTGAGACCACTAGATTGGTGGTCACCTTCACATAGTTGTGAGGGGTAGGGATGGCAAATGAACCTATCCCCATGTTATTACTCGAACCCGTCCCAATTTTGATGGGGAATCTCCACAATGACTGGGTATGGCTACGGGTAATACCTAATTTTTTTAAAATTAGCTATGGGGATGGAGATGAGTATGTACATATTCGCCCCATCCTCATTCTCATACTCGTCTCAATGTTCCATCTCATTTCTCAGACTCATCTCTGTTTTAAATTACTAAAACGATTTTAGTTTATTAAGTAACCTAAAAAAAATTTATAATGTTTCTTTAGTTCTTAGTTGTTGAAACAGGAAGCTCTAGAGGGGGGGCACTGAATAGAGCCTTAGATTCTTTTTGCGAGAACACACCAAACCGTCTAATCGAATGGTATGATAGATTAGACTATCTAATTACTGAGAGAGCAACACATGATTTTTATACTGGTTCACCCTAAGGGTGTTCAAAACCAAACCGATCCAAAGAAAAAATTGCAAACCGATCCACACCAAACCGAACTGCAAAAAAACTGCAAGTTTTTTAATTGGTTTGGATTTTTTTTTCTAAGAACCGCGCGGTTCGGTTCGGTTTGCAGTTTGAATTTTCAAGACCGATCCAAACCCAACCAAACTGCAATATACATTCAACATATATTTTTTATTATTAATATAAAATATAGTAAGTTATTGTTGGAAATATTTGTTTAATATCTTTTTATTTAAATTAGTTTTTAGGAAATCTTTTAATTTTTATTTTAGAATATCCTTTCATAAAATTAATAATATATTCAATTATTATTTAGATTTAGAGTGTTAATATTAATATTTAATATTTTGTTACATTTTTGTTCTATATATAGAGTATATGAATAAAATAAAGTACAACTCCTCCATACAATATATCTTTTATATCTCATGTATCTACAAAATATATTTTCAAAAACCCTAAAATTCTCAACAATTATATATTTTAACATAAATCTCCTTATAAAGTTGTTTGGTCTACTTCACAAATTTGATTTGTGAGTTTCTTGATTCCTCCTCACCATCAATAACATTGTCAACTTTTCTTGAGGATGATGTCATTAACTCCACTATCTCGCTTGACTTTGTTATTGTTTCCACTATCACTTCACTCTGTTAATTTTATTGATTTTAATACACCAGAAACTCTTAGAGTAAGAGTGCTTACAATTAAGGCCAAAAGAAAATATTTTGGTAGAGAGTAAACAAAAATTAGATAAAGTTTGATTGCAGTAAGATCATATACATAAAAAAGTGGATTGACTAGCCAAAGTAGGGATAAAAGCTAATTGTTAGGCAAAATGAGAGCAACTAAGTTTGTTAGGTTTTGATTGGTTTATAGATCTAGATGAATGTTATATGGGTGAAATGCTTAAAAAAATCTACACTAAGATATATTTGTATCTTTTCCTTATTTGATTATGAATGGATTTATGTGTACCTTTACAATTGTTATTATTTAATATATTTCTTAGATTTTGAGTAACATATTTTATATTATATTATTATATTTTAATTTAAAAGATGAAAATAATGAGAAAATATTTAATATATAATTATAAATTAAAAAATCATGACACTGTTAGAGTCTATGGGGTCTAGACTGTCTAGAGTCATAATACTGTTAGACATTTTAGTAGTCATAACACAGTTACACCATATAGTGGTTTAACATTATTTTTATAATTTATTTATAGAACATAAATTTGATCATTTTTTACCATTTTTCTATAATTATTTGACCTTTATTAAATTGTTATTTGATGATACTCTAATTTGATATTTATGTAATTATAATTTTTATTGATATTTGTTATTGGAGAAAAGAATTGAATCCTTTATAATATCATTTTCCTTTGTTGTGATTTTTATTTTTTTGTAACAATTATTTTATTAATATTTGAAACACCAAGGGATGAGTACGATTATACTGTTACCTAATGGGATATACTTGTATCCAATGAGGACGAAGATGAACAAAAATTCATACCTATTGGGTATGAGAACAAGGATGTGGATGAATTTTACTGTGAGGATGGGTATGGGAAAGTTAAACCCGTCCCCGCCCTATCCCATCATCATCCCTAGTGAAAGGGAGATATGTTGGGTTGTACATCCAACTATGTGTCTAAAAGGTTCCAAACTTGTCAAACTCATTTTGTCTCACTTAAAAACAAGTGAAGATGGGTCATCTAGGTTAAGAGAGAGTTAATTTTTGTCAACCTTTGGACAAAGAAAGAGTGTAGAAAAATTGGTTTGCATACACACATACCTGTTTCCCTAAAATTGAAATTCTTGCTTCGTTCAGTATTGGATCAGGCTCAATATTTAATAGGTGGTCTTCGACATGGAGTTATTAATTTTTTTTGTTGAGATGATGAATTGAAGGTCTGTAGATGAAGATATTAATTTCATACAATTGCTTTATCTTTTTGGTTTCTTCTTTTGTTGTTTAATTTGAAAGTTTTATTGTTTTAAGGTATTGGCTGTGTTAAAACAGTTTGCTATAGAACAGGGGATTGAATATAGCCTTAGATTCTTTTTGGGAAAATACCAAATTGTCTAACCAAATGATATGATAGAATAGAGCGTCTAATCACTAAAAGTGTCAACACAAAATGTTTATATTGGTTCACCCAAAACTCATGTGTTACGTCCAATTCTCCCTTAACAAAACTTCTCAAGAGGTTCCACTAATCAAATAAATGATTACAAGCGAGTTCACAAACTGCTCTTGGTTATCAATTGTCTTAGCCCCGCCCCCCCCCCCCCGAGATTAAGACCTAAAGCAAGAAAGAAAGAATCTCTCTAAATATATAAGAGAACAGTTTAAGCTCACTGGGTATTCACTCAGGGTATTACAAGAATTTTAGCTCACATCCACTTAGAATACTATAGACACTTTTCGAATGCTTGGATGACTTTGATAGCTCGTATTTGCTTGTATGCTTGTGTCTCTAACTTCGTTCTTCAAGTTTTTACATAGCTTTATCAAATTCAACCATTACTTGAAGTCTTGATGATCTTTTCGATTTTGCCCTTGATTGTCGTTTAATATTATCAGAGTTGATATTTCTTCCTATCTTCTAGCATAGCAAGTTTCGCATATAGTTGTTGGACACTCAATAAGGAAAAGGACTTATACTTTCGAATACATTGATCATGTCCTGAAAGGAAATAATTCAAACAAGAGAAAATAATATCATAGATATATATTTTGCATAGTATCATTCATTTCTTTTTCGTTCTTTGTATTTGAGCATTGTATATAAATTCCGAATAATTCCTTTTTCATAATTGTTTAATCATGATATTGTTCCAAGAAACTCATTATCATTTTCGAGTATAAAATATGTTATGATTCAACTTGCTTATTTTAATTTATTTCCAGATTATATCGCTAGATCGTCTAGTAGCTAAAGGTAACCTACTAGGATCTTGAAGACTTTGCTTTTCCTGGTCAACTGCATTGAACAAACATGTTAGATGATTATAGCACTATCAGATATACATTGATTTTTGTTATCATCAAAACATCTTTTAATCAAGAGTCTATGGGTTATAGACCATCTAGTATCATAACACTATTAAACTGTATAGTGACTCAACTGGTTAGCTGTAAGCACTTGTTTGTACTTTTGATTAGACTTTCTTATATCCTTATTTGATTATTGGAGCTTGATTGAGTGACTTGTGTCTGTGAGTTTTTACTTCTTACATTGAGAGACTTTTCCCATGTTAAAAATATTTGGTGTCTCTTTTGTGATTATTTAAGCAATTTTCTGTTGTTGTTGCTTCTCGTAGATTCTTGCAAATTGGGAGAATTATTTCCACTATATACTTTGGTATTTTTATTTGTTGAGTTGTTGTATCTCATCAATATAGATATATATACACACACACACACTCACATATATATATATATATATATATTAAATAAAGAGTGTGTACCTTTCTCCATGTGAGATTTCTATTCAGTGCTTTGGAGTTTCAATCAAATTAATGACGATCAAAGGTTTTGCTCCTTTTTCCTCTCTATTATACGATCTATCTTTCTTAATGGATGAAGGACAGAAAGATGTACGTACTTATCAAGGACCTGACACCCTCTACCTCACTTCATATACCACGAGAATAAAAGTAATACTCATAAGGCCTAGAATAATCTCATAATCAATAAAATCTATAATACTAATATACATCGGATACATGATTCACATTCACTAATAACACAAAATATATAATGAATGTACAAAATTACATAATGGAAAATAAACTAATTAAATTCTTAATGCAAAGTAAATAAACAACAAGGTCATATTTTCTTAGTTTTATCCCGGTGTCACATATCCTATTAGAGTAATCCCATGAAAATTAATTTTCATCACTAAAATCACCACTATCAAGACAAAGAAGCAAAGAGAGTGGGATATCTCACTCTAGTTCTGGTGTAAAGACACAAACATTTGAGACACATTAATTTAACATGAAAGAATTGTCTGTAACCTCAACATATTCGTATCACAATCAAACCATATACAGTGCATGTTGTATCCATAGACACACTAGGATGATGAATGCATGTGGTGCCAATCACATATCAGACTTGACTGTCAAAGCGATATACAATGATCTCACATTATAATGCATATTCACATAAGTGTAAGGACTTCTTATACATCCATACATAATTCGTTTCACATAAGTTCACACAACCACTCAACTTTTATCATAGTCAATGCATAAAATAATATAATAATATATGATTAACACACATTATCCTTCATTCATCATTAAAATTATATCACTCTAGCTCATCCCCTTCTTAGGGTATCACAAGAACCCTTATGGTGCTCTAAAGTAATCAATATATTATCAATTTAAGAAACTAAACACGTTATTTGTTGGACTTGAAGACTTGGTTTCAAGTGGATTTGATGTCTCCAACCACCTTTAATGATGAAGATGTTGGTGCTTGAAGAATGAAGATTTTGTCTTAGGATTAGAGAGTCTTAGGTTGTGTGGTAAGATGCATTTCAATCTATCTTGGTCTTAGTCTTGGAGTTTAAAATGTTTTGAAATGTTTTAAAAAGGTTTTAAAATGATTTCAAAGGTTTAACTGATTTTTAACTGGTTAAAAATCTGATTTCAACTAGTTAAACTGTTCTTCGTTTTTCAAGGCTTTGTATTTGGGAAATTTTAGCTAACTATTTTCAAAATTTAAACCAGTTAAAATCCTGGTAGGTTTGTTTCAGGAATTCCAGTTTTCGGAATAGCTAGTTAAAACGAGATTTCAATCGGCGATTTCAAGTTCCGAGTAAAAAGGTGCTCACTTTGGAAAATGGGTTTTAATGAAAACAACCTAGGTTAAAACGCGATTTCAACCGAGCTATTTCCTGCAGAATCGGTTTTAACGGTTTTCTATATATATCTTGAAACTCAAAGAACTAAGTGACGAAACATTTTCTAAAGAACCCATTGAGCAAGAACGTTCCTATTACACTCTAAAACATTTTGCTAATCACTCCAAGATGATCAAGATTCAATTGAGTGCGAATCAAATCAAGAAGTGCATGCTCTGTTTTTCGTTCTTCTTGATGCTCTGTTTTTCGTTTACGCATTGAAGAACTCCAGGTTTATTCAATCTTTTTGTGTGTGTTGGTTAGGCTGCGTGTTCGTATCTTAATCGGGGTGATTAAGAGATCTTGTAATAGGGTTTTACAGGTGTTTACAAGTCTTGTAGGGTTCAAGACTTGGTGCAGCTTTCAGTTTCGGTTTTGCATGTAGTGTTCATGTAAAACTGGTTTTTAGTAAATTGATTGAATTTGTTTGTTTAGGAAGCTGGATGTAGCCTTTGTTGAAAGGTGAACCAGTATAAATCTGTTGTGTTGTTCTTCTTCCCTTTAACTCTTTCCATTCGGTAATTGAAGTTTGAATTGAAATTGAATTTGGTATATGATCAATTGATTAAGAGCATTTCAAGAACCTATAAAAATTGGTTTAAATCTTCAATTCGAATCTGGTTTTCATAATTGGGCATTGGGTTTCGAAAATCTTTGAAAGTTTAATTCACCTCCCCTCTTAAACTCGACCATTTATTCCAACAATTGGTATCAGAGCTGGTTCTTGAAAAATATTCAAGTTTTCGAAAAATTTCAAACATGGTTGAAGGAAAATTGCCTTTTGCGGAGGGTGCTTCTATAAACAGGCCACCTATGTTTTCAGGGTAAACTATCCATTTTGGAAAGTGAGAATGAAGATTTTCATTGAATCAATTGATATAGGCATTTGGAATGCTATAGTCAATGGACCGTATATCCCTAAAGATGAGAAACCATGGGAAAGTTTAAATGCTTGATGAACAAAAGAAAGTGCAATATGATTGTAAAGCAAAGAACATCATTACATCTGCACTTAATCTTGATGAATTCTTTCGTGTTTCACGAGTGTTCCAATGCTAAAGAGATGTGGGAAGTGTTGGAGGTTACTCATGAAGGAACAGTGATGTTAAAAGAGCTAGAAAGCATACTTTAATCCAAGAATATGAGATGTTCGAATGCTTCCTGGAGAAACAGTTTCAGATGTGCAAAAGAGGTTTACACACATTATAAACCATCTGATCGGCTTTGGAAAAGTGTTTGAGAAAGAGGAGCTGAACATCAAAGTGCTTGAAATGTTTGAATCGAAGTTGGCAACCCAAAGTTACTGACAATTTCGAATCAAGGACTTGTCAACAATGAGTGTTGCTGCACTTTTTGGAAAGCTAAGGGAACATGAGCTTGAGTTGAATAGACTTGCTGAACAAGAAGACAATGACAAGAAAAAGAAAGGGCTTGCCTTGAAGACTTTGGTTCACAAAGAGGAGAATAGTGAGGATGAAGGACATGGAGGAAGTGATGCGAGAAAATCTGAACCTCTTAGTTAGAAAGTTCAACAAGTTCTTGAAATACAAGAACAAAGACTACAAGAACAAGAGGTATAATAAAAAATCTGATTTAGCTTCTTCTAACTTTACTTGTTTTGGTTGTGGAAAACGAGGGACATATTAAGGTCTGAATGTCCATACTCACAAAATAAAGAGAGAAATGGAGAAAAGAAGCATGAAAGATCATTCAAAACCAAGAAGGCTTACATAGCATGGGATGAGAATGATATCTCCTCTAGTGATTCTTCAAGTGATGATGAAAGAGCCAATCTTTGTCTTATGGCTGATTGTGATACAGCAAGTAGTGTAAGTTCCTCCACTACTCAAAATGGTCTTCCTTATGATCAGCTGCTGCAAAATTTTCTGGAATTGCATGAAGAGGCTAATAAGGTTGCTTGTTCTAACAATAGGCTTAAAGGTATGAACAATTGGCTAGAGAACAAGGTGAAAGAGCTAGAGAAAGAGCTGGAAAATTCAAAAACTGATTTTGAAAATCTGGAAATGATTTACAAGGTTTCAAGTTGCAATGATGAACATGCTTTGGAAAAATCTGCACAAACTGCGAGAACTTTAGAAAATCAAATTGAGTATTTGAACAAATCTCTAGCTAAATTCACCATGGGAAGAGCCAACTTGGATACACTTTTAGAATTTAAAAATTGTGTAACGAATAAAGTCTGGACTTGGATTTAAAAATGGTTTTCAAAAGAAACAAAAGGCTTATAGAAATTTCTTTTCACATAGAAAACCATCCAGCACTTCATCCATTACTTGCTTCTATTGTATGAACAAGGGACATACTTCAAAATCATGCAAAATCAGAAAATTTGGTGTTCCTAGTGGTCAATTTATTTGGAAGCCAAAATGTGGTAGAAAGGTTATTAACTTTGTTGGACCCAAATTGATGTGGGTACCAAATTCTCTCCATTGATTGTGTTTTGCAGGTGTTCTTGAAGGCCAAGGAATCATTGTGGTATCTAGACAGTGGTTGTTCAAGGCACATGTGTGGTGACAAAAGGAAGTTTGTCAAACTCACCTTGAAAAATGGAGGTTTTGTCACTTATGGAGATAATAATAAAGGGAAAATCCTTGGAAGTGGTGATGTTGGTAACATTTCTTCAATCCTCATTGAAAACGTGTTATATGTTGAAGGTTTGAAGCATAATCTTCTTAGTATTAGCCAGCTATGTGATAAAGGTTTTAGAATCACTTTTGAATCAAATCATTGCAAGATCCTTGAGAAAAATTCTGATAAAATCTGCATGTTAGGCAAGAGAATTGAAAACATTTATATGCTTGATCTTGATCATATGTGTGCAACTAATTTTACATGTCTCATGTCTAAGGAAGATAGTTCATGGCTTTGGCATAGGAGAGCTGCACATATTAACATGAACCATTTGGAAAAACTGTTTTCAAAAGAACTTGTTTTAGGGTTACCTAAACTGAAATTTGAGAAAGATAAAATCTGTCATGCATGCCAAAAGGGTAAACAAACCAAAGTTTCTTTTAATCTGAAAAATTATGTGTCAACAACAAAACCTTTGGAACTGCTGCATATGGATTTGTTTGGCCCATCTAGAACAATGAGTATTGGTGGAAACTATTATGCTTTAGTTATTGTTGATGACTATTCTAGGTTTACTTGGACCTTGTTTTTGAAAAATAAAAGTGATGCATTTCATGCTTTTAAGAAACTTGCCAAGGTTTTACAAAATGAAAACAGCTGCAGCATAAGTGCTCTTAGAAGTGATCATGGAGGGGAATTTGAAAATGAAAAGTTCAATCATTTTTGTGAAAAATATGGGATTAAGCATAACTTTTCAGCACCTAGGACTCCTCAACAAAATGGTGTTGTTGAGAGGAAAAATAGATCACTTGAGGAACTAGCTAGGACAATGCTTAATGAATCAAACATCCCTAAATATTTTTGGGCGGATGCAGTAAATACTACATGTTACATAATAAATAGGGTTTTGATAAGACCTATTTTGAAGAAAACCCCTTATGAATTGTACAAAGGGAGAAAACCCAACATAGCACATCTTAGAGTGTTTGGCTACAAGTGTTTTGTTTTAAATAATGGCAAAGAAAAACTTGGCAAATTTGATGCTAAAGCTGATGATGCATTGTTTTTAGGCTATTCGGATGCAGACTTTGCTGGATGTAAACTTGATAGAAAAAGCACTAGTGGAACTTGTCATCTACTAGGAAGTAGTCTAGTATCATGGCATAGCAAAAAGCAAGCTAGTGTGGCTTTGTCTACTGTTGAAGCTGAGTATGTTGCAGCTGGGAGCTGTTGTGCTCAAACTCTTTGGTTAAAACAGCAGCTTTTTGATTATGGTTTGAAACTAGATCACATTCCTATTAGGTGTGACAATACAAGTGCTATCAACTTAACAAAAAATCCTATTTTGCACTCTAGAACGAAACATATAGAAATAAGGCACCATTTCATTAGGGATCATGTTCAAAAAGGTGATTGCATAATTGAATTTGTTGACTCTAATAACCAACTTGCTGATATATTTACCAAACCACTCCCAAAAGATAGGTTTTTCCAATTAAGAAATGAGTTGGGTGTCCTTGATGTTTCAAATGTGATGTAATTCATGTATGTGATTCATTTATCGTTGTTAATCATGTCTGTGTTTGTGTGTTTGAATGCTTAATTCTGCATAATTTTTGATTGATTACGCTAGATTTGCATATTGTATGTTATAAGTGAAATCTGCAATGTTATTCAGGATTTTAGTTAGTTGTTTCGGGCTTTTAATCGCTTGTTTTGCATAATTTGGGGCTGCAGTGGATGTGCAGTAATATCTGTCTCTGTTTTAGTCAGTTAATCTGTTGATTCAGTCATTTAAAATCATTTATCTGCATTAAATCAGTATCAGGATTTCTGTTTTAATCAGCTGTTTTTCATAAATCAACTGACTGAAATTGCCTGTCACCATGCAAAGTTTAAAATTTGAGCGAATTTGCTCGTTAAACCGCATTGATTCACATTTAATTGGTGCATTTAAGTTGATTAATTGAGAATTGTGCATTTAAACATGATAGATAAAGTCGATTCAAAGAATCTTGACTGCTGTTTTGTCTTATTGTGTCTTTGCTTTACTTTTTAGCTAGTTTCTCTCTCCGGATACGTGTTGCATTCAACCAACTCGAATTCTTTGGTCAATACTGTGCTCGCTGCATATCTCTGTCCCATATATTCCAACCGAATGCAATTGATTCCCTCTTTGACTGAATAAAACATTAATTTGTTAAAAATTTGAAAATCTGAAATGTTAAATACATGTGTTGTGCATTGCTTCATTGTTATTCACCTTGCCCGTGTAAAATCTGCATAATCCATTCTCTATACTCTATTTCTCTGCACTTTATCTTTTCTGAAATGGCATCTTCAAGCAACCCAAGGAAGAGATCAAAAAGGTCAGGTCATCCAAAAATAAGGAACCAGAAATTCCAAGCAACTCATACTTATAGACATGGGTCTATAGAAGCTTGGTTCGAAGGTGATGAAGAGAGGATTGAGAAGTTTCAATCCCATATCAGTAGGAAGGTCTGTAAACTCACCCAAAGTGCTCGGTTCCAGTGGTCTGGAAGATGAAGGACTGATCGACATTATAGCCATGATTCAACATCAGGATCTGCAGAAATTTCTGGAATTAAATGGGTTCATATACCCAGATTTGGTGAAAGTATTTTACACAAATCTCAAACATGATGATCTGTTTTAACTTCCAAAGTGAAAGGAACAGAAATGATCATAAACAATTCTGTTTGGAAAAGAGTAGGGGGCTTCAAAACTGACGGCATTGTGGTTAGCAGGGGTTTGTGTGGTTCCTTGGAAGACTTTAACAAGGTGCAGACGTACAAAGAGTGTTTGAGGAATCCTCAAGGATCTGTTCGTGGATTTCAGGTTGGTGGACTTACCTTGACAGCAAGGGTGCTTACATTTATCATCACATGGATAATCACTCCAAGGGGAAGCAATCATGCTACATTGAATGAAGGTGATCTTCTTCTAATTTTTTGTTTGATGAAATTTGTGAGAATTAACTGGATTCATATTATCAAAGATCACATGATGAAGTCCAAAAGGCTGCCTGATTATCGTCTTCCATATGCTGTGATAATTTCCAAATTCCTTGAGTATTTTGGTGTGGACATTAGAGGTGAACAGAAAATCAGCATAGGGCGAACCCACCAGCTGGACAATGGCTTTCTCTTTAAGTTTGGCTTTACCAAAAGCAATGGAGCTTGGTCTGCTGCACAGGAAGCTGTCAATGCAGGGCCAAATGCTGCTGGAACTTCTGCTGGTGCTGGAGCTGAAACTGATGAAGCTGGAAATTCTGAATCTGGTGCAGAAGGCTACTCCATGATGGGAGATATTGTACCTTATGTTCCTCCAGTTGACCGTGGACCTCCACTTTCATTGTTTGAACAAACAGTGTTACAAAGATTTGATTCCATCCAATCTCATCAACAATATCATCACAACTACTGCATGAATAGGTTTGGGCGCATTGATCAAAGTATTGAAGATTTACATGCCCAACTTGCACAAATAAACATGGGTTCTTATGCTACTCCTGGTGATGATAGTGGAGAAGATCATGATTGATCTGAAGTTTCTGCTATGCGGTCATTGCTGCTGTTGGAGCTCAAGCTGCTGCTGCTTGCCTTTTCTTTTAAATTTTGTTTTGTTCATGTGCTGTTAGTTAGTTGTTGCTGCTGTTTCTAATTGGGTTATAATGCCCATGTATGTTGGACAATCTTATTCGCTGCATATGCTATGTTATTTCTCTTGTTGCTATTTGATGATTCCAAAGGGGGAGAAATTGATGAATGCATTTGAAGGCACATGAAGAGCAAGTGCAAGTGAAAGGGGGAGAATCTGAATCTACTACTGCGAATCTGAAGAAAAATATTGCTGCTGCTATTTTCTGCACGCACTGTTGCTGTTCTGCTGTATATTGCTGCTGTATTTACTGTTATGCTATTTCTGCTGCTGTATTTTGTTTTGTGCAGGACTCCTACATTCTTCAAAGACAATGAATGCATCAAGTGGTTGTCATCATCAAATAGGGGGAGTTTGTTGGACTTGAAGACTTGGTTTCAAGTGGATTTGATGTCTCCAACCACCTTTAATGATGAAGATGTTGGTGCTTGAAGAATGAAGATTTTGTCTTAGGATTAGAGAGTCTTAGGTTGTGTGGTAAGATGCATTTCAATCTATCTTGGTCTTAGTCTTGAGTTTAAAATGTTTTGAAATGTTTTAAAAAGGTTTTAAAATGATTTCAAAGGTTTAACTGATTTTTAACTGGTTAAAAATCTGATTTCAACTAGTTAAACTGTTCTTCGTTTTTCAAGGCTTTGTATTTGGGAAATTTTAGCTAATTGTTTTCGAAATTTAAACCAGTTAAAATCCTGGTAGGTTTGTTTCAGGAATTCCAGTTTTCTGGAATAGCTAGTTAAAACGAGATTTCAACTGACTGATTTCAAGTTCCAGTAAAAAGGTGCTCACTGGAAAATGGGTTTTAATGAAAACAACCGGCTAAAACGCGATTTCAACCGACTATTTCCTCGCAAAATCGCTTTAACAGCTTTTCTATATATATCTTGAAACTCAAAGAACTAAGTGACGAAACATTTTCTAAAGAACCCATTGAGCAAGAACGTTCCTATTACACTCTAAAACATTTTGCTAATCACTCCAAGACGATCAAGATTCAATTGAGTGCGAATCAAATCAAGAAGTGCATGCTCTGTTTTTCGTTCTTGCCGATGCTCTGCTTTTCGCTTCTCGCATTGAAGAACTCTGTGTTTATTCAATCTTTTGTGTGTGTTGGTTAGCTGCAGTGTTCGTATCTTAATCAGGGTGATTAAGAGATCTTGTAATAGGGTTTTACAGGTGTTTAGAAGTCTTGTAGGGTTCAAGACTTGGTGCAGCTTTCGGTTTCGGTTTTGCATGTAGTGTTCATGTAAAACCGGTTTTTAGTAAATTGATTGAATTTGTTTGTTTAGGAAACTGGATGTAGCCTTTGTTGAAAGGTGAACCAGTATAAATCTGCTGTGTTGTTCTTCTTCCCTTTAACTCTTTCCATTCGGTAATTGAAGTTTGAATTGAAATTGAATTTGGTATATGATCAATTGATTAAGAGCATTTCAAGAACCTATAAAAACTGGTTTAAATCTTCAATTCGAATATGGTTTTTCATAATTGGGCATTGGGTTTCGAAAATCTTTGAAAGTTTAATTCACCCCCCCTCTTAAACTCAGCCATTTATTTCAACATTATTATTCAATTTACATCATAAAGAGCATACAAGAATAATTAGGACTCAAACAGAAATGAAAGAGGAAAACCCCCTTTTTCAAAAACACAACTAAAATAAGGAATTTGGACAAAACAATGAAAACATTACCACTTTAAGAAATTAAACATGTTATTCTTCAATTCACACATCATAAACCACATACATGAATAATTAAAAATCAAACAAAAATGAACGACAAAAATCCCTCTTACTCTTCCCCTCTTCCTTCTTCAAAGAGAAATACACTTAAAATAGAGTAAAAAAAGTGTGTAAAATTAGTAAGATTAGTTTTTATGTATTTTAATAAAAAGTAACCATTGATCACTTCATCTAAATTAAAAAATTAAATTAAATTCTAAAATTAATTAAAATAATTAATTACTATAAATTTATTAATTTAATAACATTTTCTTTTCTTTTATCAAATACATAATCAAATGTTTCTTTTATTTTTTATAAATAATATAATTTAGTTCTTCAATATTTATTTAAATAAGATGTCATATTTTAAAATTAATTATTTTATAATTATGAAAATAAATATTATATATTAAAATCAACTTTATAGTAAATATTAAAATAATAGACAAAAATGTATATTAATTATATTAAAATTTTAAAAAAATATTTAATTAATCGCATAAAAAATTGGAATATTACAAAGGAGGAGACCTTGTTTCTACATCAGTGATTAAAGGATATATATAAATCATATTATTATGCTAAACCCATCAAATAACAGTCATTGTCAAAAAACTGCTTTGCAATAGCCCAATTACTGTTTTGTCTTTTTTTAGCAATATTTTTTACTTAGTGTTTCATTTAGTTAACAAGTCATGTGCCTTCGCTCGTATGAGACATAAAATCTTAATAAAAAACAAGTATAATGCATGTTAAAGGATTAAAGTATTCTTTATATTGGATACATAATTTCATAATTAAGAATAAAAATTAATTTAAGTCATATCGATTCTACATCAATTAATTGACATACTCCTTTTCCATGTAAGCATGACAATAGGGTAGGACAGGGATAGGTTTTGCCTCGTGGTTCTCCGTCCCCAACTCACTTAATCTTTGTCTTGGGATAGAAATTCAGGCCTTACATTCAACCCATCAGGGGGTTGAGTTTCTAATGGTGAAGGTATATTGTTTTAAGGGATAATACCACTTTATTTATTTATTTATTCTCATGATGAAAGTACTTTTATTTATTTTCCTTCTCAATAGTTATTTTTTAATTATGTAGGTGAATTGATGGAGAGTGACATTATTTCTTATTTGTAAGATGATTATTAGATTATCTGGTATTTTATGTTTGAAATTTATTTCTTTTATATAATGTATTTCGAAAGATTAATAGTTAGAAATTATATATTTATTAGTCTTTTTAAATATGTATTTGTATTCATTTTGAAGGATTGGTAGATAGTATTTGTTTCCATTTATTTATGTATTTTGAATATTGATAAATTAAACATGATTCGTATAAAACCAAAAAAACAACATTATCAAACACTTTTTTACATAAATATTTTAATATAAAATTAATAAATTAAAATATACTTCACCAATAAAATAATTTCAAATTTGTAACATTACAAATATTAATTTAGGCATAAGAAAACAATATATAAAAAATATTTAATATATAGTAATCTATTTCTGTCACATATATATCGTTATATATTTATTATAGTCATGTATAAATTTTTAGATTTATTTAAATAATTTTAAAGTTTATATTCTAAAAGTATATTTTTAAAAATTATATTTTAAAAAATTACATGGGACGTGGATGAGGGGGAGGTGGGGAAACCTGGCCTCTAATGGGAAGTTTGTGAGGACTAAATTTCTATCTCTGGTTGGACTAAGGATAGGGTTTCCATGCATATTGGCAATTAAACTCGCACCCGTAGGAAATGAATCGTACTCGTCCCGAGTTAGACAAGTTGATCTGGTTCAAATTTTTCCTACTTTAAGAAATCGGGTTCAAGGTCAAGGATGGGTAATGTAATCCCCACCCAGTCCACATACTCATCCACACCCCATATTTAAATTTAAACCTGAGTTCCATGTACCACAAGCTAGACTTCTTCCTGATATGAAACATAATTAGAAGCTTATAATTGGGATAGCATAATGTCTTTATTCAAGATAATACTTGTTTACATTACTCAAATACAACTATGCATGTAATCATAGACAATGGATAATCATAAACCTATCATAATTGATCTCAAAGTGTCAATAATCTAATACATAATACATGTTCCTAACAATCACTCCTAACAATGACACCAATATTTTTAACATGTTCAATAAATGGTTTGGGTGATTGTAACGACCTTAGAAGTCACTACTATTATCATCCTCAGTGCATAATAATACCTTGCATTGACTGAATATAAAATATATGTATTATAATTATATTGTTTGATACAAAATAGAATTCCTAGTAGTAAAGAATTCTCCAACTACATAAATACAATTGATACATATGATAAACTAATCATCTATTCTTGCCATTCCGAATCCCCATCCAGATGACCTGACAAATCATCTACTCCCATGCATACACACGATCATCATATGTCCCAAGACACATTAGGGTAAACATCCATTTAGAAACAATAATATTCATAAATAATTTAATAGATAAAGTATCAACATAAATATCACAATACTAAACCCAAAACATATCTCATCATATTATATACCCAACAAGCCCATATATCAATACCCATGCATCATATATCATGATTGTTTTCCATAAGACTAAGGCTACTAGACTTGTACTCTGTGGATAGAATGACATGAGTAGGACCACTAACTGCTTCAACCACTCTCAGCACACCTCATCGGCTCCTTACCACATGTCATCTTAGTCTATGTGATTAAGACTACTAGTGGAGCTTGGGATCTCATCTCAAGCTTTGCTTAGTCTATCATATCACTTACTAGATTTTAGACAACAATCTCAAATGCTACTAGGACTAATACATCTTTTATAACATGATACCAATCATCACACGCACACACACACGCACATATATATATTCCTAATTTATCTCATACACATCATATCATCAATTATATCTCATGTATATAGGCTTTAAGTAATATCACGTCATCATAAAAAGAACATGGATAAACCATTCTACAATTAAAATGATGTATTCCCTAATAATTATCACTCGTCCCGTTGCCATGGCTTGAGTGCTAGACCGTAGCTTGAGCGACCAATTCATGGCTTGAGTAACATCAACGCTTAAGTGTCCAAAATGGCACTTGAGTGCTCAAAACGTCTATGGTACACGTGTACATTGTTCCCAACTTCGCTCAAGCAACCGAAACCTCACTTGAGCAACTAAACATGTCGCTTGAGCGTAGAAACCAACTCTTGAGCGATATTTCTCCAAAGGAGAGAGATTTGTCTTGGTGTCTCTCTCGCTCGAGCTACAAGACATCGCTTGAGTGATGTAGGACATTTCTTGATTTCTTGAGTGAACTACAGTGGTGGGGGTATTGATTACGCACTGCCTAAACCTTGCTTAAACGACCATATGTTGCTTGAGAGAGGTTGCTCAAAACAACAAACCTAGGGATGAAGAAACCATGGTTTCTCCTCCCCAAGCAACCAAAATACACATTGCATGCATAATTTAACATCATACAAATCAATCAAATTATCATATGACATTTCTAGAAATTTTATCGATTCATATCATTCATTGCACTACTATTGCACCATTCAAAACACCTTGAATCCTATTTCTATTGTTTTTAAATAAAGTTTCCCTAACTTAAATTCCTTTGGCTTCCTGACTCTTCTAGAGAATAACCTTCCAACTTCAGATCCTTTATCTAATCAAAACCTGGACAACTTTTCAACTTACCATTTGTTAGTTTCTTGTCCCCATTAAGTCAAAATACTTTTTGAAACAAAACTTAGAAAATGATCGAAAAAACTTATTTTCTCTGCATAATTGATCAATCAATATCTTTCCTTATGCCTTTAGCTCTGACCTGCCTCTTCTCATTCTACAAATTGAAAATATATTAGTATAGAACTCAGAGAGAACTGAAGGAGTATGAGAGATGAGTTATGATTTTTTCTAACGAATGAACTACCTTGCTCCTCTAGTTATAAGTTTTTCGAGAGATAAAGTATTATTATCTTATTTTATAATTTTTTTACTCATTATAGTGGTAATCTCTTTTTGAAAGGGTCAACTATTATAATTTTTATGCTAATATGTTCTATTGACATTCTTTGTTTCTAAGCTTCCTCTTTTACGACAAAGTACTTCAACTCCATATGTTTATCATCTTTAGAGTACTTGTTTTTCTGAGAGAAAAAACATTGTTGCAGAGTTATCACGATACATTAGAAATATTGTCAACAATTCCAAGCTCTAAAATAAAGTTCCACAACCAATTAGTCTAAATTGTAGTCTCAATATGCTACAAATTCAGGTTTCACTATGGGTAAACAACAATAATTTGTTTTTCACTTCTTCAAGATATTGCTCATTTGGCTAAGAGAAATACATAGCTAAGAGTGGATTTTGTTGTATCCACACATCCAGCAAAATCAGAGTTTGAATATCTAATCACTTCAAGATGACCAAACTTCCTATACCTATAAATAATTACTTCTATCTTCTACCATTCCAAGTAATTCTTGGAACATTGAGCGAGATGAAATTTGTCTCCTTTCTAAATTCAAACATGCGGGCGATGCTAAGCAATTGTCCATCTCAAACTTTTCTAGTAATTTATTGATATAAGCTTTTAGGATATGTATAACAATCCTTCATATTTGTTTTTAAATATTTCTATTTTTATCACATAACTTGCCTCATCCATATCTTTATTTCAAAGTTATTTGAGAGAAACTTCTCAGTCTCATGAATAAGACCATAATCATTAGTTGCAAGCAAGATATATAATTAACATAAAAAATAAAAAATATAACCTTAATTCTATAAATCTTTAGATGTATACATTGATCAACCATGTTTCCTTATATCCAAAAGAAACAATGCTATCATTAAACTTCAAATACCATTAGCATGAAGCTTGTTTAAGTAAAACCCAAATAGGATTTTCAAATCAATAATTCTCACATATACATTAAAGGAATAGTATGTTTACATTTCTCTATTGTTCTGGAGTTTCAATCATATTAATGACAATCCATGGCTTCACTCCCTTTACCTCTTTATTTTACTATCTCTCTCTTGATGGATGAAGGATAGACGACCAAAACAAGGATGACCGATCTAGTCCAACTGTACAAAAGATATCCACCACTAACAAAAGATAAAACATTTAGGCAGTCATCAGAGACCTTGAAATTAAAATGAGTCAACTTTGCACTCACTGAAAGAACATTTTTTTTAAAGTTCCTTGATCATACTAAACGCAGTGTTATTACAAAGACTGGTAAGAAATAAAATGATAGGAAAGATGAAAAAGTAAGAGTGAGAGAGTAAGAGATGAGGATGAGATTGAAGAAGAGTTAGAAAGAGAGAAAGAAGTGATTAAAAAAATAAACAAAATAGAAAATGATGAAAAACTTCTTCAATATTACATATATATCTCTTTAGTATTATTTATATATGTATATGTACCTCTTTTTTATCGACAACTAGTATATGTGTATTAGAAAAGAGGAAAAATGAAGTATTTTGAGTGTATAAGGAGCTTTCTTATTCTTTAACCCCTATTAAAAAGTGTATTGAAAGACAATATGCATGTTTCATGAATATTTTTCAAAGAGCTCTATATCAATTTGATTTTATTAGGCATTGAAATAAAAGTTTACATTTATGAATACTTTTCAAAGAGCTCCACATCAATTTGATTTTATTAGGCATTGAAACAAAAGTTTACATTTTTAGAATTTGTGAGAACTATTGAAAAGAAGAAAGAAATTATCAATGAGAACATCATAGAATTAAAAATAAATCTTGAGGATTGAAGTATTTTGAGAGTTTCACTATCCCCATCACCATAGAAAAAGATAAAGAAATAAAGTATTAAAGAATAATGTTCATTTACTCTTCAAATGACCTTGTGGATTGAAGTATCTTGAGAGTTTCATGATCTCCATCACCATAGAAAAAGATAAAGAAATAAAGTGTTAAAAAATAATGCTCATGTACTCTTCAAATAGGTACTTTTCATGTAAACGATGTAGAAGTTAAATCCACACAAATAATTTCATTCAATTAAAATGAAAAAAATGAGAAATAATTAATTTTAATTTTCTTATAAATTTTATAATAATGAACATAAATGAAGACCTTCAAAGTTTAAGTAAAAGAAAAAGAAGAAAGAAAAAAAAATGTATTATATTGATGAAGATATTACTAAAACTTATTTTCATGTGTCATGATAAACTACCTTAAATAAGTGTTAGTTAATAAAGCTAATTATAATTTTGTTCTTTTTATTTTTTAATTTAATTTTTTTCCTTCTAACTTTTTTCTCTTTTATTAAAATTATTGTTAATAATATTGACAAATGAATAGAAAATTTTGCATTATATCTCTCTTTATACTTATGCTGCATAATAAGTAGCTTGATTAGTACAATAGGAGATCTTATAACCTGTTAACAAGGAAGCTGAAGTTGCCTTAAACTATGTTGAAATACCATTTAATTGCATCAAAACCCATGTATTAAATATGTTTAATCCTAATTTCTAATAGGATTGTTCATTCACTCTATTATTACACCAAGTTATATTAAAAAACATAAATTATACTCAATTATTTTTCTTTTCAATATGCTCTGTATATATTTATACAGATACATACTTTACATTTTTGTGCATATCAATTCAAATAAGAATGGATTGTAAATATGTATGAAGTATTATTTTTCTCTTACTTGTCCTAATCATTTTTCTCTTCTGAATTTTCTTTTTTTTTTTCAAATTTTGTTATTTGAGGTCCTTCACGAATTACTCAACTCTACCTTTACCTTTATCATTAGTATTAGTCCATTCACATCTCTACCAGTGTTGTCACTCACCAATGAAAGCACAGAAAACACCTAACATGGATGTTCTATGAACGACACATTACTCGAATAAGAAAGGGGCAAATATGGAAAAGAAACAACAATTGTAATAAATATTAATTCTTTTCAACTCGTTCAAACAGCTGTAACCATCTCATTTGCATCATTAGATAGATACTATTATTACAAGAGATAGATCTGATCTAAATTGATAAATGTTTTCTTTTGCACATAATAAATATTTTTATTTTCTCATGAGATATTTTTTTAAATGAATATAAAAATTTAGAAGGAAAAAAATTATAAATTTCTACTACTTTTACCCTTTTATCTTTCTAATACTTTATAATATGGACAATGAAAAATCCTACTTTAAAATATAAAAATATGTAGAAGATAACTGCAAAAGGTAGAATTTTTAATTTTTTTTTACTATGATAATGTTTATTTTTTAAAATTTGTAATATTTTTCTCTAATTAAAAATAAAAAAGTTAAATTCTATATAATAAAAATATATATATAAATATTAAATTTTAAAATTTTATATTAGAAGTAGTGTTATATTTTTTATATAGTTTGTTTTTTTAATAAAAAGAGGTATACCAATATTAAAAAAAAATCATTAAGATAAAACTTAACATTATTTAAAGTAATCTCATATATAAAAAGGAAATGATTACAAATCTAAGTATCAAGGATATACAACTATATATTTTTTAGAATACAACTTTAGTATCTATCCATGACTAAGACTTAGTGTCTTTGTTTAGAATAAAAACACTGGAGTGAGAACTTCTAAACAATTTAACTTAATTAGAGAGTACAAATTCATTTATGGGTGATCATCAAACTAAAATTATTACATTTTACAAATTTTCTTTCATGCATGTATGTGTGCAACACTCTATTCCAATATTCAAAATAGACCACTCTTATATTGAAATAAAAACTCTGAACTGATATATAATTTGACATATAAACGAAACATGTCATCATATTCATAGGTCTTTTTATAGTTAAAACAAGGGTCAATATATATGTTGGGAAAGAGAAAATCATATAAACTATTAAGGACATTTTTGTTTAAAATTATGATTTTATTTTACTCAGAATCATCATTACTATTCTTTCTCTTTTGGTTGATGTAATAGTTCTTTCTGTGAAGATACTTTATAGGATTTTGTTCATGCTCCAGCGCTAGTGTCGCTGAAACTAAAACCAACCCTGTTGGAATGACCCCACTTTTCTCTTTGCAACTCAACATGCTATAGCTAATTCATGTGCACTACCCGTTAGAGACAGTGATGAACATATTTGGTTATTCAGAACCACAAAGATGCTCCATTGGACAAGTGGCATGCAAAGTAATAGCTTTCTACAACTCCTAAGCATAGCTGGAAGTGACAGCCATCTTTTTAAGCAAAGTTAGGGTTACTTTGCAAGCATCTTCAAAAGGTAATGAAAATCTGTGTAGAGGCTACAATATTAGCAGATATCTAACTAAATTCATTTCAGTAACCTAAAGAAAAAAAAAAGATAAAATAAAAGGAATATATATCTATGTAGATATATAGATATACCGATATGAATGAATCCTCTTGCAAAAGACAAAGGAAAACCAACGAAATTTAAAGATCTCTGCATTCTGCTATCACTGACAGGCATTTACATGTATGTGTGTATGAGAAAGTGATGTCTGAGGAGTCAAATCAGTAATGTATTCCCCAAATTTATGTGTGAAAGCATAACTAATGATTTCTGTTTCTAACTTAAATGTATTAGTGTTTCTTTTTGCTAATAGATTGTTATTGTGAAATTTATTTTCTTAGACTGAAAATGAATTTGTTGATTAATTGGTGGAGTTAAAGGTGTAGCAAAAGACAAAAATGGATGGTAACTTTTTTCTTTGGACTTGATAAACCGAGTGCGATCACCATGATTTGTGTTCGATTCCATCGATTTTAGAGATGTAGAGGTAAGTTGACCAAGCTTGAGTTTAGACCTAGCTAATACATAGCAGCTTGAGTTTCATCTAGCCATAGCCTCATCACTTCTCTCCTATGATATGATCTACTGCATTTAGACCAAAAGTCCTAGTTGTTTGTTGAAAAATACAAAATCAGTTGAATTACTAAGAAATATAGAAGCCCATATATAAATTCTTTTGAAAGGGATAAGCAATGAATTTTGTAAAATAATAGTTTTTTTAATTTTTTATTTAGAAATTATATTCTCTTTATTGTGGAATAGTAGATTTTTTTAAAACAAATATTATTTCCTTTAGTCTTTAAAGCTATTTTTCAATCATAGTTGTACATAAGACCGACCTACATACTCATTTATATTTATATTTATATTATTTTAGGCGCTCTAATATTTTGTTGAGTTAATTTCCAAAACCTTTTTTATTGATGAATTAATTGGTTGTTAATAACCTCAAATATGATTTAAAAATATAGGATTTTTCCTTCTTAAAGCTAATTCATCTAAATTAAAACATATTTTTCTTTCACTAACTATACTGAAAGAAATATATACTCTCAATTTACAACATGTGATCTACAGAACATCTAATTGGTTAGTGTCATCCTATACAACCTTGTTAGAATTAAATAAATATATGTTTATCTTCACAACAGATATTATATTTTCTTTCAGGTATCATAACTAGACTGGTTCATGCATTCCTATCCAAGACTCATGATATCACTTTAGAAGCTTATAAGGAATCTATTAATTGTTTTCTTTTCTCTTATTTTTTTATTTTCTTAATTATTCTTCTTAATTATTTGATGACCAATTATTATACATACTGGCATTCCAGTAGTTGCTATTATGTTTATGATATGAATATAAAAAAAATATTATACTATTTAGGAAACCTGACATTGTTTATAATAATAGATTAATTTGTTTATGTCTAAAAATGAAAACAAAATGTAAGAACTCATTATTTTTCTTCAGTATATAAATGTTTGTAGCATTTAATATAAGTTACAGTCAAAATATAGTTTAATTGGCTACTATGTTTCAATGCATTTACCTGATTTTGAATCTCAAGGTGTGGTCAGTCATGCCATTGCAGTCGATGTCATTAATACTACATTGCTACACAACTCATCAAGCCATCCATATATATATATATATATATATATATATATATATATATATATATATATATATTATCTTTTGAAAAGATTTAGTAACCCTACTTCAAGTTGCCGTTAATCTTCTTTTATAGTCAAAAACCTAAAATAAGTGATAGAAGAGAGACCTATATAAAAGTAACAACAAATACATATTATCAAAACTGCTACAACTGTATATTCAAGTTCTAAACAAAATTTAATTTTTTTTTACATTAAATGTAACATCCCACATAACTTTAAAATTTGATTAGAGAATAAAAATATGAACTAATTATGAAAAATATAAATGACGTGTGTGGGGTTTAAGAGGAGTCTGTGGGGTCCTGTAGTATGTCATTGTAAGACAAAAACATTAAACTCAAGGACCATGTTATTAAAAAATATAATAAAATAGACACCATTGTTGTACCTTGGATGCTAACTGAAGGAAATGATCCTCAAATTAATCCACCTGTACTTGAGATTGCATTTGAAAGGTGAAGACATTGTCACGGGATGAACTCCCATGAACTATTGGATAGATATGGTAACCAAGTGTCTCATTCTCATGCATGAATATCCTGGATTTTTTAACTCCAATTGCATTATTCTTTTTTTTACATTTTTGGAAAACAAAAAAGATAAGAAGAAGATAGTGTTCCAATCCGAGACTTCGAAAAACAAAAGCATCACCATAAAGCAACACTTTATCTTGTTTATCTCATCTGAATAAAAGTTCATATTGTAACTTGTCAAAGGGAATGCTTATCTTATTTTCATTCGACCACTTCCTTCAAGTTTATCTTTCTTTTCTCCAATGTTAAGAATGATAAATTGTCGTTATGTGGTGTATGAATATTAATTTTGGCATTATATATTTTGGCCTTAAATGTTTGCTCCTCGATGGAATCTTTATTTAATTATGGTTAGTTTGGCTTCATGTCCTTTTCTGTGATCTTGATTAAAATTTGACTCTTTAAACTTGTTTTCCAATATTTCTGTCATTCTTCTACCTTTTTAATGTGTATAATTCCTATGGAATAATGTGAAAATATGTAGTTATTGGAATGTAAATTAATCTTGTTATATTGTTCGAACTTGTTGGTTTGGTATCTGTGAACACTGAAAAAAACCTATTATAACTAAAGTTAACCTTAAATATATTATTTCTCGAGATGCTAAACAACTGCTGCTGCTTTCGTTTGAAAAATTTGAGAAAATAAGTAACAATTTATTTCAAAATAATTATATAAAATTTTGGTTTAATTTAAATTTTGATTATGGTCAAATAAAAAATAGTTTTTTAATAAGTATGGTAGGGTAGGGTTGTGTGCATGCCCGTGCTTCTATTCTTAACATCTTTATAATCTAATGAAATTAACTAATTCTAATCTTAAAAGAGTTTTTACATTTACAGAGGTTTCAAAATTAATAGACCGAAACGTATTATTTCTCTATTTCTCTATATCTATTAGTGTCTTCTAAAGTTTCTGTTCACAAATTCTTTTTTGCTATGTTTTTTTATTGATAAAAAGGTATTTTTAATAATAAAACCTAAACACATGTCAGGATTCAAAATATGAATCCCAAAGAGTAGACTAGACTTTTGTTTTCACTTTAACACAATCTTATAAGAATAATTGCAAAAATGAATTAGACATCTCTAGTAGTTGAACATTGTATAGATACTGATAATTTAAATATATAATGTACAATATGCTGTTATGTATTTAGTGAGAAACAATGTAATGTACTATGAAGTGCACTTTATTTTAAAATCAAGAGGTGAGATTTAAAATGAACTCAGTGCCATATATAATTAGGTTACATGGAGAGGGAGATAAGAAAATAGTTGGATTGAATAGGATGCATGCGTATTAATAAAAAAGAACAGAAAGGAATGACAATGAACAGTGGTAATTGGAAATAAAGATGATAAGATAGTAGTAGTAGTACTGTGTGAATTGATTGCAAAGGGAAATTAATGGCAGAAGAAGAGTGAGGTGGGTCACTAGGGTTGAACTCTGAAAGGGTTAGAAAACAAGATGGCTCTAACATAACATCTTGATTGCAGTACTGGCCCATGGTAAGGCTTGTTTCTGCATTGTAAACGCAGAGGCTTTAGAAAGAACAAAGATTTGATTTGATTTGATAGAGATAAAATGTGATCACGAAATGGAATTGTAGAAAACCGAGGAGACTCTGTAAACGTTCTTAACTTTGAAAACAACAGGTGAATGAGCCAAAGCTAATCACTCCCATGCACACGTCCCTTTCGCTCTCCGTTCCCCCACCTCTGCCGCCTCTGCTACCTCTTTCTCTCACACACATCTATTGGGAATGCCAACCGTTCATTTATTTCTTTTTTATTTTTCTTCTCATCTTATTTACTTCACACTTTCTCCAAATGCTTTTTATTCTATCTTTACCATTAATTTCCTCTCTTTCTCAATTCATAGAAATGGATTTTTGGAGTCAAACCATCACTTGATTCCAATTAGCAATCACTTCAATCCAGTATTACAACACATTTGTCTCAATGCAGGTTTTAGTATGTTTACTGTGTTTTCCTGCTCACAGATATGAAACTTTTGAGTCATATCATCACTTCCTTAAAATACATTCTGTGTAAATAATGTTTTACTATCTTTATTTGTGTTTTCCTGTTCATATAAATGGACTTTGGTGTTATGTCATCACTTAATTGGAATTAAAAATCAAACCTATGCATATTTTAGTCTAAATGCAGGTTTAAGTATCTTCATTTGTGTTTACCTGTTTACAGAAATGGACTTTGGAATCAACCATCCTTTAATTGCAATTAGCAATCAGTTATATATATATAGTTTATCAATCTTTGTATGCAAACAATTAATATCTTAGACTTGCATGTTGAGATAACTTGATTATATTGTAATCATGATTTTCAAATTGAAGTTAAGTGTGTTGGTTACACATAGAGGACCACCAACATCTATTGTAAAACTAAAACAATAAGTTCTTTATATAAACTTGAGGTGAACAAAATTCAAATACACATGCTCCTAAACTGGAATCAGACCCTATTCCTTTTGAATATAATGAATAATTTTTAAAATCACATCAAAGGTGATTACAAATTATTAAGCAATAATATATATATATATATATATATATATATATATGACCATGCATATTTATGGTGATAATATGGTGGTGGGGCTATAACAATTGTAATGGTATGCTGTAAGTTGAAACTATTGCAGTAATTAGAACCACACATGCAAAATGTTTAGATTTTCATCTTATGAAAATATCTTAAGATAAACATAAGTGAAAACTGTGAAATTTTGCTGAGCTTAACTGTAAATGATTGTAAAATTGACTAAAACACGCTGGCAAACTATATATATATATATAATATATATATATATATATATATATATATATATATATATAAAATAAGAAGGCATGAAATGTAGAGAGAAAGAGAGGACTTTCTAGGTGTTTTGGATCCTTTAATACATAAGTGGCATCGCTTCACCCTGTCTCTCTTTTCCTTTTCTTTCTCCCTTTGTTTTGTTTTCTCTCCCTAACCAGCCTCCTTAATAGTAACTCAACAATCAAGAGGATCAGATCCATAGGAAGTTTATCTGTCCATCACCAAAACCGCGACTGATCAGTCAATCCCATCAATCAAATCAAATCATCAGAAAGAGAGAAAAGGGAATCAACAAAAAGAGAAACAACATGTCCTCCTCATCCACTTCCTTTTCACCGGACCAACACCTCTCTCCCTCCGACCAGCTCTGCTATGTTCATTGCAATTTCTGTGACACTGTCCTCGCGGTATCATCCATCACCCTCTTCTTCACTTTTCTCATAATCTCTCTTCTCATGCAATCAAACTGCTTCTTTGCCTTCACTTTACATCTTCATAACATGCTCCTTCTTCCTCTTGTTCTCAAACATCTAGGTGAGTGTTCCTTGCTCCAGTTTGTTTAAGACTGTCACTGTGAGATGTGGTCATTGCACCAACCTTCTCTCAGTCAACATGCGCGGCCTGCTTCTTCCTTCAGCTAATCAGATTCACCTTGGCCACACCTTCTTCACTCCTCAGAATCTTCTGGTATATATTTCTTTGCATGTGTTAGTAAGACATAGCTAGGGCTTTCAATTGATAGATTGCTTCTCTTCTTGTTTTTGTCTAATCATACTAGAGAAGAATTGAAATGGTAACTGCAATGATCCAATTATATGAATATTGGATTTGATGTTTCAGGAGGAGATTCGTAATGCACCTTCAACAAACATGGTGATGAATCAGCTGCCAAACCCTAATGATTTGGTCATGAGCACCATGCGAGGAGGGCCTGAAGAAACCCCTAAGCCTCCATCAGCTAATAGACGTGAGAATTTTCTCTATTTTGTTATCCTAATGACTGTTGAATAAGCCGCAATAGTTTTCTTAGAATTCTTTTTTCTCTTACACTTTTCTCTTTCTTTGTGGTCACCTAAAAATTAAACCTCCACCTGTTTCTCATGTTTTTTTTTTTCATTTCTTTTTCCTAAGTTTCCTTTTCCTACTTCCTGGGTGCGGTGCTCAGAGATCCTTCTGATACCACAAAGGAAAAGCTAGAGGAAAAGAAAAGGAAACTCTTCTGAACCATTCAGTCCATTTCACACTTCTTTTAAGCTCACAGTGGTGTCACTTAACCGATAAAGGAAGAAAAGCAAAACCTAAAAATTGTTCTATCCCTTTCAAAATTCACTTCTCAATCTTAAACAGTGGCCAAGGTTTCTTGGTATGCTGCAAGTGGCAAAGAGAGAACAATCTTTAGCACATTTATCTCATGCATTGCTTTTTTTCCCCTTTCCTGTATTAATGTACACTGTAGCGAGTCACGAGAAATCCAGCTTTTGTTTTTAAAATTGACTAAACATGAAGTTTCCATTATTTTTTTCAAATTGAAGCCACACATTCTCTATGCTTTGATCTTCATAAGCACCATGAAATTTCAAATGACGAAAAACAAAAAATCATCACTTTTTTTTCTCACAAGGGAGATAAAAGAAATGAAATCTAGAAAATGTAAATTCATTTTCTTTCTCTTTGCGTCTATGCATGTCTCCTTACATGCATACATTGAGTGAGACAGAATCCTCCCCCGAAAATGTAGTGCTGAATCAATTGGGAGAGTGATTGTTAAAGATAATGATGAGGTAATGATAATGGAGAGAAAGAGGGGATAGAGAGAGTGTGTGCATTAGGCAAAAAGGTCAGCCAAGTTATTTAATGTTCCTGTCTGTTTGCCTGTGCATTGTCCGTGTGTTGCATGTCCAGCTCCAGAGAAGAGACAGAGAGTTCCATCTGCTTACAACCGCTTCATCAAGTAAGTTTAGTAACATTAATTTCATGTTATATTAATTCTAATTACCAATTACTAGATTTTATGATGGTTAATTTGGTAACTCAAATCTTTATCACCCTTTCTCCAACCAATTAAAATGAGATTATTTAATTTCAGATGTTTAATTATTTTGATGGCATCTGAGTGACTTTTTGCATCATTTAATCTGTAGGGATGAGATCCAACGTATCAAAGCTGGGAACCCTGATATAAGTCACAGAGAGGCCTTTAGTGCAGCTGCAAAGAATGTGAGATCCAAGGAGATTCTAAACCTTACTCTCTTAGGGACTTTTCCCATTTTAGATTATTTTCAAATTTTACTAATTGAAGAGTTTTCTTTTTGTTTAATCCAGATGTCTCAACTAGTATTTGTTGAATTGTCGGTTAAGTGTTTTCTTCTTTTTTCTCATGTGGGGTCCATATTTGTTTTCAGTGGGCCCATTTTCCACACATCCATTTCGGACTTATGCCTGATCATCAACCCGTGAAGAAAGCTAATGTTCGTCAGGTACTTGAAAACCCTAGCTGCTGCTACTGTTATCTCTTTTTCCTTTGGCAGCACATCTATATACAAAAGGGACTCTTATTTCTAGGGTTTCTAATCTCAAATATTTCTTTCTGTGTGTCTAGGAAGCAGAAGACGTGCTTATCAAAGATGGGTTTTTCGCACCTGCTAATGTAGGTGTCTCTCCCTTCTAGAGGTGTTCATTGTAGGGTTTCAGCTTTATCCATGTCTCTACTTAAGTAACTGTACTAGAACTTATCTTATGCATATTATGTTTTGCACTTGTATTTGTACTTCTCAGTGTTAAAAGTTGTTAATTAGTTTATGTTACAATCAATGTTTAAGGGAATTAATTCTGATGAAGTTAGATTAGTTCTTCTGAAAATCAACATGGTTTATTTTCTGTTACTGGTCCCCAAAGGAATGAATGATTTGGTAATGCAGAAAAATGAAGTTGCAATATTTAAAGTTTTGTTTATTCTAATTTCCTTTTTATAACCGGATTCATTATTCTAATAATTTTCATTAATGAGTAGCATGTGGTTATAAATTTTTATGTATTATATTCTTCCGAAAACAAGTGTGTTGTTCTAAAGAAATGCTGTTTCTTTTGAATTTTCAAAGTATGATTAAACAATTTATACATATAACATTTTCTAATTTCAATTTTTAAGAAAACTTGTTTAATGCCAACTAATACATTTTTTTAGTGAATGAATCAATATATAAGAAATAGCTAGATATTAATTTGATATGGTCTATTAATTTTGTCTTTGCCACCTAGTTATTTAATTGTTAGCACAATTTTTTTTTTGGTGTACAGACATAAATTATAAATATTAAGATGGAATTGTGACTTAGCTAAAATGTTTTTTTTATAAAGAATTAAATAGATAGAAGAGTATCCCAACTTTTTTTATAAAAGTTAAATATATTTACAAAACAGAATAAATTACTCTAAAATAAATTTTCTACTACTCATGTGTATGGATTTCCATACTTCAAAAACATTTTAATAATTTTTATATAGTTGTATCGATGTGACATCTTTCAACATATTAAGTATCTAAAAGTTTTATATTATCTAATGTTATGCAAGATTATATTTGTTCTCCTTATATCATTACTTTTCAAGTGCACGTGTGAGGTTTTAAATTGAGTTGTTCCTCTTCCTTCAATCCATTCCAAACTTAAATTGTCAATAATCATTATATTATTACATTTTTTTATGTATAAGTGTTTCATAAAGTTATGTTCACTATTTATTTTGACTTACAATTGAAAAACATACATAAAGTATTTTGAGTCTGATTTAATAGTAAATTGATTCTATTTTAAAAAAAATCAAAGAAAAGTATTTATTTTCTTGATATATTTTGTTAAAAGTTTATGTATCAAACCTACTATCGTGAGAACACATTTGCACTAAAATTGTTCCTTGATTTAAAAACAATGACGAAAGTTGTTTCTTGATTTCAAAATTATTTTTTAATTAAATATTTAGGTCATTTGATTACATTAGAGAAGGAATGAGAAAGAGATATGTGCAATTAATTTCTTGTCAAATTTTCTTTGGTATGTATGTTTGGTAGAAAAGAACAATTTGAAATGCTTTCTAAAGTGGAGAAAAGAAAGAAGCTGAAGGAATGAGTATGAGAAGGATGAGTCATGAAATAGCAAAGAGACATTGAAAAAAAATAAAAAATAAAACAAGAATACACTAGATTATATATAAATTTAACATATATTATGAGAAAATTTTGTATTTAATTCTTCTGTATAAACCTATCAACCTAAAATATTACAAGTAATATTTGTATATAGTCTAATAAAGAATATGAACAAAGAAAATACTAGTTTAGATATATCCTTTTTCTGGAAGTATCTTTTTTAAATAGAAAATACTTCACAATTGAAACAAACACATAATAAACATTTTTACTATAGTTATTTTGATTTAAATTAAGAAATTAAATATATATTTATTAGATAACACATTAAAAAAACAGATGTTGCATAAAAATATATAATATTTGAAATGTACACATATTATCATCCTTTCTAAATATACAATAACACTTAAAATTTATCTAATTGATTACCTAGATAATAATTTTGCTCATACCAACATGAAGACGGGGTAAAAGTTGGGTAAAGGATTTGATATATAAAATTTATTGAATGACAATGTATTAAGAAAAAAGAAAATTAAGAGAGATATTTATAAATTATATTATGAAATAGTTTTAGGTAGGTTTCTGCTTGACTAAAAAAAGATGCTTCCAGAAATAAGTTTACTTCCTATTTGAAGAATGTGCTCGAACTAACTAATATAGTGGTTGGTTAAATCGATTTATGGATAATTAAAAAAAGTTTAGAAAATATCAATATTGAAGTTTATTGAATACACTACTTAGTTAACACGATTTAAATTATAAGTAAATATAAGGTTAAATCCAGATTCTTTAATGGTTAAGATGCCTCAACCTATAAAGAGTATATTAAACCCTGAAATGTAATGATATTTATTCATATTCAAATCCTTTAAGATTAACCCTATCTAGTTCAGAGGAGCAGAAATGATAGGGTATGTTGAAGAAAAATAAAAATATAAAAAATAATGAAACCCACTATGTTATTTTTCACTTATTTAGACTAATATCTTTATATCTTTACTTGTTGTATACTTTTTTTTTATTTTTCATTCTATATCTATTTTCTATTTTATTTCTCAACTATTTCAACTGTATCAGTTTATTTTTTTTTCTTTTTTTTTACTTTATCAAAGAAGAGTAATATTACTTTATATTGAATATTACGAGTTTAGAAAAGTTTTTATAAACTAAATTTTCTTTTTATATAGTTTTGATTATACTAGAAATTATATTTTTTTTATTATTAATTTTTAAAAAATATTAATTAATTTTTATTTAGTAGTAATTAAATTAATTTTTAAATTAAAATCTAAATTAATTTTCAATATTACTGATAAGATTTTTTAATAATTTAATAAATTAGATTAATGATCAATTTCATAATTTTATAAATTAATATGATTGATAAAAATAATTTTTTTAATATTTTTTTTAATATAAAATACTTCATTTTCTGTAAATAATAGGCATGATATAATTAGTCTTTAAACTAAGAAAAATGTTAAATAAATTTTTAAACTAAATTATTTATTTTTATTATAATATTTAAATATAAGGTCGTATTATTATTTTAGCCGCGTTTAAAACTTTTTAGTAACAAGACATTGATTTACATTTTCAAAGACTTGTTTTTAATTTCCTTTAATTTAGAAAATGATCTAATAATACCCTTAAAAAAAATATTCAAAGTACAAATTTGATAGAGTCTAGGTAGAGTTAATTTCAGTAAGGATTATCCTGCTTTTTTATTTTCTCTTATATTTGTATTAAACAAAAATAACTAATATTTTAATTTTATTTTCATCTTCTTCATTTATTGTTTCTTTATACACTAAACAAAAATTGATTAAAAACATGAAGCATAAATAATGTTAGAATTGCCCATAAAAATGTGGTGATCAGCACTTGCATATATTAAATAAAAAACTAATATTTTTACTTTTGTCTTCTTCACTCATCTATTTCATTCTTGTTATTCTTTTCTTCTCTGCCAAACACATCATGCAGAAACTTTCAGCAGGAAAAAGGTTGTGGAAGTTTGTACCTAAACAAAAACAAAAATGTGATGGATTCCATCTGAATGAGCCTGGTTAATTTAAAATTCAAGTGCTACATCTACGAGTAAGTTGTTCATATTATAGGTGTAGGTGGTACTCACTGATATACTGGGATATACAAGTTTTACTGGTGATGTTCTATGGTTGCTTAAAGTTGAGTTAACTTTAGTTAATTACTTCAGGTGCTGTATTGAGCTTTGTCTCCTACCTTTCATGCCTCAGCTATGGAGAACAAACACAAACAAGGACACCCTATGCCTAATAATACAAATAGTTAAATATATTTTTATATATTCACATATTCTCATGAAAGAGTTTCTTACATTATCAAATTCTAAGATATTATTTTTAAAAAGTTTACTTAGAAATTTAAATATGGACATGCCATCTGGGCCAACTTCATAAAAAGAGATTTCTAAACAGCAAAGGTAACATATTATTGCTTGATATTGCAACTCTTTTATGTGTTGAGGTCTGAAATTCTGATAGAATTTTAAGTGTAAAAATGAGAATAAAATTTTATAATAAATAAAAATAAAATTTAAATGTGAGAGTAAGAATAAATTTTTATGATAATCAGAAATAATAAAATTAAGTTATATATTTAAAAAAATATTAAACCTTAATATTATATGTTAGAAATAGTGTAGTGAAGAAAATTCATGACAATACACTATCCTTGGAAATAGCTGCATTATTAATTTTTGGTTTGATAATTTGTGCATCCCAAAACCTTAATTTTCCTTGTTGGGCCTAACTAAAGGCTAAAGTGAGTGAAATTTGGAGTGGTGGTTGAAGATGAGGGCATCCTCTTTGTGAAGGCTGCTAAGAAATTTCTCCTCCAACCAATTCAAGGACCATCTTGGACTAAATTTATTTGGGCTAATTTCATACTTCTTGCCAGAAGAAGAATATGTTTCCTCTGGATTCTAGACTACAAAATTATGGATTTAACTTACTGAAAAAAAATTAGGTAATATAAAAAATTTGTAGATAAATTGTAGTTACCTATATACTACCTATGATAAAAATTCATAGATAAATCTCTATAAGTAACACTTATCTGCGGATTTTAAAATTTGTAAGCAATTCATGTGACCATATCCGTAAATAACTTTCTATATGTAATTATGTATGAACCAATTCTCTAGGTAATTACATATGGGTTGATTTCGTAGATAATTACACGAGTACTGAATCCGATATTATATACGAAATGAATTCGTAAGTAATTACATTTCCCTACTTTCTTTATATTTTTTATTTATACCTAAAGATTTATTTTTCATATAAGTTGATATAACATTCAAGCAGGTGTGAAATAATTAAAAAATATTAAATTATATTAAAAAATAATAAAAATAAAAATATAATTCAAAGAATCATATATATTATCTAAATATAATAAAAAGACTAAAAATAGTTAAAGTATATAATGATGATAGTATTTAAATTTCAGTTATTAAATATCCCATATTTTAAAAGAAAGTTATCATTATTTTATTATTTTAATAAGTGGAGAACTTAACTACAAGAAATTAAGAGTGTATGACTAAATGTATTGTTATTACAAATATAAAAAATATCACTTAAGTAATATAATTAGGAAATTTAATAAAAAGTATAATAACTTAATTGAAAAATAATATAGAAGTTATGACAAAATTTATATTCCTCCCATATTATATATATATATATATATATATATATATTTAGTTATTTATATGGTTGTTTAATTTTTAATTTAATTACTTTTTATTTTTTTTGTGAGTGACCTTTTTAGGGTAATCAAATAATACTATTACTAAATATATTTTGACAATATTTTGATATATTTTTTAAACTGAAAATAAATAAATTTATAGATAATTAAAAGTTAAAAACATGAAATTGTATGAAAAAATTAAAAATAAAATTATGAAAAATTAAATATTAAAAATTTGAAATTAAAATAAACTTAACAATCATAATTATAAATTTAAAAATATATAAAGATATTGACATAGTATTCTAATAAAACATAAATTTATTTCTCAAATAAAATTCAAAGTAGTCTTATGGACACTTTTATAGCCACTACATGATGTGGTACTTACAAGTTTAAGTCATCTCAACATCTATGTTCAGTTTTTTTAATATTTATTATCATACAATATTTAATATGTTTTATCAAATAAGTTTAAGAAATGAAAAATATTAAATAGTTCTATATTTTAAATATAATAAAACTATTTTTGATTAAATATTGTTTTTTATCTTTTAGTTATATTTTAAACACATTTATTAAAATTGAAAATTTAAAAAAAAAATCTTAAATGGTTTAATCTATAATTTCATGACATAAAAAATTGAAAGAAGTGATAAATATCAATCTTTAATTAGTTTTCTATTTTAAAATTTATTCACACTTTTTAAATTGGCATCCCAAGTACATGATTTTATAAGCCTAATAATTTAATAATTCAACAACATATATACGATTCTATAATCTCTATCTCATAGCTTACATACAAAATATAAGACTAATAATTTGTTGTATTTAGTTTTATAATAATTTAAGCTAACCATAAGACTAATCATCTATATTGTATTTAGTTTAATAATAATTTAAATCAATATGGTATTCTGCTTCGACAGGAAGTTAATCAAAATAATATACATAACACATGACACATTACAATATAAAAGTTCAGTGTATTAACTTTATATAGGGACAAAAATCACTATAAAAAATCTCATCTATATCTACTTACACATAATAATTATGTGTAGATAAAATTAAAAAAAATTATCCATATATAGTTAATGTAAGTAAAATTCAATTTTTTTTTACCTAGATATGTATTTATTGTTTGTAAAATTTATTCATATTAGTTCATGTTTTCTATTATTTGTTTTGTCAACAAACCTGATTTATATAAGTAAAATTTTAAAAGAATATATTTAAATAATATAAATTTATTAAGACTATTAATATTATAATTATTAAATTTGTTAAAGGAAAATGGGTATATATTAATTATTTTATTTTAAAAAAGTGTAAATTTATTTTATAAATTTTTAATAAATGTTATTTTTTATTTTCTTAAAGTATTATTTTAAATATTTTTATTTGACTGTTTATATTATTATTTAATTTTTTTTCTTACTTATAGACCGTTTTTATTTATCGTATTCTCGCATTTTTTTATCTTTTATACTCTAAGACTCAATCTTCATATCTCCGGTGAGTCATCCTTCTTTCTCTCTTTTCTTTATAAAGTCCTAGATCTCACTCTAGTAGCCTGTCTTTTTACTTGGGATTTGCTTTTCACACTCGCATAGTCTTCATGTATATATCTAATACCTCTGAAACTCTAACTCTTTGATTTCTCTTTATGATTCATTATCTTAATTATCTTAATTCGAAAGACATGTTTGAGTCTAACCTAACTTATATGCTTAAATTAATATAAATATTTATAAAATTGAATAAGATTTGATTAATTTTATTTTTATAATGACATATACAAATTATATTTTGTGACTAATTTTTAATATAGAATACGTTTCATTTTGTGCCAATATTTTCTAAGCAAACCAAGCAAATATTAAAAGATAATATGAATAATAAGTGGAGACAATTCAAACATGATTTGAAGTCAAATGGATATGGTGTAATTAAAATTAAGGAAGAAATGACTGCTAAGCTCGCAAATAAAAGAATGGATTCTTCTCAATATCACAATTTAGTGCATTGTTGGTGTTCCAAGCTTGTATGAGTATTAAGAATCTTCCAAGATTTATGAAAGGGGTAATTTTGTTTCTTTTAATAATATTTTTTATTACATTTCTTAGATGATGAATTGCTATAAATATTACATAGTAGAAATATATTATTGAGATTTCATTATTTATATAAGAAAAAAAAGAAAAAGGAGTGCAACTCTCATGAGCTGAAATTTATATTGATGCTCAGACTCAAGATGAAGGGAGTACTGTGATTGAAAAGGTAATTTATATAATTGTAAGAAATTGTCTTGTCAAGCATATAAAGTACTAATTTAAATCCTAAAGCTTCAAATGGATGCATTAACTCATTTGATTATTTAATTTAAAATAGATTCATGTAAGATTTAAAGAAACACATGGTACAAGCTGAAAGTCTAGGAGGTTCTCAGACCACTTTTGATAATAGAAATTGGAATGATGATATTTATTCAAAAGTGGAAGCCCTGAAAAAAAGGATATGTACGTTGTCTTTGAAAACTTTCACCAACAAAAGATTCAAATACTTCATCATCTCAAAATTCTACAGGAGCACATAAAATTTGTACATTAGAGAAGGTACTTGTAAACCTTTTATCTTTTCTTCTTCAAACACAATTTCCAAAGGATCAAGAGATTAATGATATTATACAAGTTATAGACCAAGAGCTAAAAACTTTAACAATTGCATTTGATCATTTATAAAAAAAGTTATCATTAATATGATATTTTATAAATATGTATTTTTTTATGTAGATACCTCATGTTGGTAGTGATCGAAGTGATGTTAAGAGTAATGTTCACATAACTACAAATGGAAATAGTTAAGTGATATTAATCATGACATGAAAAATAGTTTTAAATTAAATTAATTTTGTTGTTGGTTATGTTGTGACTGTCAATTTTGTTTCAATCTGTTCTTGGTTGGATTTAATTCCTTCCTTGTATCTTTTTGTTATGTCAAGGGTAGAATTGTGATCCTTTTGAGGTTTTAAGAGTTATATGTTGAGTTTCCTCTTGATTTGATTCAAGAGTTGGACATATCCTCCTTGATTTTGTTCAAGAGTTGATCATGTTTTGTTTTCCTATCTTGTATATGTTTGTATGTAGTTTAAGTGCTTGAAAAGACATATAAATAGGTATTTGGACAAAAGTCTATGGACCACCTGTATTACTTGCAACCCACGCAGGTGCGGACTTGTATTTTTTGGTAAATTTTTAGTGCGGATTTTTTTATACCCGGCACGCACAACCCGCGGGTTAAACAGTTTTTACCTGCGGACTGCTTGTAACCTGCAATACTAGGTCAAATTCAACTCAAAATCTAATATTTATTGCTTCTATATGTTATCACCAAGTCTAATTCAATCTAAAATATAATATTTTTTGCTTTTAATGATTATCACCAAGCTCAATTCAACCCAAAATTTATTTATTTTATTTTTTTATTGGTTGTGCATTATTTAACTGATTGAGTAAATTGTTGATATATAAATAAATGATAAAAAATCTTAATGTATCTTTGCAGGTGCGGTCTTACCCATCCATTTAACCCGCAGGTTTTGCGGGAAAGATGTAATTTATAGAAATTAAAGACCATTTAAAATATGGACTAAACAAATGAGTTTTTTAAATTACGGATTTATGTGGGTATAGACTTAAACAAGTGAACTCGTTCGTCCGTATACCTAAGACTGTATGTAGGATCTTATTGATCTAAATCAATGTAAATATTTGTGTATTCTTTCTCGTCTCTTCTTTGCAATTTTATATTATTCTTGTTGTCTTTGATATTTTAAGTGTCAATTCAATCTTGCTTCCTTAAATAAATTGTATTAAGCTTTTAAATGATTGCACTTTTTAAAATAATTTAAAAGTGGTCAAATTTTTTTAAAAAGTTTTAAAACAAATTTATTTATTTAGTAAAGCCTTCTTCTCACTTCCATTTTTCTAATACATAGTTTCGAATGGATGAGAAGATAATTATGAAGTGTTTTTAATCAAAATCATACTATTCATAGCCTAGATAGAATATTTCATGTTAATTTTTTGCAGCACAACATCATTCAGAGGGACAAGAAATAATAACGTTGGCGATGAAGAACTGAGCAAAAGAACAAAGTGGACAACAACAACGCAATGGAAATAGTAGGGGAATGGAGGAGATTTTGTAGTATCCAGTAACACGTTTAAATGCTCTTTAAAATTCTAATTTTCATTGTTGCTGGTAAAAGAAAAAACGTACACATCTCAATCTTTACTTTAAACTCTTAATTATCATTGATAATAGAGCTGTCAAAATAGGTCTGGCCCGATGGACTGACCCGTATAGCCTATAATTCAGGTCAGGTTAGACTTAAAAAATTGTGACTTATATAACAATAAGCTTTTTTTAGCCTGACTCATTTGGCCCGATGCCCATATGGGCCAAGGCCAGGCTGGCCCGTAGGCTAATGGGCTGGCCCGTTTATTTTTTATATTAAATTTTTGTTTTTAATTGTTATGTTGTCATACCAAAAAAAGAAACCCTAGTGTCTCAGAGTCTCTGTTTTTTTCTTCATTTCTTCTGTTTCTTTCTCACAAGCTCTTTCATCTCCTCTACTGCACTACTCCTCTAACATCTCACAAGTCTATGTTATATTGTTTAGTAAATGCTTGACTCTTTTGAAAGTTCTTAGTATGTGATCTAAATTTTTTTTACAAATTGTTTAAATGTAAACTGTTTTACACTCACATTCATGTAAATATATTATATATTTATATTTATATTGTTGATAAAAAATTATATTGTAGATATATTGTAATATTTTTTCAATTTTTAATTAGGCTAAAAATGACCCGTTGGCCCGTTGGCCTAACATAGGGCCAGGCCAGGCTAAAAATTTTGACCCGTTTTAAAATATAGGCCAGGCTAAGCTATCAGATTTTCTGAACTTGGCCCGTAGGGCCAGGCTAGGGTGGGCCGGACTGCCCGTTTTGACAGCTCTAATTGATAATAACAATTTAGTTCATAATTTTACAAAACATGAAAAATTAAATTTCACCAAAAACTAAGTTTATAATTTTACAAGTTCTTCAGTTTTTAATTTTCATAAACAATGGTTAAACAAATATCTATATGAATTCATTATAAATGTTTAAATTTATTATAAGTTTCTTTTTTTAAGTATATTTTTATCTCATTATTATAGATTGATTTCCAATAAATATAATAAATATGTCTGCTTCTAATAAAAAATAAACTCACTCTTTTACCGTCCACAATGTCACATGTTTTTCCAAAATTTATTTTACTTTTTTTTGTTAGACATAATTGATTAACATATTTTTATTTTTATTTTAAGAAAAGAAAAAAGATCTATACAAAATTTTTATTGTCAAAATTTAGAACATATATTCTATTTTGAGAAAGGGTGAGAAATCTGATTAATTATATTTGATTATATATTTCTTTTATTGTTGTACAAATTAAAAATTCTTTTACCACTATCTTTTTATTATTTCTATACTTCTAATTCTAATTCATCCAAAGTATGAACAACTTCATGTTTAATTAGTTATTCCAAGAAATTAAGCTTAGAATGTCAAGTATGGACAAGATTTTCACATGAATAGAAAACAATTTAATTTAATTAAATTTACTATAAAAATTTTATTCACTTTCTCTCAATTCAAATAATTTAAAGAAAATTTATAAAGGTTGGTAAGTAATTTAATTAGTATTTACTTTCTCTTAATTTAAATAACTTTAAAGAAAATTTTAACATTATATAAAAATTAATTTTTTATTAAATGACCTTATCATCCTTATTTTAAAAATAAATTAAAATTTAATATTTATAAATTTATTATTATTATTATTAATATTTTTATTTAATATTTTTCTTTATTATTTTTCTAATATTATTACTATTTTTAATTTTTATAATATTATTATAATATAAATTTAAATATTATTATTAATTACTTTATTATTATTATTATCAATAATATTATTCATTATTATTATTATTATTATTATTATTATTATTTTTTATTTAATAATTTTATTATTGTTTTACTTTTATTTAATTATATTATATTATATTATATGGTTATAATTAATTATATTATACAATTATTTACAACATAAACATAATTCTAACTTTTGATTAACAAATTTTGCCATGTAAAAAGGTAAATGTCTACTTGGGCTGTAAGTCTTCTCTCCTTTAAATGTGAAATAAAGAACTATGATATATATATATATATATATATAGTTTCATTTCAAATATATATTTAATATTTTTTTATTTTTTATATCACTTTTTGTAATGACCTAGAGAAATGAAAGCTGAGTAGAGAAGTAAGGTTAAAGTAATGAAGAACATAGAGTGGTGGGTCCCCTGCTTTTGAAATTAATAAAAACACTTTTCTCTCTTTATTCCTTAAAACACTTTCTCTCTCATCAAGCTCTCTCTCTCTCTAAACCCTTCCTTCTCTGACTTCTCTCCTCCGCTTCTCACTCGATTCTTGGCCGATTGAAGAACGAAGACCACCGTTGGACTCGTGGCGAGGAACAGAAGAGGATTGGCCAATTAGATTTTTGATTCGGGTAAGTTTTCTTCTTCGCGCACTTTTAGGGTTCCAAATTGGGGGTTTGCGATTTGAAGATCGATTCTTGATCATTTTGGGTTTCTTGGAGTTTCTTTGTGTTCCTTGATGTTTCTTGATCGTAATGGTGTATTTTATTCGTCGTTTATGTCCCCTTTTGTGTTAGTTGCAAGTGCTCTTTGAAGAGAAAAAGCGTTTGGGTACTTTAGGAGAAGCTTGGATTTTCAGGTAAGGGGGGGAACACTTTTGGTTCTATTCAGTTGTTGAAATGGTAGAGTATCCTGCATTTGTGAAATTGATTTGGAAAATAGGGCTTGTCTTTTACAAAATTGGTGTGACATTGGTTTGTTGTTACTTTTAAATTTGAATGATTTCTTGAGCTAGAATGAAAAGTGTTTGATTGATGCTTTGTAAGTGGTATTCCTTGTTTTGACTGACTGAGATGTGTAGATGAGATACCATGTGTTGTATAATGTAAGTTGTGTTGAATGTATCGTATAAGTGAGTGTGGAAATGAATTTGTGGATTAATGTCTTTATGTTGAGTTCATTGAATTGAAAGTTCTAAGATGAGTAAAATATGGAATTGAGCCACCAATTGAGAATAGCATGGGAGGGAAGTTTTCCCCACATTACTACATGTTTTGATACTTTATTGAATGTGTATGAACTGTTAGATGACTGTATTAGGTACCCAAAATTGAGAGGATACTCAGTTTTAAGGGAGGTGCTGTTCAATTTCGAGCAGCACTCGCTCAAGCGAGACCTCCCAATGCTCCAGACCCTGTCCTCGGGTTTGTTTTCGCTCAGGCGAGAATGACCTCGCCCAAGCGAGTGTCCCCTGTTTGTTGACTGTAAATTCTTCTAAATTATGAGATATGTTGAGTAGTGGATTGATTTAATATGATTTTACATGAATGTTCTAAGTATGAGATAATGTCTATGATGCATATGAGTGTGATGTTGATTGTTGGCAGTAAGACCAATGTGATGAGTACCTGACACTAAGGCCAATGTAATGATGAGAGCAAAGGATGAATAGAGAGAATGTTGTGGAATGATATGTTTGTATGCAATAACTTTAGTGTATGTATGATTTGGGATATCTGATGGGAATAATCCAGACTTCACTAGTGGTTAGAGTCAGATAGACACTAACACTAGTTGTGAGAAGTCGATGGAGACGGAATTAGGATCACCCTCGGGACGGGCCTAAGTTCTGTTACTCTGACATCCATGGGTCTGGATGGGATGTAACTTCATGTGATGATTCAGGTGTTAGTACCTGGCAGGAAGGATACAACTTTTGCCAGCAAAGCTAAGAAGGAGTAGTGGCCTCATTGTTTGTTTTTTCTGTGGTTTCGTTTTGTATTTTGTGGCTGCCTGTAGCCAGATATATTTTGAGATGGATTGTACTCCATTTGGGATGACTGTATAACCTTGGTTGTATACTCTATGCCCCTTTCTTATCCCTTTACTCCTTATTCTTATGAGTGAAAAACTTTATTTTTCTTAGTTTAAAATTTTTACTGTTTTGGGCTGTTACACTTTTTATATCTTAAAATTTTATAATTTTTTAAATAATATTAAATGTAGATTGATATTTTAAATATTTATAAATAATTTTCGTAAACTAAAGGGTATGTTCCTTGCCAATTGGTTTCCAAATGGGGATGACGCGTGCTTTTCATTCCGTGGAAGCAGTAATATCTGGTAAGCAAAGGGACCAATCTTTGTTACTTTCCCTAGTTCCAACATCATAGGTTGTCACAGTCACCACATTTAATTTATTTGCCCCTTTAAGGAATTGTTCAAAAAGATATTGTTCTAAAAAAACATTAATCTGATATTACATGCTCAAATTGTGTTGTAGAAAAATTGACATAAAACAATAGCCCCTGATTCTTTTTCCACAAAATTTTGACTTTGGTAAGATCATGACGGAATCTTATCAGATAAAAAGGTCTTGACTTTGATATCAACAAATTTGAACGAAATATTCCCACTTATATTAGTAATTTTATATCTCGTAAATAATTTCCGGACGTTTTCGAAAAATAATCCTTGATTTGATTATAAAATAACTCCTGAAGATAATCAAGAGCAAAATTATGATAGCATAAAATATTTCAATTTTTTAAATAAATAAATTATCTTTTAAAAATTCCCACCTAAATTAGATAATAAATTTGTAAGTATTTTTTTATATATTGCTAAATTTTTCATTTCATTTATGTAAAACTTAAAACTTATATTTCGACACCTATTGCAAATTTAATAGTAGGAAAACACGAGTCCTAACAACATGAGATGATTTTGTTTTAAGTTTTGAAACTTTAAATTTAAAATTAATCTGATTGAAAAATAAAATTAAAAATTCACGGCATAAACTTAATTTGCATAATAAATTGAAAATTATTTTATTAAAGGCTAATAGATGTACGTTAAATTAAGTACATTCGAGCAATCTAGTTCGATTTATGATTTAGGTCATATTAGATTTAGTCTATCTTAAGAATTTAAGCATGAGAGTGAAAGTAATAATTGGTCTTCATTAGCTTGATCCATCTTATGTGATGTCGATATGGATCAAACCAAACTCACGACAAAAAAATTGATTTGTTTATTTTTTATATATATTTTTTTCTTAATATTTATGTTATCATACAAAAGAAAGAAATCCTAGTATATCAAAGTCTTTCTTCTCTCTTCCCTTCTTCTCTCACAAACTCCCTCCTCTTTACTACTGCACCTCGTGCCTTTTATAGAAATTGTTTACTCCCTGCCAATGTGCAAACCCTCATTTATACTTGTAATTGGTTGTATGGTAATGATTAATAGTTAAATTTTTATTGATTTTAATATAATATTTATGTATGTTCATTATAGAACTGTTAGTTGCTAATCTTTTTTTATGTATTACTAAATATAGATGTGGAAAAAGTGGAAGAGATATAATTATTTAGAGAGCAAACTAGTTAATGAAAGAATATATCTAAAAAGATCCATAATAAATATTTGATACATTTTGATTTTTTTATGTATATTACATAGATATTTTAACTATTTGGATGTTATCTTTTACAAAAACAAATTTTTGAAATACTGAAAATGCTTGAATGTATTGGAAGTGTTTAGTAAATACTCTAAGTTTGTTTTATAAATTGTTTAAATATGAATAACTTACTAGTATATGGGAGGGCTTTTACGTTTGTTATACAGGCCTCTTTAGTTCTAGCGCTCCTTCGACGTCATTTCCGCAGATGTAAATTTACGTCTGTTCTCTCTACTGACGTAAATTTATGTCGGAAGGCCTGCACCTCGACGTAATTTTGCGTTTGTCAACCACACCTCCGACGCAAAGTTTGTTTATTTTCAAATAAAAAAAATGACAAAATTTACGTAGGAAGTTACACTTATTGGCGTAAATTAATGTCAGACTGCAGCATACCCAACATAAATTTACGTCGGTAAGTGTAACTTCCAATGTAAAGTTTGCTCTTTTTTTTAAAAAAAGGGACAAATTTTGGCTTCTAACCAGAACCTGCAATTAACCTGAACATGCAGAAAGATCCCAGCCAGTCCAAATTATAAATGTAAATTATCATCAATACCATTAAACAACATATCATATACAATTAAAATTGTCATCTATACAATTAAACAACAAAAGTGAAATCCTAAATAACATATCATATACAGTTAAAATTGTCATCTATACAATTAAACAACAAAAATGAAATCCTAAATAACATATACAAAAGCTAACTAAAACCAATCAATTATCCTAAAAACTAAACACTATATGCTTTGAAAAAGGAAGTTTGCCCACTGCTCCCTTATGTTTGTGATTTCGTTTTGGGCCAACGGGGATTGATCTTGGAAGTACTGAAACTTGAATGTGGTTGTTTTTAAAATTCAAGACTCGTAAAAGTAAGCAATTATAAAAAGATGTTTAATTGAATTACCTCCGTCCAATTATCTGTAATACCGGTGCAAACTATGACTCTCATCCAATACATAATGTAGTAGCCACATGAGAAGGAGTCTTCTTGCCTATTGCACTAAAATAAGAAAGAAATCACAATATTATTTCCAATACTTTACATTGAATAATAATTATGAAATTAGTTTCTAACCTTGGGGTATACATAAGTCAATGTCTTTGTTCTGCCTCTTCTACAAAGAATATTTGTTCCGGACACAACTCTACTTAAAAATAAACAAACATGTTAGACTATATACCAACACTTCTAAAATACAATGAAAAATGATAAAGTTACCCTTGTAAGAGGTTTTTCATGTCGTGGCTTGGTTTTCGGTGCAGCGAACAAAACCACACCACAGTGTAATCCCTTGGAAGGATTACAAGCAGTTGCTAATGGGACCTGCATTGTACGATGAACAAATTCGTTGAAAAATGAATATGATTAAAAAAACAACTGATTGAACTAACCCTTCAATGTATGGAGCCAAGTATATTTGTCTCCTTGATTCACTCATCCATGTTTGCATGTATTGTTGGATTTGGACCTTTGTATTCCCAGATATTTGGATGGACTGAGGCTCAAGAAATCCATACACCTCTGATTTTTGTTGCTCCACACTTAATCTGCCCATGTGCTTGAGACAATGAATTATTCTTCAAAATATATAATAATGTTAGACATGTAAACAAAAATATCATTACAAATATGACTTACATGGCCCACAGCTGTATAATAGAAATATTTAACAGGGTTTTCACCCCAAGAATCTCCAATGCATTGGGCATAGAGATGTACAATGGAACAACAGAGTTGTCAACTCCAGAAACTCTGTTAGACCATCTTATCTGAATTGGTCTCTTCTTCAACTGTGACAGTACGGACAGAAGCATAGTTAATGCGTCATTCCCACCTTCTGTCATATCCTTATCATCCTCATCAATAATAGGTGGTCTACAAACCTTCTTACCACGGTTGATCAGTTCCTGAAAAAATAAGTAAAGTGAGTTAAACATTGATACAATGATAAGAATAGAAAAAAATGAGTAAAGTCAATTAAACATTGAAAGAACATATATACCTTTGCTCGATCAAAGAGTGAGGTTACCAAACTTCTTGGCCAAGCTAAGAATGTGCCACTCGCTTCGCCCACTAGTCTAACCTCTGTGGTGGGCAAAGGCACTACAACAACGACATCTACTATAATATCAACTACTACCCGCGTCCAATCTGGCTGTAGTGGGATACCATGAATGGTAAGTTGTGATGAACCCTTGACCACCAATAAAGGAGAGGAGTGTTCTAAGAGGATCACAAGAAGCATGATGAGAAGGGACACTTCCTCCTCTCCCCTTTTATTTAGCCTTTTTAGCATTTCTATTAGTTGTTAAATATTTTCTAAACTCATGTTTTTTTGGGTTTTGCAGGATTGCTTTTGACACCCCTTAGTTTGCAAGTAGAGTCTTGTTTGGAGCAAAGAAGCACTTGGGCTTGAGGCCCAAGTTTGGGACGTCCAAGGGGGAGTGAAGAAGTCAACCTTGACCTTCTAGAACTATGGAAAACTCCCCTCATTATCCCAATCATTGGCCACCCGTTTTTGTTGCCCTACCTTCTAGAATGTGTGAGTCTTGGTCACCAAGAGTGGAATACGCTTAGGAATCTTTTCTAATGTAATTCCCTCTAGATCTCCACCCGAAGCCTATATAAGGTGGCATCTCATTCTTGTAAAAGGGTTGAACATTAATAAAATAGAGAGCATTCTTGCATAGCCTAGAGTTTGTGTTGTGTTCTTGGGTGCTCTTCCCCCTCTTGTAGTCTTATCTTGAGCCTTGGCTCAAGTGGCGGCTAGCACCACTCATCTTGGGTTGGATCATCCCCCAAGTGGCGTGTAGCACTTCACTACCCTCCCCCTCTCTCAATCTCTTCCTCCATTATTGTTTCATGTTCTTACTTTCATGCTCTTTAATTTCCAGTGCTTTACTTTCATGTCATTTACTCTTACGCCTTTATGATTCAAGCCTTGTCTTAAATTGTGTTGGCTGGTTTTTATATTTTGTCATTCCCTTCTCCTCTTGAGCTCCTTGTGAAGTGAACCTTCACACTTAGATAATCTCCGGGATTATCTTCGTGTCTAGTGGGAATCTTCCTTGAGGCTTTCCTTCTAATTGACATTCTATCAAACACCTTATATACTAAATATTAAAATGAGCCCTTATCATTTGGTAATCAGAACTTTGGTTTAATTTTCTTGCTTACAAGGTGTTTGTCTTCTTGTTTCATCCATATATTATTGGTAGCTTGTGCAAATTGTGAATCCGTGACAAAATCTATCCAAAACATGTTCCATAGCTAATTTTCGTCAAAAAATACTGCACCTATTTTGGGTTATGTTGCTTGCTGTTTTTTAAGCTCTTGGCTGCTGGAATTTGTGTTTTAAATTGCCTAAATGCATGGCAAGTGACCTTTCATGAAGTATGATGAGTATGTGCATAAGTGAAGGCCATGGAACATTATTTTTGGACTGAAAATTGCATGAGAGCTACATGTTTGATCATATGCTTGAGTCAAGTTTAGAGTCTTTTTGTGTTGCTTACCCTTGCTTGAGTCACATGTCATATAATTTCCACTAGATTTTTCTTTCCTTGTCTCTAATGCTGGAACATGTTTGATAAAATGCCTAAGACAAATTGCATGTAACTTGAATTGATTGTTATGTGATCTCAATTCATGAAGAACCTCAACCCATGCAAGGAGGAGTCACCACAAGAAAATAAGAAAAGGAAAATAAGAAAAAAGAGCTTAAAAAGAATTTTGAAAAAAAGGAAGGAAGAAAAACAAGAAGAATGTACAAGAAGCTTGAAGAAGAGATTAGAAATATTAATAGCTCTTGTAATTTCCTTGTAAATAAAAATAGAGTTAGTTTAGTGTCTTTCTTTGAAATAGAAATAAGAGGTTAGTTGTTTGGACACAAGGATAGTATCAAAAGCAAGGGCCTTGTTTGGGAAGCTTTGGAGCATATCTTCCAAACATAGCCTAACCTTTTAGAATTCCACCCATGTGCATGTATTTTCGTGCTCCCCTCTCTATATAAGGGTGTGAGTCTCATTTGTAACATAACTTTGAAGATTAATTGAGAGCAAGAGCTAATTCTCTTTGAAGTTTAAGAGGTAAGCCTCATTTCTAGAATCTTATCTTGAGTTTTCCATAATTCAAGTGGTGATTGTCCTTTGCACTTCCTTGTCTTCTCCATGTTTTCTATTTCTTGTTCTTCTTTTGTTCCATATGTGCTGCACCATATATGATCCTTTCCAAGCATTTGCACCGATTAAAATTCAATTAAACTCCTTCTATGACTTCCTATGACATCTATCTTGATTTTAATCGGTTGAATCATCTTAAAATTTGATTTTCTTGAGTTTGCATAGATTAAATTCATCAACAAGGGGCTGCTTTCGTTTTTCACATTTTCAAGTCAATTGAACCGATTAATTTCATTGTTTTCATCTTCTATGGCTTCCTATGGGTTCTAACTTGAATTTAATCGGTTGAATTGAATTGTTTTGCAATTTCTAAGTGTGGGCCGAATTTGAACCCTAACATTTGAGAAAAATTCTGATTTCATGTTCTTCCTTTCAATATTACATGTTATTTTGATTCCATGTGCTTCTACACATGTTTGATAGATCCTACATCACTTGTAATGCTCCTAGGCATCCATCAGATTAGTTGAACCTAAACATAGGAACTAAGTGCTTCATAATCATCTACAACCATTGCAAGTGTGTATGTTAAGTCTAGAATCAATTAAAGAACATTGAGAAGAGCTAAAAATCATCAAGGTCATGAACTATATATGTTATTTTGAAAAGAAAATTGCAAGAAAAAGTGACCAAGTGCATGATTCTAGAATTTAACTACATGGTTGTATGCTTAAGGATGAGTATGACAAATTAGAACCATCATTTGTAGGATCCTAATCTTCTTGTTATGTGTGGTTTGCTGGAAATTTTTTTGCATGTTCTAAGTGTTTCCATTGAGTTTTCTTTCAAGCTTTTCTCTTTTATAATCTCTTGTTAAGTTGATTGTATTTTCCTTAGTGTGCCTCTTTCTTGTTTTGAACTCTTTCTTGCTTTGAAGTTTTCTTTCTTGTTTCTTGAATGTGGTGGCTAAACATCCTTCATTTGAGTCCATTCAAGATTAAAAGTTCACCATTAAGGGTTGGAACACTCTTGATACACAAGAGAGTTGAGTGAAACATACCATCAATCTTTGGAAAGTTTGCCAAACACTTTGAGAGTTATATTCTTTTGTTTCCCTTCTAACCATTAAATCTTTTTTTGGCCTTTGTCTAGTTATTTTTGGTTATTTTATTTTTGATTGTAGGAACCATGTCTTCCATATCTTCTCCTATCTCACCCGAGGGAGCCAAAGAGAAAAGCATCACATTGGAGGCACAACTCAAGTCCCAAACTGAATTGCCTCTCATGGAGTTGCTAAGGGAGATGGAAATCTCAAGAAAAGAAAGTGAAAGAAATTTGAGAGAGACCATTGAAAGACTTGAGTAAGAGAAAGCCGAAAAGGAGAGAAGGCGGGCTCATTCCCCACCTAGCTACAATGGAGAAGAAGAAGAAAATTGGGGCTACTATGGAAGAAGGAGGGTTACGCGCAACACCCCTCAAAGGAAGCCCAACCACAACATCAAAATTCCCAAATTCTATGGAGACAACAACCTGGATGTCTACTTAGAGTGGAAGCAAAAGTAGAGCAATTAATGAATGTGAACCCTCTTGAGGGGCAAGAACAAGTTGATGTAAAAGTGGTAGAATTTGAGGGTTATGCCATGACATGGTGGCATAAAGTTTGTATGGATAATTACCAAGGGCCACCCGCAGCCTCTTGGATGGACATTAAATATTTGATGCGCGCTAGATTTGTTCCTTCCTTCTATAGGAGAGAGCTCCTTTTGAAGCTCCAACGACTTCAACAAATTTTTATGTGGATGATTACTTTAAATTGTTGGAGTCTTTGTTGCTTAAGGCTGGTTTGCATGATGAAACTAATGAGGCCAAGGTAGTTAGGTTTGTTAGTGGCTTGAGGAGAGACATCCAAGACTTAGTAGAATTGTATGAGTACTCCTCCATTGAAAATGTTTTACACCTTGCACTAAAAATTGAATCTCAACTCAAAAGAAAAGAAAGTGCAAGAAGAAGTCACTCAAACAATGACTATTATAGCTCTTTTTGGAAGGATAGGAACAAAGAAAAGCATGATAGTAAGCCTTCCAAGTCTCACCAAGAGTCCACTTCTAGGAGCCATCTGGCTAGGGACACTCCCAACCCCTCCAATTCCAAAAGTTCAAGTTCAATAAAATGTTTTAAATGTTTAGGGTATGGGCACATTGATTCAAATTGCCCCACTAAAAGAACCATGACCTTGAGGGAAAATGGTGAGGTTGAGAGTGAACATTCCTCTCCCCCTTCCCCTTCAAGAAAGAACTCCTCCCACTCTTCCTCTAGTGATGAAGAGGTTAAGCTTTATGAGGGAGATTTGTTGGTAGTGAGGCGCATGCTGGGACAGGTTCAAAAAGAACTTGTTAACTCCCAAAGAAAAAATATTTTCCACACCAGGTGCCTCATTAAAAACAACCTTTGCTCACTCATCATTGATGGAGGAAGCTGTGTCAATGTGTCTAGCACAAGGGTGGTAAACAAACTTAGTTTACCTACAACTCCTCATGCCAAGCCCTACAAGCTCTCATGGCTTAGTGAGGACGGTGAGATTGAGGTAAATAAACAAGTCCTTATTAACTTCTCAATAGGGACTTATGAGGACGAGGTACAGTGTGATGTTGTACCTATGGAAGCAACTCACATTCTTTTGGGTAGGCCATGACAACTTGATAAACAGACCTTCCATGAAGGCCTTACCAACAAATTTTTTTTTAGCTTCCATGGTAAGAAGATCACATTAGCACCTCTCTCCCCTCAAGAAGTTAGTGAGGACCAAAAGAAAATGAAAAAAAAGAGAAAAGAAGAAAAAAAGGAAAAAGAAAAAGCAAGCAAGGAGGCCAAGAAGAAGGACATTATGATCTCCCACAAGGGAGTTAAGAAGGTAATGTTTGCCAATAAACCCATGTATGTAGCTTACCCTACCTTAGGGTCATCTCCATCTTTTCATGAACCCTCAAGTTGTTCTAGGGGATTGGAATTAGTCTTGGATGACTTCAAATATGTTTTTCAAGAGCCTCCTAAGGGTTTACCACCTCTAAGAGGCATTGAACACCAAATTGATTTCATTCCGGGGTCATCCTTGCCTAATAGGTGAACCTATAGAACTAACCCTGAGGAATCTAAGGAGATTCAAAAGCAAGTAGAGGAATTAATTAATAAAGGGTGGGTGCAAAATAGCATGAGTCCATGTGCTATGCCAGTGATTCTTGTCCCCAAAAAGGATGGGAGTTGGCTCATGTGCATAAATTGTAGGGCTATAAACAATATAACCATCGAGTATAGGCACCCTATCCCAAGACTTGATGACTTGCTAGATGAGCTACATGGTGCCACCATATTTTCTAAGATTGACTTGAAGAGTGGCTATAATCAAATAAGAATCAAAGAAGGAGATGAATGGAAAATCGCCTTCAAGACAAAGCTTGGATTATGAGTGGTTGGTCATTTCCTTTGGGCTAACTAATGCACCAAGTACCTTCATGCGGCTAATGCATCATGTGCTTAGGCCCTTTATAGGCAAGTTTGTTGTCATTTATTTTGATGATATTTTAATATATAGCTTGTCTATAGAAGAGCACATGCATCATGTGAGAAGGGTGCTTGAGACCCTTAGGAAGGAGACTTTGTATGCTAATAGAGAGAAGTGCATTTTTGGCATGGATCATGTTGTCTTCCTAGGGTTTGTGGTCAACTCCAATGGAGTTTATGTAGATGAAGAAAAAGTGGCGGCTATTAGGGATTGACCAACTCCTAGGAATGTGAGTGAGGTGAGGAGTTTTCATGGGTTGGTTAGTTTCTATAAGAGGTTTGTAGAAGACTTTAGCACCATAGTTGCCCCTTAAGTGAAATAGTGAAGAAGGATGTGGGTTCAAATAGGGCGTTGATCAAGCAAAGGCCTTTCCTAGTTTGAAAGAGAAGTTGATTAATGCACCACTTTTAGCACTACCCAACTTCACCAAGTCATTTGAGGTTGAGTGTGATGCCTCTAATGTAGGTTTTGGGGCTGTCTTACTTCAAGAAGGCCACCCCATAGCTACTTTAGTGAGAAGCTTAAGGATAGTAATCTCAACTACTCCACCTATGACAAGGAGTTGTATGCCCTTGTGAGAGCTTTGCAAACTTGACAACATTATCTTTTTTCAAAGGAATTTGTGATCCATAGTGATCATGAGTCCCTTAAATTTTTGAAAGGCTAAAGCAAGCTTAGCAAGAGACATACTAGGTGGGTAAAATTCATAGAACAATTCTCTTATGTGATCAAACATAAGCAAGGGAAGAGTAACATAGTGGCGGATGCCTTATCTAGGTGCCACACTTTGCTCACTCTTCTTGAAACTAAATTTCTTAGTTTTGGTTACATTAAGGAATTGTATCCTCATGATGATGAGTTCTCTATAGTCTATAGTCAATGCTCCAAAGGGGGTTACAAAGACTTCTACCTACACCAAGATTATCTTTTCAAGGATAGAAGGCTTTGCATACCCAAGGGGTCCTAAGAGCATCACTAGTGAAAGAGTGTCATGAGGGAGGTTTAATGGGACATTTTGGGGCTTCTAAGACTCTAAACATTTTGAATGAACATTTCTTTTGGCGACACATGAGAAAGCATGTAGAGAAACATTGTGAGAGTTGCATCACATGCAAGGAGGCCAAGTCTAAAGCCCAACTCTATGGACTCTATACCCCTTTGCCTATCCCTACTTTGCCTATCCCTACTTTGCCTTGGATAGACATATCCATGGATTTTGTGCTTGGGCTTCCAAGGACAAAGAAGGGAAAGGATTCTATCTTTGTGGTAGTGGATTGGTTTTAAAAAATGGCTCATTTCATTCCATGCCACAAAGTTGTTATACTACATGGCATTCCTAGGACTATTGTGTCGAATAAAGACACAAATTTTTTGAGTCACTTTTGGAGGACCTTGTGGGGAAAACTTGGCACAAAACTTCTCTTTTCCACAACTTGCCATCCCCAAACCGATGGTCAAACAAAAGTGGTGAATAGAACTTTGTCGCAACTCTTGAGATGCATGATTTCTGGGAATCCTAGGGAGTGGGAAGACATCCTTCCCCATGTGGAGTTTGCTTACAATAGAGTGGTGCGTTCCACCACTTCCCACTCTCCCTTTGATGTTGTGTATGGGTTTAATCCCTTAACACCTCTTGACCTCCTCCCTCTCCCAATTCATGAGACCTGGACTAACCAAGATGGGTTGGAAAGATCCAAGATGATCAAAGACTTGCATGCTCAAGTCAAAGCTCAAATTGAGAGGTCAATACCAAAAGCATGCCAACAAGGGAAGGAAGGAAGTCATCTTCCAACCTGGGAATTGGGTATGGCTTCATTTGAGAAAGGAGAGGTTCCCTAAGGAAGTCCAAACTCAACCCAAGGGGTGATGGACCTTTCCAAGTTGTTAGGAGAATCAATAATAATGCATGAGTTAGATTTACCAGCCGAGTATAATGTCAGTATCACATTTAACGTTGGTGATCTTACTCCTTTTGATGCAGGTTTTACAAATTCGTGGTCGAATTCTCTCCAAGAGGGTGAGGATGATGAACCCTTGACCACTAATAAAGGAGAGGAGTGTTCTAAGAGGATCACAAGAAGCATGATGAGAAGGGACACTTCCTCCTCTCCCCTTTTATTTAGCCTTTTTAGCATTTCTATTAGTTGTTAAATATTTTCTAAACTTATGTTTTTTTTGGGTTTTGCAGGATTGCTTTTGACACCCCTTTTTCTACAAGTAGAGTCTTGTTTGGAGCAAAGGAGTACTTGGGCTTGAGGCCCAAGTTTGGGACATCCAAGGGGGGGTGAAGAAGTCAACCTTGACCTTCTAGAACTATGGAAAACGTCCCCTCATTATCCCAATTATTGGCCACCCGTTTTTGTTGCCCTACCTTCTAGAATGTGTGAGTCTTGGCCACCAAGAGTGGAATATGTTTAGGAATCTTTTTCAATGTAATTCCCTCTAGGTCCCCACCCCAAGCCTGTATAAGGATGTCTCTCATTTTTGTAAAAGTGTTCAACATTAATGAAATAGAGAGGATTCTTGCATAGCCTAGAGCTTGTGTTGTGTTCTTGGGTGTTTTTCCCCTTCTTGGAGTCTTATCTTGAGCCTTGGCTCAAGTGGCGGCTAGCACCACTCATCTTGGGTTGGACCATCCCCCAAGTCGCGTGTAGCACTCCACTCCTCTCCCCCTCTCTCAATCTTTTCCTCCATTATTGTTTCATGTTCTTTACTTTCATGCTTTTTAATTTTCAGCACTTTGCTTTCATGTCATTTACTCTTATGTCTTTATGATTTAAGCCTTGCCTTAAATTGTGTTGGCTGGTTTTTATATTTTGTCATTCCCTTCTCTTCTTGAGCTGCTTGTAAAGTGAACCTTCACACTTAGATAACCTCCAAGATTATCTTCGTATCCAGTGGGAATCTTCCTTGAGGCTTTCCTTCTAATTGACATTCCATCAAACACCTTATATGCTAAATATTAAAATGAACCCTTATCAAGTTGCAACCTCACTTCTTCTTTAACCTCTTGCCTGACCTCTTGTCTAACCTGTGTCCATACTTTATTCAATACGTCCTGGCTACAAGAGTTGGCATTGCTCCTCCGTGATTGTTGACCAAAGTAATCACGATGGCTCCAAGATCCTCCAGCACCACACACCCGTCCTGGATGCTCTGGTCTTCCTATGACCGTTGTAAGAATGTCTTCACGACCATGGGGAAAAAATGACTTCTGAGTAGTCTGCAAAACTAAATCATCCTGTAAAATAAAAACATGTCATTGACTCCATTACAATGGACTTATGTCAAAGTACATGAATTGTCAAAACTTAAATTTTTACTTACAATTCTGCCCGCAATGACCCATGTAGACTTAGAAGTCATTTCTCCATCGAATCTTATACAAGCTACCTTCCACAACTTGTAGCAGGGGGGGTGGCGATGCAAGCTCAACAGACTCAACACCTTCTGACTGTGCTCTAGCCTACATCATGCGTTTCTGCAACAATGCATACCCCCCACGTGACAGAAGACGAGGTGCATCATTTAATTTTTGTCTTTCTTGAGCAACAACTCTTTTTTGCTGTAATACATATAATAATAATAAAATGAGAGTAGAAAATACCATAAGTTAATCATGGTTGAATACAATAATTATGAATTGCTAACCTGCCAGGAGGGGTCCAATCTACTAGCACGGAACTGAGCCCAATCCTTCTCACTAATAGGATATTTAAGACATGGATTGTCTCTTTGGTGCTTTTCGAAGACATACTCCTGTGTCAAGTTCGTCTTGAAGTCCCTCGATCTAGTGGTAATGGAGGACAACACCTTCTTCCTAACCATCTCAGTGTTAGGGATGTCAAAATTTTGTTGTGTGTATATAGACGTTCAATAGAATAATTAAATTACATTAATCGAATAGAGATGTGAAAGTACCTGAATCTCCTGCCACATCATGTTTTTGTCTCTCTCCTCAATATTATCCCAAGATGGAATGGTGATAGAGACATGTCCCCGAGCTATGACTCCCAGATAGCTCCTGAATGTATTTGCTTGTGGGCCAGATGCAGTTCCAAAACGAGGCTCCATATCGATCTATGTCCTTTCATGGGCAACACGTCCCACAGTTACCCTAGTCAACCGGGTGACAAATCTACGATGATCCTTGCTACCATTGTCGTGCTCGGAATCTGCCATAATCCTGAAAAATATAATTGTAATTAATATACATGCTACAAAATAAATACATTATATCAATAAAAAAATAAATACAATAATAGACTAAGACCTATTAGGTTGGTACGTTTTCCCATATCCCCTCATCATGGTCACTTCTAATTGTATGAATGTCGTGGACTTCGTTGTCGACAACGTCACTAAATGTTCTTGTTGAGAAAGGTGATGTCTCATGCATATCTAAAGATTCATCTTCATGAGTTCCGTGCATGCTTCTACCTTTGAGAACCACTAACCATCTCTCATTACAAGAATCATTGACATAAAATATTTCTCTCGCTTGAAATGCCATAATAGAAGGTTCATCCTTATATCCAGTCTTGTTCAAATCGATCAAAGTAACATAATCAATTTCCCATATACACTTGAATACTGGCTCTCTAAACGTAACATAATCAATTTCCCATATGTCTTGTATGACTCTGAAATAATTCATGGATGTAGTAATAGGGTTTTTGTCTTTAGAACTAGCAGAGTGCACAGACTCAGCCTAAATTGTAACCCCGTTGTTTTGTATGTACTTTTCTCATCCTTTGCTTTTGTATAGAAACAATACTTGTTAATGTCATACCCACCAAATGTAATGACATCGTTGTTAGGACCACGAGCGAGTCTCAAAAGTGTATCGGAAGCAATAACTTCAGTATATACCTTTTTTTAAACCAACCCAAGAAACTCTTGTTATGTTCGTTCAATACCCATTTTTCATTCATTTGGGGGTGTGCTGGCTTGATTTCACTAATGTGTTGCGATATGTAAGGGATACTTCCTCAGTGTTGTTCAATATGTACAAATGTGTCTGCTCTACTTCTTTTCGATTGACATTTCTAATCTTTAAATTACGAGTACCCTTACCTTCAAATCTCCCATCATGTCGCGTCTTAGGAATTTCTATTGGTTGTGATTCTGACATGTATCCTGAACAAAATTCAATGGCTTCTTTTGCAATGTACCTCTCCACAATTGAAGCTTCTGTCCTGTATTGATTCTTGACATATCCTTTTAAGATCTTCATGTATCTCTCAACAAGGTACATCCATCTAAGATAATCCGGCCCACACAAGCGAATTTCCCTGACCAAATGAACTATCAAATGCACCATGATATAAAAAATGAAGGTGGAAAATACATTTCTAGCTTACACAAGATTGTGATTGCTTCATTTTCATACTCATCTAAATTTTGAGGATCAATTACTTTCTTACAAATGGCATTGAAGAACAAACAAAATCGAGTAATAGCAACTCTAATAGAAGTTGGTAAGATATTACAAATAGCCACAGGTAAAAGTTGTTGCATCAACACATGACAATCGTGAGATTTTAAACCAACTAACTTCAAATCATCCATTGATACCAAACTTTTAACATTTGAAGAGAACCCATGGGGAACTTTCACATTCCGTAAACACTCACAAAAGCTTTTCTTTTCTCTTTTTGATAGAGTATAACAAGCCAGAGGCAAGTAAGTGCATTTTCCAATCGACTGTGGATGTAACTCGGAACGTATACCCATCTCCACCAAATCATGTCATGCTTTGACTCCATCTTTTGTCTTCCCTTTTATGTTAAGCAAAGTCCCAATGACACTATCACAAACATTTTTCTCCACATGCATCACATCTTCCATATGTTCTTTTCAGTTGACTTCTTCTGCATCTTTCCGAATACAATGTTAATGTTCTTCACCCGCTCATACACTTGTTCACCATTGCACGGTTTTGATGCAACTTGATCCTCCTGACATCCATTAAATGCTTTCTTTAATCTTCGGTAAGGATGACTACGACCTAGGAACTTGCGATGCCTAGTGTACATGGTTTTTTGCACATTTTTCAACTGTGTATAACTTGTGTTTTCTTAACATATAAGGCATGCATAATTAACCTTCACATTGTAACCACTCAAGTTACCATATGCTGGAAAGTCATTTATTGTACAAAATAACATCACATGCAACATAAAATTCTCTTGACGGTATGCATAAAAAACCTCCACTCCCGTTTCCCACAACATCTTCAATTCATCAATCAAAGGACTTAGATACACATCTATGTCATTTCTTGGTTGTCTTGGTCCTGAAATCATCATAAACAACATTATATATTTTCTTTTCATACACAACCAAGGAGGAAGATTGTAAATGACCAACAAAACTGGCCAAGAACTGTGTTTACTACTTAAGTTTCCATACGGATTCATGTCATCTGTAGTTAGTCCAATTCTCAAGTTTCTTGACTTCACACAAAATTCTGGAAATGTTTCATCAATATTCTTCCATTGAGGAGAATCAACTGGATGTCGAAGAAGTTTGTCACAGTTTCTATCATTTGCATGCCATGTCAGGTTTTTTACATCCTCTTTACTTGAAAACAATCTTTTAAACCTTGGTATTATTGGCAAATACCATAACACTTTAGCAGGGAAACCCTCTGTTTCTTCCTCACCACTAATTCCATCACCTTTCTTTTCAAACCACGATAACCTACACATAGGACAGACCTTCAATGTAGCAAAATCATTTCTGTATAATACGCAATCATTAGGGCATGCGTGTATCTTCTTGTACTCCAAACTCATTGGACATAGTATTTTTTTCGCTTCATAGTTACGATTAGGTAATGTGTTATGTTCTGGAAGCATTTCCTTCAATAACTCCAACAATTCTATGAAACTTCTATCAGTCCATCCATTTCTTGCTTTTAAACTAAACAATCTTAAAGTTGCTGATAATCTTGTAAAGTTAGTGCATCCTGGGTACAATTGTTGCTCAAAATTAGACTTCAAAGAATCATACACATGTGCTCTTCGAAAATCTTCTTCCCCAACCTGACATATCATCTCCTCTAAATTATCATCCATCATTTCTTCAAAATTTTGTGTTGTTGACACAGTTGACATGTCTAATACTTCTTCATGCCATGTCCACACTGTATAACTCTTTAGAATACCAAACACAAACAAGTGGTCACGTATCTCATCAACTTTACAATGAAGCTGATTCACGCAGCGAACGCATGGACAATAATATGCTCCATTCACAGCTTTTCCATTCTCACGAGCAAATTGTAAGAACTCGTCAACTCTCTTTTCATACTCTTCACTAATGCGACGTGCATTCATCCAATTTCGATCCATAACTACGTATTAGCAAATTATAAAAAATACTTTTCTCAAACTGTCCAATCAGAAAATTCAAGATTTAATATATAAATATTTAATATTTTATCATTTGTACTAAATCTTAAATAGGAACTAAGGTTCGCTCAATGTATTCGTAAAATACTTGCAAGCATAAATTCAATTACTACAATACAACAAAATCAATACAATAATTTTTTAATTTTTTATTACTTCAACAAAATCAAATATTTTCATTATAATTTTTTAATTTCAAAAACTAATTTCTAAATAAATAAAATGGAACTAATTAAAATAATTTCAAAAAAAAAAACATACAATAATCCTAAATAATCAACATTTATCAATAACAATCCAATGGAGACATTCATGCATTACCGTGATTGAGATCTCCAAAAATAATCACGAATCCAATTTCAACAACAAAATATGAATATAGAGCATCAACCGCAATCCTGCAGGCTACACCAAAACGTAAATGCAATCGGACAGAAAAGATCCCCACTGAAAATGAGACACAATGATGCAAGCACCAACATCAAAGCACCATCGGAGGACCAAATCCCAGCTTGTCGTTGCTGGAAACAAAGAGGAACAGTGATGACAGTGTTTGCTTTCGTCGCTCACGCGAAAAAAAAAGGGGGGCTGGGGAGGGTTTATAAAGGCTTTACGTCGGACCCCTTATTTTTTGACGTAAAAGTCGGATTTTACGTCCGAACTGTGTAGTTTCCAACGTAAAATCCGTTTTTTACGTCGCAAGGTAAGGGTTCATATGTAAAAAACATCCCAAGTAATTTAAAAAGTGCCACCACATTTTATTTATGTTTGGTCTTTGAGGGTCGGACGTAAATCTTGTGACGTAAAAGGTCATTTTTGTACTAGTGATTTGACACAAAATTTATTATATATCTATATATTATTTATTATCCTTACAAAAATTATATTATAGATGTATTATAATATTTTTTTAATTTTTAATCTAATAAAAAAATGTCTATTAGTCCATTCATCATACTAAACTCTCATTATTTTAGCTTGACCCAAAAAAACAAGTGAGGTTGAGAGTGTTCATTTTTATAACTCTAATTTCAAGCATATTCATTAGTTTGTTGTGAGACTGTTAATGAGAAAGAAAGGGACATGAAGTAAACAACAATGAGATATAAGAGTTTTCTTCTGAAATTTTTAAATGTAAATTGACCTGAACTATTTATTAAGTTTGAAAATTGATTTTGGAAAATTATAATTAAGTGACAGGTCCACCATGTGTGGATCAGTACTCCTGATAACAACAAAGATGAAAAAATATAAATTAAATAAAAGATAAAAATAAAAATAAAATAAAATGTAAGATTATTAATAAAAATATTGGTAAAGTAGGGCTTTACCTCTTTTATTACTAATCTTTATTTTAATGTTTTTATTGTTCATTAATTACAACAACTCGTGTGTTGGATATTTAGCAAAAACACACAGAGGATTCTTCTTATGCTGAGTAAGTCCTGGTAACCTTTCTGCATCAATGGCTTCAATTTTCATTCCTTCTGGCAATTCCCAGTCAAAGGAATAAAGAAGGTTAACAAGTATAACATCCAATGTGGCAATTGCCATATGCACACCTGGGCACATTTTACGACCAGCACCGAATGGAATGAAACAAAAATCTTGTCCACGAAAATCTACAGTGCTGTCTAAAAATCTCTCAGGTATAAACTCTTCAGGATCTTTCCAAGTCTCAGGGTCTCTGTGAATAGCCCAAGCATTCACATATATCATTGTCTTCGCTGGAATTTCATAACCATCTATCATGCATTTTTTATTTGTTTCTCTTGGTATAAGTAATGGTGCTGGTAAGTGCAATCTCAGTGTCTCCTTAATCACTACCTTGAAATAAGGAAACTTTTGAACATCTTCCTCATCTAAGAAATCTTTATTACCACTTAAACTCCTTATTTCTTCTTGAACTTTCTTCAGAACTCTTGGATGTTTTAATAGTGTACTCATAGCCCACACTATTGTGGCTGCAGTTGTATCTGTTGCTCCTATGAGTATGTTCTGTAAAAGATAAAATCACTAGTTAAAAATTGGACAAAATAAATTTGCACATTAATATTTTATTTTGCCAGTGTTAAATAAGACTTAATTTCCTATTTAATTATTAATTATGACATATGCATACTCTAACTAAGATTAGTTCATTGTACAAAGTGACCAAATTTTCATTCAATTGCAACTGTTGACTCAATATATAATTGTCTATTTTAAACATGTTGTTGAGGTTTTTAATATCACACTTAGGAATTTAACTGAGCTACTCATAAGTAACTGTAAGTTTTTTTTTTCTGCGAACTGAAGTAGAGAAAGTAAAGGGAAGGAATTTAGAGTGATGGAAATTCAAACCATGAGCACTGCTTTGATGCTATCATCAGTGAGATCTATGGAAAGCGAATGGTGCTTTTTCAGTTGAAGTAAGACATCAACAATGTCCTCTTCCTCTGGAGTCTTTTTATGAGAAAATTGCATGTGTTCATCAATGACTTGTTGGTAGAAATGATCCATCTCCTGGAAAATCCGTTGAAGACGTACATGCAGTCCCCTCATTTTATCAATCCAACCCATGAAAGGAATATAATCTGAAACGAAGAGGATACCCATCATGGCTTCACACTCATTGAACAACCTATGGAACATGCTCCTTTCAGTTCCTTTCTCTTCATACCTTCTCCCCAAAGCAATTCTACATATAATAGTGCTAGTAAGAGATGTTAACACTTGATTCAGATCTGTAACTTCTGCATTTGAGGCATGCCAAGATATTTTTTTAATCGTCTGCCTCACCTCAAAATGTCTTATCGAGGAAAAACATGAGACACGTTTGGAGCTAAAGATATGTATAATACATAATTTTCTGATTTCTCTCCAATAACTATTGTGTGGAGAGAATGCCAAGTCTAAGCCATTATAGGACAGTTTCTGTTGGCCACGTAATTTAGGTCGTTCACAACACTCAAGGTCATGGTCTTTCATTACCTCTTTGGCCAGTTTAGGTGAGCAAACAACTATTGCTTGCCTTAAACCTAATTGAAGGGAAAATAATGGACCATATTTTTTTGAGAGTTGCCATAGCTGCATATGAAGGGAAGAACTATCTAGTTGATGAAGATTTCCAACTATGGGGAATCCTCTAGGACCAGCTGGAAGTGGTGGGTTTTTGAAAGTTGTACGGTATTTCAAGAAGAACAGACAAAACACAGGAAAAATTAAGCAAGAAATTAGAACAAGTGATGACAACATTGTCACCTATGATGTGTGACGAGAAAGAGAATGCTCGAAAGAAATCTTACTTTTGACAGATAGAACTCCACTAGGTTTGGCTTCCTATTGTGGTATTTATAGAAGAGGAATCCTAAGAACACACAATTTTTAATTCAATAATACTCCTTTTTATATCGAGTATAATTTATATATGAAATAAAAGTAATAAAGTTTGTGTTATGAAAATTTCAACGACCAATAGAGTATATTCTTTGCATAAAACGTTAATGTTATTACGTTGCAGACAGTAATCACGATAGCAAAAATTAATTAATTTCATGTGGGTGTATTTTAGATTAGTTTAGTTATGTTTAGAAGTGGTAATTAATAAGTTTTTTAAATATAAATTTAAATAAAAATATATTTAGATGAAAATATATTTAAACGGTTTTAATTTCAAAATAATTTTAACTAACTCATAAAACTAGATTTTTCTTAGTTCTAACTTGAAGTTTTTATTTATCTTAATCATATCTTAAGAGAAATAAAAGTTATATATATATTATAAATATTGTGAAGCTGATATAACACCTTTGTGAATTATAGGAATATTATATATATATATATATATATATATATATATATATATATATATATATATATATATATATATATATATATTACTCTTAAATTGTGAGTGTGTGCCAGCATGTGTCGTTATGTTGCTTTACCTTGGACAAACCATATTGAGCCGACGGCCAGTTTACCTAAACCACTTGAACCAAAACTTGGATTTTTTTTTAAATTTTGACCACAAACTAAATTTAGACATTTTCAGCTAACTCCCCTTTTAACTGAAGAAAAACCCTGCACAATCAAGGGCTTTATCAAGCTTAATCCTTAGTTTTCAAGCCTGAGTACAATCTATATGTTTTATCTCACTTATGTCACTCAACTCAAGCATATAGAAATTAAATTTAGAAACTTGGTTAACTTATCTAATTATTACCAAATTTAAGCTTAGCTTGCAAAAGTTTATACAAACCCTATACTCCAAGGGAATATGATATTATCGATATACAAAATCTATCGATAATGAAAAAAATATTTTTTTATATAAAATCAACTATTAGAACTTTGTTAGTAAGATGTTTATAATAAATATTACTGATAAACTTGTGATGTCTATCAGTAATTACCGAAAATTTTATATCTCTTAGTAATTACCCATGATTTTGTATTCGTCATTAATTATTGATGAATAAATTCATCGATAGATGTAATTATATGAAGTTAGAAATTGGTAGTTAACAAAAAAGATTTGTTGGTAATTATCAAAGGACAAATCTATAATTACTGAAAGACACATCCATCGATAATTATTGAAGGGCACATCCATTGGTAACTAACGAAGGACACATTCATTGGTAAATTACCGACAAAGGCATCCATCGACAAACAAGTTAATGCATTTGTTGTCATTATTACCAATGGATTATTCCATCGGTAATTGTGGAATTGAAAAGTGGTGTAGTTTGTATGTTCCTTGATCCATATATTCCTGCACACTAAATCTATTTATACAATTCCCAAATTTTCCAGCATAATTCTAGAATTTACAGAATATACATATCAAATTTAAATGAAATATATAATATTTAACGTATAAAATACCAAGCATGTTAAACATATAGTTTCAATATAGGAAATACTTAAAGTTTAAGTTAAAATGTATAATCATGTACGTATAATTGAAAATTTGCTTATTATTTTTAATATTGTGCATAATCAGGGGAGGATTGTGGTTCTCTGGATTTTCTTCCCTTTCATCATTTTGCTGCTGAGTTTGTTCCTATTCGGGAATTTAAGGATTTTGTTGGTCTTGATTGAATTGTTCTTGTACAAGAGATTGAGCTTAAGGAACAAGAAATTGGATAATTAGTGATTGAAAGGCTTGAAATTAGTCAGTCAGATCATTCGCCTCCGCACTTGCTAAAAGCCGCTTCCTAAGTTGGGTAAGGTAATCAAAGTTGCAAGAGGAAGTGGAAGGTTGTTGCTTCATTCTATCATTTCCCCTTGTATAATTTGCAACAAGTTGTCAAATCTTATAAAGTCTTTCTTTGTTTTTTTCCACAAACCACCTCAACCAAGCATTGACTCCTGATGATCTCATCCTACTTAGGATCAAGATAACTAACTTCTTTTGATTCTTCAGCACAAGATGCAACCTCAAATCTAGCTTGTGAAAGTCTAGACTCAAATTCTATCTGTTAGTAAAAAATGAAGAATTATTCAACCAATATATAAGTTTAAGGGTAAATAACACTAAAATAGGCTTACATGTGTCTTCTTAGATCTTTCATCCACAAACTGGCCATTATCCTTTCGAATATGGGTTTACTGAAAGACCTCATCAATAAACACAAACCTACCAAGCTACTGTGCCTACAACATATTTTGCAGTTATAACATTTAACATATAAATATTTTAAAACTTTGTATAATATAAACAGTTAAGGTGTATACCGTACAAATGGCATGTTCATGTATGCTGATGGAGCCACCTGTGTGTAGGCTCCCACCCTTTTCAGAAGCCTTATTTTTTGGGTTGTAGCACATTTTTTATGATACATCGGACAATTCTAATGTGCTAACATCCTATTCCACACATGCTCTCCAATTCATTCCTACCTTTCTCTTGTGATTCTAGCATTTCTAAACATCTCGGATAGTTTATGAGATGCTTTATTGTTAAATTTTTTCTTAATTTGATTTTCATGCTCTAGTTTCCATTGAACCTTCATCTGTAACAATGAGTGTTGGACTTGAAGACTTGGTTTCAAGTGGATTTGATGTCTCCAACCACCTTTAATGATGAAGATGTTGGTGATTGAAGAATGAAGATTTTGTCTTAGGATTAGAGAGTCTTAGGTTGTGTGGTAAGATGCATTTCAATCTATCTTGGTCTTAGTCTTGGAGTTTAAAATGTTTTAAAATGTTTTAAAAAGGTTTTAAAATGATTTCAAAGGTTTAACTGATTTTTAACTGGTTAAAAATATGATTTCAACTAGTTAATCTGTTCTTCGCTTTTCAAAGCTTTGTATTTGGGAAATTTCAGCTGATCTGTTTCGAAATTTAAATCGCTTAAAATCCTCGGTAGGTTTGTTTCGAGAATTCCAGCTTTCGGAATAGCTAGTTAAAACGAGATTTCAACCGATCGATTTCAAGTTCCAGTAAAAAGGTGCTCACTGGAAAATTGGTTTTAATGAAAACAACCGGCTAAAACGCGATTTCAACCGACTATTTCCTCGCGAATCAGCTTTAACAGCTTTCTATATATATCTTGAAACTCAAAGAACTAAGTGACGAAACATTTTCTAAAGAACCCATTGGGCAAGAACGTTCCTATTACACTCTAAAATATTTTGCTAATCACTCCAAGACGATCAAGATTCAATTGAGTGCGAATCAAATCAAGAAGTGCATGCTCTGCTTTTTCGTTCTTGCCGATGCTCTGCTTTTCGCTTTCGCATTGAAGAACTCCAGTGTTTATTCAATCTTTTGTGTGTGTTGGTTAGTCGCAGTGTTCGTATCTTAATCGTGGTGATTAAGAGATCTTGTAATAGGGTTTTACAGGTGTTTAGAAGTCTTGTAGGGTTCAAGACTTGGTGCAGCTTTCTGGTTTCGGTTTTGCATGTAGTGTTCATGTAAAAACTGGTTTTTAGTGAATTGATTGAATTTGTTTGTTTAGGAAACCGGATGTAGCCTTTGTTGAAAGGTGAACCAAGATAAATCTGCTGTGTTGTTCTTCTTCCCTTTAACTCTTTCCATTCTGGTAATTGAAGTTTGAATTGAAATTGAATTTGGTATATGATCAATTGATTAAGAGCATTTCAAGAACCTATAAAACTGGTTTAAATCTTCAATTCGAATCTGGTTTTTCATAATTGGGCATTGGGTTTCGAAAATCTTTGAAAGTTTAATTCACCCCCCCTCTTAAACTCAGCCATTTATTCCAACAATTGGTATCAAGAGCTGGTTCTTGAAAAATATTCAAGTTTTCTGAAAAATTTCAAACATGGTCGAAGGAAAATTGCCTTTGCAGTAGGGTGCTTCTATAAACAGGCCACCTATGTTTTCTGGGGTAAACTATCCATTTTGGAAAGTGAGAATGAAGATTTTCATTGAATCAATTGATATAGGGATTTGGAATGCTATAGTCAATGGACCGTATATCCCTAAAGAAGAGAAACCATGGGAAAGTTTAAATGCTGATGAACAAAAGAAAGTGCAATATGATTGTAAAGCAAAGAACATCATTACATCTGCACTTAATCTTGATGAATTCTTTCGTGTTTCACAGTGTTCCAATGCTAAAGAGATGTGGGAAATGTTGGAGGTTACTCATGAAGGAACAGCTGATGTTAAAAGAGCAAGAAAACATACTTTAATCCAAGAGTATGAGATGTTCAGAATGCTTCCTGGAGAAACTGTTTCAGATGTGCAAAAGAGGTTTACACACATTATAAACCATCTGATCGGCCTTGGAAAAGTGTTTGAGAAAGAGGAGCTGAACATCAAAGTGCTGAAATGTTTGGATCGAAGTTGGCAACCCAAAGTTACAGCAATTTCTGAATCCAAGGACTTGTCAACAATGAGTGTTGCTGCACTTTTTGGAAAGCTAAGGGAACATGAGCTTGAGTTGAATAGACTTGCTGAACAAGAAGACAATGACAAGAAAAAGAAAGGGCTTGCCTTGAAGACTTTGGTTCACAAAGAGGAGAATAGTGAGGATGAAGGACATGGAGGAAGTGATGCAGAAAATCTGAACCTCTTAGTTAGAAAGTTCAACAAGTTCTTGAAATACAAGAACAAAGACTACAAGAACAAGAGGTATAATAAAAATCTGATTTAGCTTCTTCTAACTTTACTTGTTTTGGTTGTGGAAAACAGGGACATATTAAGGCTGAATGTCCTTCCTCACAAAACAAAGAGAGAAATGGAGAAAAGAAGCATGAAAGATCATTCAAAACCAAGAAGGCTTACATAGCATGGGATGAGAATGATATATCCTCTAGTGATTCTTCAAGTGATGATGAAAGAGCCAATCTTTGTCTTATGGCTGATTGTGATACAGCAAGTAGTGTAAGTTCCTCCACTACTCAAAATGGTCTTCCTTATGATCACCGCTGCAAAATTTTCTGGAATTGCATGAAGAGGCTAATAAGGTTGCTTGTTCTAACAATAGGCTTAAAGGTATGAACAATTGGCTAGAGAACAAGGTGAAAGAGCTAGAGAAAGAGCTGGAAAATTCAAAACTGATTTTGAAAATCTGGAAATGATTTACAAGGTTTCAAGTTGCAATGATGAACATGTTGGAAAAATCTGCACAAACTGCAGTAACTTTAGAAAATCAAATTGAGTATTTGAACAAATCTCTAGCTAAATTCACCATGGGAAGAGCCAACTTGGATACACTTTTAGAATTTAAAAATTGTGTAACGAATAAAGCTGGACTTGGATTTAAAAATGGTTTTCAAAAGAAACAAAAGGCTTATAGAAATTTCTTTTCACATAGAAAACCGTCCAAAGACTTCATCCATTACTTGCTTCTATTGTATGAACAAGGGACATACTTCAAAATCATGCAAAATCAGAAAATTTGGTGTTCCTAGTGGTCAATTTATTTGGAAGCCAAAATGTGGTAGAAAGGTTATTAACTTTGTTGGACCCAAATTGATGTGGGTACCAAATTCTCTCCATTGATTGTGTTTTGCAGGTGTTCTTGAAGGCCAAGGAATCATTGTGGTATCTAGACAGTGGCTGTTCAAGGCACATGTGTGGTGACAAAAGGAAGTTTGTCAAACTCACCTTGAAAAATGGAGGTTTTGTCACATATGGAGATAATAATAAAGGGAAAATTCTTGGAAGTGGTGATGTTGGTAACATTTCTTCAATCCTCATTGAAAACGTGTTATATGTTGAAGGTTTGAAGCATAATCTTCTTAGTATTAGTCAGCTATGTGATAAAGGTTTTAGAATCACTTTTGAATCAAATCATTGCAAGATCCTTGAGAAAAATTCTGATAAAATCTGCATGTTAGGCAAGAGAATTGAAAACATTTATATGCTTGATCTTGATCATATGTGTGCAACTAATTTTACATGTCTCATGTCTAAGGAAGATAGTTCATGGCTTTGGCATAGGAGAGCTGCACATATTAACATGAACCATTTGGAAAAACTGTTTTCAAAAGAACTTGTTCTAGGGTTACCTAAACTGAAATTTGAGAAAGATAAAATCTGTCATGCATGCCAAAAGGGTAAACAAACCAAAGTTTCTTTTAATCTGAAAAATTATGTGTCAACAACAAAACCTTTGGAACTGCTGCATTTGGATTTGTTTGGTCCATCTAGAACAATGAGTATTGGTGGAAACTATTATGCTTTGGTTATTGTTGATGACTATTCTAGGTTTACTTGGACTTTGTTTTTGAAAAATAAAAGTGATGCATTTCATGCTTTTAAGAAACTTGCCAAGGTTTTACAAAATGAAAACAGCTGCAGACATAAGTGCTCTTAGAAGTGATCATGGAGGGGAATTTGAAAATGAAAAGTTCAATCATTTTTGTGAAAAATATGGGATTAAGCATAACTTTTCAGCACCTAGGACTCCTCAACAAAATGGTGTTGTTGAGAGGAAAAATAGATCACTTGAGGAACTAGCTAGGACAATGCTTAATGAATCAAACATCCCTAAATATTTTTGGGCGGATGCAATAAATACTGCATGTTACATAATAAATAGGATTTTGATAAGACCTATTTTGAAGAAAACCCCTTATGAATTGTACAAAGGAGAAAACCCAACATAGCACATCTTAGAGTGTTTGGCTGCAAGTGTTTTGTTTTAAATAATGGCAAAGAAAAACTTGGCAAATTTGATGCTAAAGCCGATGATGCATTGTTTTTAGGCTATTCTTTACATAGCAAAGCATATAGGATCTTCAACAAGAGATTAGCTATCATTGAGGAATCAATACATGTTGTTTTTGATGAAACTAATGTGCAAAATGAAGGTGCAAGTGAGTGGTGCAAGTGCAGGTGAAGAGAACTTAATTGAAGGTGTATCAACCGGTCATGTAGAAACCGAAAATGTCGCTGCAGTGGAATTTCAGCCGGTGAAAATCGTAAAGAATCGATCGAAATCCTGGAACCGTAATTAAATTCTGCAGAAAATGATCTACCTAAAGAATGGAGGGTGCCTCGCAATCTGTCCATTGGAAATGTGATAGGAGATGTTCAGAGAGGTGTTTCTACAAGAAGGTCTATGCATGATACATGTTTAACTGCTGCATTTGTTTCCCAAGTTGAACCTAAATGTGTTGATGATGCTTTATTGGATGAAAACTGGATTTTGGCAATGCAAGATGAACTGAATCAATTTAAAAGGAATGAGGTTTGGGAACTAGTCCCTTGCACACCTAACATGAATATAATTGGCACAAAGTGGGTGTTTAAAAATAAATTGAATGATCAAGGAGTAATAACTAGAAACAAAGCTAGGCTTGTAGCTAAAGGGTATAACCAAGAGGAAGGAATAGATTATGAGGAAACATATGCTCCTCGTTGCTAGGTTAGAAGTCGTTAGGTTATTACTTGCTTTCTCATGCATGATTGGATTCAAACTCGCATCAAATGGATGTGAAAAGTGCATTTTTGAATGGATATATAAATGAAGAAATCTATGTTTCACAACCATCCGGATTTGTTGATCACAAATTGCCTAACCATGTATATAAGCTCAAAAGGCTCTTTATGGACTCAAGCAAGCTCCAAGACAATGGTATGAAAGGTTAAGTAACTTTCTTATCTCTCAAAACTTTGAAAGGGGCCAAGTTGATAAAACTTTGTTCATTAGAAAGTCTTTGGACAACGATTATACTCGTGCAGTGTTTATGTGGATGATATAATCTTTGGATCCACTAATGAGAAGCTTTGTGAAGAATTTGTTGCAGCTATGCAGGGGAGTTTGAGATGTCAATGATGGGTGATCTAAACTTCTTCTTAGGCTTACAAGTCAAGCAATTAGATCATGGAACATTCCTCAATCAGCCAAAATATTGCAAAGAGTCGTTAAAGAAATATGAGATGGACAACTGCAAAGAATCAAGCACACCCATGGCTACCAAGCAGCCTATCTTGATGCGGATGAAAGTGGTAAACCTTTTGATTCCACTAAGTATAGAGGTTTGATTGGTTCACTTTTATATCTAACCGCTAGTAGGCCCGATATAATGTTTAGTGTATGCATGTGTGCTAGGTTTCAATCTAATCCCAAAGAATCACATTTCGCAATTGCCAAAAGAATTTTGAAATATCTAAAAGGAACTATTAATGTTGGTTTGTGGTATCCTAAAGGTGCTTCTTTTAATCTAGTGGGCTATTCGGATGCAGACTTTGCTGGATGTAAACTTGATAGAAAAAGCACTAGTGGAACTTGTCATCTACTAGGAAGTAGTCTAGTATCATGGCATAGCAAAAAGCAAGCTAGTGTGGCTTTGTCTCATCGCTAAGCCGAGTATGTTGCAGCTGGAGTCGTTGTACTCAAACTCTTTGGTTAAAACAAGCAGCTTTTTGATTATGGTTTGAAACTAGATCACATTCCTATTAGGTGTGACAATACAAGTGCTATCAACTTAACAAAAAATCCTATTTTGCACTCTAGAACGAAACATATAGAAATAAGGCACCATTTCATTAGGGATCATGTTCAAAAAGGTGATTGCATAATTGAATTTGTTGACTCTAATAACCAACTTGTGATATATTTACCAAACCACTCCCAAAGGATAGGTTTTTCCAATTAAGAAATGAGTTGGGTGTTCTTGATGTTTCAAATGTGATGTAATTCGTGTATGTGATTCATTTCTGTCGTTAATCATGTCTGTGTTTGTATGTTTGAATGCTTAAATATGCATAATTCTTGATTGATTACAGTTAAATTTGCATATTGGATGTTATAAGTGTAATCTGCAATGTTATTCAGGATTTTAGTTAGTTGTTTCGGGCTTTTAATCGCTTGTTTTGGATAATTTGGGGCTGCAAGTGGATGTGCAAGTAATATATGTCTCTATTTTAGCCAGCTAATCTGTCGATTCAGCCGCTTAAAATCATTTATCCGCATTAAATCGACGATCGGATTTCTGCTTTAATCACCTGCTTTTCATAAATCAATCGACCGAAATTGCCTCGTCACCATGCAAAGCTTAAAATTTGAACGAATTTATCGTTAAACCGCATTGATTCACATTTAATTGGTGCATTTAAGTTGATTAATTGAGAATTGTGCATTTAAACATGATAGATAAAGTCGGTTCAAAGAATCTTGATCGTTGTTTTGTCTTGTAGTGCCTTTGCTTTACTTTTTAGCTGGTTTCTCTCTCCAAATACGAATTTCATTCAACCAACTGAATTCTTTGGTCAAGACTGTGCCTGCTACATATCTCTGTCCAATATATTCCAACTGAATGCATTTGATTCCTTCTTTGACTGAATAAAGCATTAATTTGTTAAAAACTGAAAAATCTGAAATGTTAAATACATGTGCTGTGCATTGCTTCACTATTATTCACCCTGCCTGTGCAAAACTCTACATAATACATTGCCTATACTCTGTTTCTCTACAATCTCTCTTTTCTGCAATGGCCTCCTCAAGCAATCCAAGGAAGAAATCCAAAACTGCTGGGTCATCTAAACACAAAGAACCTGAAATTCCAGCACCTCCTTCTTATAGACATTGTTCTATTGAAGCTTGGTTTGATGATGATGATGGAGAGGATGATGATTAAACTGGTTCTGCAACTAATAGAGAGATGTTGTTGCTGTTAAATCTTGTTGCTGATGTTGTTTACTGGTTTTGGAGTACTGGTGCTGTTACTATTTTTATTAGTAAAGCTGCTGCTGTGTTTGCTGGATTTTTGGAATGCTGTTGCTGTTGCTGTTGCTGGTGCACTTGCTGTTATTGAAAATGCTGTTAATACTGCTGCTGTATTTGCTGGTGTTTTGGAAGAAAAGCTGTATTTGCTGTTTTTTTTAGTAAAACTATTGCTGTTGCTGCATAATTGATGTATTTGCTGTTGCTGCATAATTGAAGTACAGCTGCTGGTGCATTAATTCTGTTGCTGCTGCTGTATTACTGCTGGTGCATCTGCTGTAACTGAAGTGCTGTTGCTGTGTGCTGTTATTTTTGTAATGCTGGTTTTTGCTGTTGTTGCTGCTGGTGCTGGTGCATTAATTCAACTGCTGCTACACAGATTCTACTAATGCTGCTGCAAAATCATGCTGCTGTTGCTGTTTGCATTCATGTCTTTGCATTCCATTGTTGTTTGGTTGTGTGCTGTATGTGCTTATTTGTTGCTGTTTTTTTATTGGGTATAATGCCCATGTATGTTGAACAATCTTATTTTACTGCATATGCTATGTTATTTTTCTGGTGCTATTTGATGATTCCAAAGGGGGAGAAATTGATGAATGCATTTGAAGGCACATGAAGAGCAAGTGCAAGTGAAAGGGGGAGAAGCAAGTGAAAGGGGGAGAAGCAAGTGAAAGGGGGAGAATCTGAATCTACTACTGCGAATCTGAAGAAAAATACTGCTGCTGCTATGTTCTGCTGCTGTATTTACTGTATATGTATTTCTGCTGCTGTATGCTGTATTTTTGCTGCTGTATTTTTCGAATTTTTGTTTTTTGCAGGACTCCTACATTCTTCAAAGACAATGAATGCATCAAGTGGTTGTCATCATCAAATAGGGGGAGTTTGTTGGACTTGAAGACTTGGTTTCAAGTGGATTTGATGTCTCCAACCACCTTTAATGATGAAGATGTTGGTGATTGAAGAATGAAGATTTTGTCTTAGGATTAGAGAGTCTTAGGTTGTGTGGTAAGATGCATTTCAATCTATCTTGGTCTTAGTCTTGGAGTTTAAAATGTTTTGAAATGTTTTAAAAAGGTTTTAAAATGATTTCAAAGGTTTAACCGATTTTTAACCGGTTAAAAATCTGATTTCAACTAGTTAATCTGTTCTTCGCTTTTCAAAGCTTTGTATTTGGGAAATTTCAACCGATCTGTTTCGAAATTTAAATCGCTTAAAATCCTGGTAGGTTTGTTTCAGAATTCCAGTTTTCGGAATAGCTAGTTAAAACGAGATTTCAACCGATCGATTTCAAGTTCCAGTAAAAAGGTGCTCACTGGAAAATTGGTTTTAATGAAAACAACCGGCTAAAACGCGATTTCAACCGACTATTTCCTGCGAATCGGTTTTAACAGCTTTCTATATATATCTTGAAACTCAAAGAACTAAGTGACGAAACATTTTCTAAAGAACCCATTGGGCAAGAACGTTCCTATTACACTCTAAAATATTTTGCTAATCACTCCAAGACGATCAAGATTCAATTGAGTGCGAATCAAATCAAGAAGTGCATGCTCTGTTTTTCGTTCTTGCCGATGCTCTGTTTTTCGTTTCGCATTGAAGAACTCCAGTGTTTATTCAATCTTTTTGTGTGTGTTGGTTAGCTGCGTGTTCGTATCTTAATCAGTGGTGATTAAGAGATCTTGTAATAGGGTTTTACAGGTGTTTAGAAGTCTTGTAGGGTTCAAGACTTGGTGCAGCTTTCGGTTTCGGTTTTGCATGTAGTGTTCATGTAAAAACTGGTTTTTGGTGAATTGATTGAATTTGTTTGTTTAGGAAACTGGATGTAGCCTTTGTTGAAAGGTGAACCAGTATAAATCTGCTGTGTTGTTCTTCTTCCCTTTAACTCTTTCCATTCGGTAATTGAAGTTTGAATTGAAATTGAATTTGGTATATGATCAATTGATTAAGAGCATTTCAAGAACCTATAAAAACTGGTTTAAATCTTCAATTCGAATCTGGTTTTTCATAATTGGGCATTGGGTTTCGAAAATCTTTGAAAGTTTAATTCACCCCCTCTTAAACTCAGCCATTTATTCCAACAATGAGTCAATCAAATTTTTTTTAATGAATAAGAAGAAAAGTAAAAGTCTAGAATCGTACATCGGGAAACCATTTAATACAATTCTATAATAACATATCACCCTATCAATGTGAGTAACAAGTACCATTCAACATAACAAAATTAACAATTATCACTCAAGGCATAAGATGGAAAACTTTACAATTGTATAATCCCAATAAAACTAGAAACAAAACATAGGCTGAATCAAACTAATCACACTAACCACAATGAGGTATCCACGATGAGATGGTCGTTGGGGTAGGTGGTGAAGATACCATGAAGGGGAAGTCATGACGGGAGTGCAAGCAGAAGGTGATTGAGAGCACAATTCAGAGTGGGATTGAGAGGTTTAGGTTGTTAGGGAGTACATGATTGAGAGTGTCAGGTTTTAGGGAAGAATGTGATTGAGAAGACAATTTGGGGATTGAAAGCATAGGTTTTAAGGCTATGAACTGTTTGCAGAAACTAAAGCACAACTGTATTAAATGAAACAAATAAAAAATATTGATGGATCATTAAACGATACTTACCAACATATATTACTGACAAATGTATCTCCTGTGGACTTATCTACATATATTATTGACAAATCTATGAAATAAAAAGATAACATGTGTCATTCTTTTTTGACACTTCACTTATAGGTAGATATTACAAATGAATATTAACTAAAAATGATTTTTCTGACAACTTACTGACGAATATTACTGATGGATATGTCAAATAAAAAGATAACATGTGTCATAATGTCGTGATAACTTACTGATAGACATTAACGACAGAGAAGTCCAATAAATTTATATAAATCTAAATTTTTTCAACCCAACCTTTGGTGCATACTTTACTAACAAAAAATTCCTTCGATAATTGCATTTTATCGATTGATAAGAATCCATCATTTATTTTTTGTCAATAAATCAAGAAATTGGAACATATATATTTAGATTTGCTAATAATTTACCATAAGTAAATCCATAAATTCTTGTAGTATAGGTTTGAATCTTATTTTTGAAACATGTTATCTTTAGGAATAAAATTGAAGAGGTTTAAAAAGAGTAGGGTTCTTTTTTCAATAGAAAAGAATAATAGATAAAGGGAGTACAAAAGGCATACTCCAACCCTTTACAAAGACAAAATCCTTTAAATAGTACACTAGACCTTCCTATTCCAATCTCTATTGCAACATGCATATATCACCAATAAAACATGAATAAAGTTAGATCAATTTTGTATATTGCTACCAAGCATAGATGCGATGCATCCCTAGCCTGGTGTGCCATATATAAAATGAAAAAAAGGAAGCAGTCATACATTTGCCACAATTGGCCTAAACAAAAAATAGTATACAATTGCATTTCATCATTTGCATCCAAGCTCCCAATCTAAATAAAACATCACCTTAATTGTTTCACTAGGAACATGACACCTTAAGTCATTTGTATCACTTCACAAGTAAGCATATTAGTTGTACAATTTCTCTTAAATGACCCAAATTGTATTTCCTTCATTTTATAATTAAGAATACTACATATTATCGCATTATAGTTTTTAGTAACACTCTGCTCACTTTTAATTGTTCCCTGTCATAAAAAAATTTAAAGCATCCCAAGCATTGGCTAAAGGATTCATTTTCCATATTTGCCTTTAGAATTGATTATGGCATTAATTTTCCATATTTAGCATTATCATAAGTGACTCTACAACTTTGATTTGTTTTGTACTATGATGTAAGCACTCCCATAATTTTATCATTACTGCACCTCAAAAACCTAATACTTCTTGGACATAAGCACCAATTGGAGTAGGAGAAGCTAGCATGAGGGTGTTTGTTTTTTAGCCAAGCTCATGTTCACATTTGTGCTGAAGTAAAAATCTTTACAACATCAGTCCTCTTGTTTCTAAAAACTATATTATTCCTTAGATTCTAAATACACCATATGAGAGCAATCCACATACACTTCCACACCTTATTTTGTTTACAATTTAAATCTGCTACGCTAAAGAGTTGGAAGTACATTCTAGGTTGATTGTAGTTTGCAAAACTTATTTCTATCCATCTATTACACATATTCCATACTAAATTCATTCCTTTACAGTTAAGAAAAACATAACTAGTTGTTTCATCATGAGTGTCACACATAACTCAGCCTAGATTGTAGCATTATGCCTCTCTTGCTCACATTATCTTTCTTGACCACTTTATATAGTATAACCCCCAAGCTAGATGGTGTGCAGATGGTAGCTTTTAAATTCCAGAAATCTGTGAAAAAAAAACTCAAATTTATCTTCCAAAGAACAATTCTGTAGTTTATTATACCTAGATTTCACTATGTAAATTTGCTCTTCAGCATCCATCCAAATTCATTCCTCTTCTTTCTCATTTATTGGGGTATTCCTATTATCTTTTGCATGAATTATGTTACCTAGACCCTTTCCTACTCAAACCATGCTTTTCTGCATTCAGAGCACCATTTCCAGCCATTATCACTCCACCTTCCTAGTTATGCTATTGTCACATTCTTCATGTTTGCATTAGAAAAAATTATGAGAAATCTATTTTGTAATGACATCCATCTAATTGACATATCTTCCGAAAACAAAATTTTCTGGTCAGATACAATTCTCCATTGAACATTGTCGTCAAACCAGTTCCCTTCTTGGCTCCCCCACATACCTGTTTTAGATCCCTCCACAATCATGATTCTTTCTTGGCATTATTTTTGTCCTCCCAATTTCTCCAAGACCTATACTTAAATTCAACTATTTCTTTCCATAAACCCGAGTCTGGCATTCCCAACTACCTTTTCCTTTTAGCAAGCAGAGAGAAGTTAAACATTCTTATATCCTTAAAGTCAAGGTCTCCTTGCCTTTTAGGTTTACCTAACCTCACCCATTTGGTCCATGTTATTTTCCTCCTATCATAAGCCTAACCCCATAACAACCTGCTGTGTATTTTCTTAGTCTCATTGCTTACACTATAGTTGAGATTTTAAAAAAGGAGAGATAGTAAAATGGTATTGCAATTAAGACCAATTTTATGAGACATAATTTGCATGTAAAGGATAGAAACTTACCATTCCATTTGGCTAGTTTTCTCCTTAACTTAGTCAAGACTTGTTGCCAAAATTGAGTTTTCCTTAGATTCCCCCTACAATAATACTGAGGTATCCGAAAGGTATTTTCATAAAACCACAATTCATTATTTTTTAAAATATTTGTTATACTGAATCATTTACAATTCATTACAATTCATTATTTTCATAAAACCCACACCCCAAACTATTGATTTAATTCAAGGAAGACTACAAATTTATTTAGAAGTTTTGTTGAAGAATTAAATCTAAAATGAATCTTGAAGATTGGTGTTTTGATGATGAAGATACATGAATTATTGCAACATTAAAGACTTGATTTCATCCCAAAAAGGAAGGCTGCATCATGGAAAATAAAGACTAATAATATACTCAATCATGGAGAATCAAAGTAATCAAGAATGGAGATTTTGAAGATTTGCTCAAGAGCTGAAGAATCAAGTTTAGAAGTTTTAGTTTTGGGTGTTGGATAAAAAGAGTAAGTCATATTTTCCCCCCAAGACCATTTCAATCTTGAGAGCAAGTAATATTTTCGTAAAAAGTTTTTTCTACGCTTTTAATCGATTAGAAATCGAAATAGAATCGATTATATCACTTAAAGTTTGAATTAATCTAGTTTAACGAATAAAATAATCGATTAAGTGTTTTGATAATCGATTATATCTTTTCTGGGTTTATATCTAATCGATTATATCCTAATTTAATCTATTATCTAAGGAAAAATATGTTTTCCATATTTACTCTGAAATAATTGATTATGGCTTTTATACAATCGATTAAATATGATGTTTTTGCGAATTAAATGCTGAATCAACCTAAAAATTGAAACATTAAGCTGATTTCGAATTATAAAATGAATGGCAAGGTCTTAGGTTTAAACACAACTGATCAAACACCAAAATTACAGGGTTTTGTGCTCAAATATTTTCAAAGCTACTTTCTTGTTCTCTTAAGGTTGATGTTTGTTCTTGGAAGTGGTGATTGTTTTGTGCTTAAGAATTCATATCCATCACTCATCAGGTGAATTCTTTCTTGTTTATTGATTGCTGTAAATTCATCTCTTAGATCAGTTCTAAAGGGAGGTGTTTGTTCATCTCTTGTCTGTCAAGAGAGGTGGGATCATCCTTAGTGTGTCTAAGGAGGTGTTGTCATCCTTAGTGAGTCTAGGGAGGTGTGTTCATCCTTAGTGTGTCTAAGGAGGTGCTTCCATTTATCTTTATTTGTTTTTACATGTTGTCACTGGATTAGTGTTTGTAATTGCATTTAAAGATAGTGGGGTATATCATCACATGTTGTGGTGATTGGACACTGGATGTAGGATTGACTAAATCTTAACCAGTATAAATCTTTGTGTTCATTCTCTCTTTCCCTATCTCTTTATTTTATTATATTCAGATCATATTAACAATTGTTATCCTGAATGCTTTTATCAAAGATTAAAGAAAATCCGAATCTTGAAATTGGAATTAAGATTAAAATCTAGAAAATTATTTTAAACCAGAAAAAGTTTGTGAAAACCCAATTCACCCCTTCTTGGATTTTGCATTGTCATTATTGCTAACACAAACTTGCTTTTATGAAAATTAAACTTTAATTATGATGTAAGTTCGAAACACCTGAGGATGCTCTTGATAGCTAAAATGTTTTGGGTGTTAGGTTCACAAAAAAAAACAAAGTTTCATATAGAAATTGCAATATACTCACTCTGACCCATTCTTATAAACTTTTATCTCTTCTAACACCTTTTTCCTAGTGACCCTTAACTATTATAAAAAATGGGAAAGGTGTCAATGGGTCCCTCTGTCTTAATCCCTTTAAGGAAATAAATATTGTGGTAGAGTTGTCACTTCCAAGAATACATGTAGTTGCAAATTAAAAGCATCCCTTCATCCATTTTATCCATTTCTTTAAAAACTCTAATCTCTCCATCATATGCATAAGGAATTCCCAACTCACTGAATCATATACCACGTGTACTTTCTCCCTACCATGGGTAACTCTAGTAACTCCATTTCCTCTATGAAATTCTTAAAATCAAGAAATTGATTGTTGAAGTAATATTGAAAAATCTATTAGTGAATTGAGAAAATTTTTTTAGAAGAAATTGAATAATTGAGAAAAGAATAAGAAGTGTAGTCGTTCAATAAAAAATTAAAAACATAGAAAAAGAAGTTATTTAAAGAAAAAAACTTTAGAAATTATATGTAAATATCATGTCCTAATCCCAAAACTATGGATAAAAGATAAGCCTCTTTGATGAGTGGTTCGATAGTGGCCAGATAGGAAGGCTCAATAACCTTATTAGGATAAGTTATGATACTATATTAAGAAGTAAACTTTAAAACAATTCAACCTTACAAAACTGGCTTGTAATGTAAGGTTTGCACCCACTTGTATAAAGAAGTTTGGCCCAATATCTAATCAATATGAAATTTCCAACAAAAACTCTAAAGGACAAGAAAAACAAATTGCTTTGTAAAAATGAAGTAGAGAGTTAATACCTTTGCTTCCATAGCTTTGTTTCCTCTTCCAAATCAAGAAAACTAACAAACCTTTTCTCCTTTCAAACAAAAAAAATCAATAGTGGCTATTAGTGATGGGGAAGAACCACAATGAGTAGATGATGATGTATTGGCCATTGTTGAGGCTATTATTAGTTATGTGAAAATCTTAACTGAAAATAAAGAAAATAGTTTAGTTATTAAAACTACATATAGTTTTTTTATCGACAAAAAAACTTAAACCTATTTACAATTACAAAATTAAGAAAAAACTAATACATAACACCTCCTACATAGAATTAAAACAAAATTGTCTAATAACATCCAAGAAAGGTGTATCCCAGCTTCTAATCACACAACACCGAATAATCTACAACCTACTTGATAAAATGAACCAACCCAACTTGAAAAATAAAAAAACACGGAATACTCATATTGCCCTGATTAGTGATTGTGATTTCAAACGATAAAATATATTGGCCAGCTGAGAGAGACAATGAGCTTTTCTATCCATTAGTGTCCATAGTCCCTTTATTGTAATAAACTTTTCCTAAAAATCCATCTTCCAGCAAGTATACACTTCACCATAATATTCCCACACTTGTCCTATTTTTATTAGCTATCTTTTGTTCTTGTGCCTACATATAAGACTAAGGCCATGCAACAAGTGACCATATCTGATGTGATCTCAATTAATGAAGAACCTCAACCCATGCAAGGAGGATTCACCATAAGAAAATAAGAAAAGAAAAATAAGAACAATGAGCTTAAAAAGAAATTTGAAGAAAAAGAAGGAAAAAAAACAAGAGGAATGTATAAGAAGCTTGAAGAAGATATTAGAAATATTAATAGCTCTTGTAATTTGCTTGTAAAAAAAACTAGAGTTAGTCTAATGTCTTTCTTTGAAATAGAAATAAGAGGCTAATTGTTTGGACGCATGGATAGTATAAGAAACAAGGGCCTTGTTTGGGGAGCTTTGGAGCATCTTCCAAACATGGCCTAACCTTTCAGAATTCCACCCATGTGCATGTATTTTCGTTTTCCCCTCTCTATATAAGGGTGTGAGTATCATTTGTAACATAAATTTGAAGATTAATTGAGTGCTAGAGCTATTCTCTTTGAAGTTCAAGAGGTAAGCCTCATTTCTAGAATCTTATCTTGAGTTTCCATAATTCAAGTGGTGATTGTCCTTTGCACTTATCTTTCTTCATGAAAGTGGCGTATTCTTCATTCTCTTGTCTTCTCCATGTTTTCTCTTACTTGTTCTTAAGTGTTCTTTATAGCTGCATCTTCATTCTTCATTTTAATCAATTTCCACCAATTAAACTCCTTGAATTCATCTTTTATTGCTTCCTATTGCTTATACCTTGATTTTAATCGGTTGAAACTTCATAAAACTTGTTATAATTGATTCTCACTGATTGAAACCCTTGCATTTGGGGCTGGATTCGTTTTTGACATTTCTAAGTCTATTGAACAGATTAATTTCATTGTTTACATCTTCTATGACTTCCTATGGGTTCTATCTTGAATTTAATCAGTTGAATTTTCTTAAAACTTGATTTTATTGAGTTTGCACCGATTAAATACCTCTCTAAAGGGGCTGGAACGTTTTTACCCATTTTTAATCCATTTGTATCGTTTGAAATGTTCTCAAATGCCTAAAATCATGTTTGATAGACCCTATTTCACTTCTAATGCAACTTAGGCATTCATCAATATCCAACAACATAAATTACAAATTAAATTAAGATCATAAGGATATTTATAAACATACAATTTGTACACCAACTAGATATTGGGATTGAGTTCTTAAGTAGCATGAAAACTGAAATTCGAAAAATGCAAAGGATAATTTACAACTCATTCTATACCTTATTGTTGTGTACAAATATTTGTTCATACTCTTCTTACCTCAAAATGCTACACATATTATCTTTTATATCTTAGGTTTTTGTTGAACTTGAAACCAACATCATGATATGTGAATCAAGAGTAAGGTGCAATTCAAGTATTGTTTAACCTACATCTTCTGATAAAGCAAGTAAAAGTTCTTTACTAACTAATAAGACCTATATTCAAATCTTCTCGACAACCATAACTTCTAGGCTAAAATAATGTATAAAAGATTTTGTCTTTCCATGACCGCCACCTACTTAAGTTGGATTGACTTAATACACTCAATTGGATTGAAATATCAAACTAAATAGGAGAAACTAGCTTTGGGATATTTATTGGTTAACCAAGACCAAACTTTGATTTGTGTAATCGTCATAAATCTCTTCTTTGTCTACCACACCATTCCTAAAAACCACATTGTCTATCTGAGCTCATATGTTCCATATGATACCTATCCAAACACATCTCCACACCCCCATTCCCTCTCCTACTAAGTTGGGTCAGACTAAAAGCACGAAAATGTTGTTTAAGTTGACAGTGTTGGACACTGGATACCCCAATCCATTGGGAACACATATTATAAACATGGTTTGCTATTTTACAGGTTATGAACAAATAATTTACCATCTCCCCAGTTGAACCACATAATGGACACTTATTAATACCCTGTGATTTTGTTCAATATGACTTTTGAGGAAAAGTGTTGTGTAGATGCTAGACAACAAAAGACTAAACATGTCATCATTATCTCTTAAGAAGCTTCTTATAAATTGACTTGACCTTATTTATTTCTTTCAAGATTCTTGAAAATAAAAAAGAAATAGACATTTGGATATATATATATATATATATATATTTCATTTTAAAATCCATGTAATAATAAGAAACCTTTAATTCTTGATAAAATATAAGAAGAGGGAAAAATTGGCTTTTGAGGATATTTTAGAAAATTTGATTAGGATTAATGATAATTAGAGAATTTTAATTTTTTCCTTATTTCTTGGGAATATAATTGATGAGGTTTGAAAGGAGAGGGTAAACACCTATAGTTAAAATAATATAAAAAATATTACTAATTATTTTAGGTAAATTTTGTGACTTATGATTTTATATTTATTTAGGTAAATTTTGTCACTTAAAAAGATATAATTTATAATTTTTTAAGAAATTTAAGTAGAATTTTTATCATAAGTTTACCTATTAAATGTTATAAATTGAACGTAATTAATCCCAAGGATTTATAGAAATGAAGATGGTTAAAATTTGCAAGGAAATAATACAAAAATAAAAAGAATATGTAAATTAGATGATAAAGGGAAGTGAAAGAAATAAAAATATTTGAATGTAAATGATTAAAATATAATGGTTGAAAACATAGATATGTGAGAGTATTCATAAGTTAAGATTTTTTTTTTCCCGATTATGTCAACAAATCAATTTTAACAAATAAGTTATGCATCATTATTACAATGTTGTTACTATCAATTTAATAGAAAGAATTGTATTCACTAGTTTCTTAAAAAAGTAGAACCAAATTAAAAATGTTCAAAATAATGGGATTAAATTGAAAAAAATCATCACCATAATGAAACTAAAAAGTACTATTGAACCTTTTAGTTCTCAAATGAGGTGTCTGTTTTGGAGGTGACTGCCCTCAAAAACAATAAATTTTATATAGTTAGTACACTAACCAACATAGTTTCACATAACATATATATAAAACAACATATAATATAATCCTTGAATAGAAATTGGTACATTACAATGTTTGAAATGAAATACAAATATCCTAAATATTTTTAAGTTACGTAAATTTTCATTCCCACTAGTAATGTATTTCTTTAATTATATTGGGAGGAAGTGGTTGATGATGTCCAAATATTTATAACAATTATGAAAATTAAGTTAAACTTAAATTTTATTTTAAAAAGAAAGTTGTAAAATTACATGTAACTAAGAATTGGTCACATGACCTATGATAATCATTCACATCCAATGTATCACATGCTAACTACAGTCATCATATCGACCTTTTTTTCCTAATTTACTGCAATAGAATGGAAATTAATTACATGATAAAATATGAATAAGAAGTAATTAAAAATGGTTGTAATTATCTTAAGAAAGATCCATTCTATATGCATAAGGTGACTAGTATGAAATTTGACCAAGGTACTATATTCATTCATAACACTAAAAAGAAAAAAATAAATAATAAATAACTAGTGATACATTAATTAAAGTAAATATTTTATAATTTATCATTGTATTATAGTTTTGAACTCTAAGGTGGACATTTTAAACAAACAACATAATCAAATCACAATACTTTCCTTTGGATACAACATAATGGTTGCCACTTACTATGACAAAATAAATTTTTAGATTAAAATGAAAAAAATACAAATAATTTATAAGTTTGACTTATCTGTGGTAGTTTGGATGGATTGTGCCTCCAAAAATCCAAAAATGTTATTAAAACCTTGTATAATAATAAAATCATTTAGAAACTTACAATACAAAAGTTTTGTATGCAAGAACAAAGATAATAAAAATTGTTTTAGAAGTATAAAGGATGATAGTATGCTGTTACATAATCCATAACTGTAAGATTGAAATATTTAGTATTAAGATGTCCAAAACAATTTCCAACATAGTTTATGTATCACGATTCCAATTTTGGAAAGATCCAATTGTACAGGGAAAGGAAGGAGATGAAAAGATTAAGCTAAAGGTTACCACTTATAAACATTATAAGTTTTTATCAATCATATTAGTAATCTTTATAAACATTATAAGTTTTTATCACTCATATTAGTAATCTTTAAGTGATGAAATTGATCACTAATTAAACTAAAAACTAATTTAAAATTTAATTTAGTAAATAATTAAAACATTGATAGTTAATATTAGAAATGAATTTAGATTCTAATTTAGAAATTAATTTAGTCACCATTACATAAAAATTAATTTCATAATTTTTTAAAATCTGTAACAAAAAAAATATAATTTTTATTATACTAAAATCTATTATAGATACTAATAATTTTTAATATATAAAATAGTTTCTAAGTTTTTAATTTAATCAATATAATGATTAATTATTTTTTTTTAAAATTAATTTGTACATGTGAAATAGGATCTTTTCATATAACAGTCACACATATTAGGAAAATCTATTTGAAAGAAAAATAATATTTAATTAATGAGGACTAATTATATATATAAATAATTTTTTATATTAATAAAAAAAATATAATTTAAGAAAACACACATTGTTTGATTTTTCCTTAGACCATGTTTGATAAGGATTCATTTTAATATTTAGCATATAAGGTGTTTGATGGAATATTAATTAGGAGGAAAGTCTTAAGGACGATTCTCACTGGACACGAAGATAATCCCAGAGGTTATCTAAGTGTGAAAGTTCTCTTCACAATGAGCTCAAGAGGAGAAGGAAATGAAAAAACATAAAATCCAACCAGCACAATTTAAGACAAGACTTGAATCATAAAGACATAATAGTAGATCACATGAAATTAAAGTGCTGGAAATTAAAGAGCATGAAAGTAAAGAACATGAAACAAAAAGGAGAAAGAGATTGAGAGAGGGGGAGGGGAGTGGAGTGCTACATGTCACTTGGGGAATTGTCCAACCCAAGATGAGTGGTGCTAGTCGCCACTTAAGCCAAGGCTCAAGATAAGACTCCAAGAGGGAGAAGAACACCCAAGAACACAACATAAGCTCTAGGCTATGCAAGAATGCTCTATAGTTCATTAATGCTCTAGAAGGTAGGATAATAAAAAGGGGTGGCCAATGATTGTGATGATGAGAGGGTGTTTTTCAAGGGTTCTAGAAGGTCAAGGTTGACTTCTTCACCCCCTTAGACGTCCCAAACTTAGGCCTTAAGTCTAATTGCTCCTTTGCTCCAAACAATTCTCAACTTGTAGAAAAAAGAGTGTTAAAAGCAATCCTACTAAATCTAAAGAAAACATAAGTTTAGAAAATATTTAAGAACTAATAGAAATACTAAAATGGGTAAATAAAAGAAAAGAGGAGGAAGCATTCATTCTCATCATAATAATCTTCCTTGAATACTCTTCTTCTTTATTTGTGATCAACGACTGCTAAATGTTGGAGTGAAATGGTAAAAGTCATCAAGGCTTACATGTTCAACAACTATCCTAATTCCTTTGGCTTAATGATGTAACAATATCAACGTATAAGGAGATGCTTCAAAGTACGGACGTATATATCTATGCTTATACTCACCGTATTAATACGATCCCAAATGTTCAAAAAATTCAATAACAGTAATGCATTTATCCTAGCATTTTAATAGATGATAACAGTTTCTTGTATATATTAAGCTAATGTTGAATGTCCCTTTCAACATAGATTAATATATAATCCATGTAAAAAACTTGTTACTTTCCACAAATTAGTTTTACACAATCTTTCTTTCTATACTGAATATTAAATAATAAATTCAGAAATACGTAGTAAAATGCACATTTTGTAGCAGTTTCTTCCATAAATTTGAGCTCGGATTTTAATTTTAAGTAGCCCTTTTACCTTAATCCATTCATATAGATAGTAAAAATCTTAGTTTTTTTTATTATATTCTTCCTTCGCTTTAGATCCCCTCATTTTAGGATAACGTGAAAAGTCTCACATCTTTTTAATGAATTTTTGAAAGAAAAAATAAAAATTAGCAACACTTTAAAACTCTAAACAAAACAAAAGTATTTTTTATTTAAAATTTAAAAATCGCCCCTAATGATCTTGTTTATATGTCTTTTTTTTTATATTTTTACATATCATTGATTATTAAACCGCCTTAGAGAAAAAAAAAGTTGGAATTAGAATACAAGTTGATTTATTATTTCTTTTTAATAAAAAATATTAAATGGCCTTATAGAAATAATAACTCCTCCTTTTATGTACCTTCTTAAAACAATGCAACCATTATTTTATTAAGGGAGTTCAATATCTTCTGTTTATTTTTTCTTTTAAATTTCATTTTATTGTATTATTCAAAATTTGGAGAATATTAATAAAAAGTTGGGTCTACTGAAAGTAATTAGTCTATGACAATATGAAAAATCTTTTTAAAGAAATATTCAGTTTAATTTTCAAAATATCTCAAATAAAATTATTTAAGAAAAAAATACCTATAAAGAAAAAAAAAAGTCTTAAAGTATCTTGATATGAATGTAAAAGGCTAGAATTCTTAAACATGTGGCCTTCATATAATAGGGATGGAGAGAAAGATATATGATTTAACTACAACCACATGGTTGAGAGATTAATCTTTCACCAGATATCAAGTGAGAAGATATTATAGGAAACAAAATATTAATATTTTGGGCTAATTTAATCTTCAAAACTCGGAAATTATGAAGATAAAGATATACAAATTCATGTAAATTTAGTAAATCAAGTAAAAAACTCAAATAAAAACTATAAATTATAACAGATAAATGTATAACACTATTTTATAATTTCAAAAACATATTAGAAAATACCTGTATAGTAGATATCTTGGATAAGGTTATATATATATATATATATATATATGAATGAATGGTCGTCTGTGGTTTCGACCAAATTATTGTGATATTATACTGCGCTTGGCCTCTGATATATGACTGCAGCTAAATTTATTCTGTTACATATAATGTGCAGTGCAGTTCTGTAAGTTCTATCAGAGATTGAATAACTCGAGAAATAATCGATTATAGATTAGTGCACTAATTAATTTCATTTGTTTTTTTAAATATTTTTCTGACCCAAAGATCACATTCCATTATTACTCGTCGAATAATTAAAAGAAAATGAAAATTTAATATAATATGGGGAACTATGTGAAACCTTAAGTTTCTGATATGAAGCACTGATATTTGGTCCCTGCTATGTGGTCCTTTGACAGAGGTGATATTACTGGTCTTGTATATACATGGTGGACATAAAACTCGAGAAATTTCGATTGAGTTAGGGTGCACATGTACACTGGTGGATCAGAAAATTGTTAGATATACTGTAAATTATATCTTGTAAATCTTCTAGAATATAAATATATTAAGTAGAAGTAGTCATTTATATTATAAGTGTTGTAAATTTTTTAGAGTATACTCTTTCAGTTGATAAATAATTTTTTTAAAATGACTAATAAGTAATGTTTTTAATTTAAAATTATTTTTATCTTAGAAAAAGTATTAATATAAGATATTAAGAACAATGTCAATTTTTGTATTTAAATATATAATGTTTACCCACATTCTTTTTTTTAAGTTTTTATATAATTTGTACTGCGAGAAAAATAAAATAAAAATAATAATTTAAATAAATAAACTAAATATTTTAAAGCATAATAGTCTTATTAATTTCTAAAATTTTAATAATCTTATTATAATATTTTTACACTGTCAGTTATATATATTTAAAGTGAAATACCTTCTTACATTTCTTTCTAGTAACTATTATCCTTGTTTGCATCATATGTTTTGAAATCTCTATAATCAAGTTCACCAAAATTTCTAATCGCATCTTCTATATAATTAAAAAATGGGTATTGACATTTAGAATGATTGACATAATTAAAAAAATGGGTATTGAGATTTGTTTTACTGACATCTTATTTTCAGAATCAATAGAAAAGATTTTTAAACAACCACGATAATAAGTTTTAATACTACTTATAACTCAACATGACAAGTATATATTTTTTAGAATTACAGTATTAAACATTGCGATGTTTTTGAAATTAAATGGAAACTTCTTATACTAATTTGAATTTAACCATTTTATAATTTCTTCTAGATAATGTAAAATCTAGGTAAAACCCTAAAAGAAGCATTTCCGATTGAAGTACTAATTGAATTGCATTTTCATTGCATTTTTTTGTTAGGGTTTACTACCCAAATAGAAAGAGGCCTCATTTCATTCCTTTGCTTGAAAACACATTTTTCAGTTCAGATATTCAATCCATCACTAATGTCCTTCATTTTGTGCCTTACTTTTCAATTTTTGTTTCGAATACTTAAATATGAACCAATATTTTCATTATTGTTCGTTATCAGAAATTAGAAAGTGGCGAAAACCGTTGAGTCAATTCTCTAGATTGTGTGGGATTTTTAAACAGTTACGTTAGATCTTTCTCCGTCACTATTTTTGTTATTTTCCTTTCTTGTGTTATTCTCTAAGTCAAGTTGGTCCGTAGCCATATATTACTTGTTTGAGCAACTGTGCACAACTATTTTTGTTGTATTCGTTTATTATCTTTTCACTATTGTTACCAATTATTTCATTCAGACTGGTTATATAAGTATCTGATTTTAAAAAAATTAAAATTAGTTTAAATATTATAAGTATATATATGCTATATGATGTCCAAATCCATAACACTGTCAAACCTCGTATTAGTAATTTGGGAATTTTAAGAATTAAAAGCAAAATTTAAGAAATAGATTTATCAAAACATTGAAAAAAATTAATGTCAATTCACGTATGGGTTCGTTTTCTCTTATCTTAATAGATTCAAATTCAAATTTGATCAAATTCAATAAAAAAATATTATTGAACTAAAAATATAAATCAAATTAAAATATCTTTAATATATATTTAATTAATAAATTAAGATTAAATCAACTTTGAATTTGATTTTTGTTAAAAAATTTTTTTTAGGGAGTGAGTATATAAGAAAATATAACACCACTTTCAACATAAAATTTTAAGACTCAATATTTATGAGTTTTTAGTTTTTTTATATATCTCAATTTTATCATTTACAATTATAATGCAAATTACAATCACAAAATACAAATCCAAAACTAGAGTGATCAATGCAAAACTCAATTGGAATTATATGTTTTTGATTTTGGAAATTAAACTTTAATAATTAGTTTTCTATTGATGAAGAATGAAGAACTCACAAGAGAGAAGAAAACAAAAAGATTCTTTTGAGATTAACAAAAAAAGAGAGGAAGAGGCAATTTTTAAAACTGAAAAATCAAACAATTGAATTTTGTGTATATTAAGAAAACATTTAGACTAAACTTATGCTCTCTAATATACTATACACATGGGTTAAATATGGGTTCTAATAGGTACATGAACCTAATTACAAAAGTCCAAGTTAAAAAAGGAAAATCAAATTCGTGTGAGTTTTGTTAAAAACTCTATAAATGTGCTTCAACTTTAAAAAATCATAGAAATTAGCATAAGACTCCAATTTCATCAAATCCCATGTTCATTATGTAGTGTTAGAAATGTAAAATTCAATGCAATTAAAATAAGGCAAAAGTAATATCTATACAAAAAATTAAGGCCAAAATAGTAGGAAAATGTTAGATTAGCTAAAAATACAAAATTAAAACAATCTATGTACATTAAATCCAATTTATTACAAATAAAAATAAATTATTTAAAAAATAAAATTAAAACATTTGAAAGTGCTTTTAATATAGAATAAGATTATAAATGTGTACAAAAAAATATGTATCATTATTTGATCAAAATACCAATCAAAGAACGAAAAAAAAAAAGCCTTCATCATTAAAGATCACTAGACTATAATTTGAAAATAATAAGCTCAACTACTATTTGAATTGGGAAGTATGGCGCATCCATCTATTTTAATTAATATATTTTTTGTATAAAAGACAAGATAGAGAAGTGAGAACAAATATCATGTAAAATAATTTAATATCAAAACATGATAATATACATAATGATATATAAATATCACAATCACAAATTCTTCAATATCACAATATATTCCATTTTAATTTATATTTGAAAGATTTGAATTTGTTTTGTAGTAACTAGTAAGGAAAAATGAGTTTTACTATGGTTAACAAATTACCACAAGATTATCTCACCTTGGGTAATACCTACTCATTTAAATCCCCAAGGACAAACCTCCAACTACAATTTTATCAAATCTAACAAATATATATATATTCAATATCACAATATATTCCATTTTAATTTATATTTGAAATATTTGAATTTATTTTGTAGTGACTGAGAAGGATATATAATGAGCTTTAATATGGTTAACACATTACCACAAGATTATCTTATCTTGGGTAACACCTACTCATTTAAATCCCCAAGGTTCAACTTCCAACTACAATTTCATCAAATCTAACAAATATATATATATATATATATATATATATATATATATATATATATAAATACACACATATATATATATGGAATATGAATAACTGAATAATAAGGACATAAAAATAGAAGGATCCATCACGTAAAATAATTTAATATCAAAACGTGATAATATATATGAATATACATAATAATCTATAAATATCACATTCACAAATTCATCAATGTCGCAATATATTGCATTTTATTTTCTATTTGAAAGATTTCAATTTTTTTGTAGTGACTAGTCAGGATAAATGAGCTTTACCATGGTTAACACATTGCCACAAGATTATCTCATCTTGGTAACACCTACTCATTTAAATCCCCAAGGAGAAACCTCTAGCTACAATTTCATCAAATGGTCCACCTTGCCACCAAGGTAGAAAAACAACTCCAAAGGAGAGGATCACAAAGAAGGACTTACAACACCTCTTGGAAGGATAAGGACAAAGGTAAAAGGGAAGACAAAAAGCCATTCGAATTCCAAGGTAAGTCTTCTTTTCCAAAATCTAATGAAAAGTCCACTCATGTCATTCCCTCTAATTCAAGATCAAGTTCTACTAAGTTTTTCAAATGTTTGGGCTATGGTCACATAGCATCCGAATGTCCTTCCAAAAGGAATATGATCTTGAAGGAAGGAAAGGTAATGAGTGAACATACTTTAAGGGAAATTTCCCCTAATTATTCATCTCATTCTTCTTCACTTCAATCAAGTGATGATGAGTATGCTCCTCCAAAAGAGGGTGATTTGTTGGTGGTGAGGCGTATGTTGGGCCAAGTGTCCAAATATTTTGATCAAACACAAAGAGAAAATATTTTCCATACAAGATGCCTCATCAATGACAAATTATGTACTCTCATTATTGATGGTGGAAGTTGCACCAATGTGGCTAATAAGAAGTTAGTAAAGAAACTTGATTTAACTATTATACCTCACACTAAGCCATATAAATTACAATGGTTAAGTGAAGAGGGGGAGATTATTGTTAACAAACAAGTTCTTGTTTCTTTTTCCATTGAAAAGTATAGGGATGAGGTCTTGTGTGATGTGGTCCCTATGGAGGCTAGCCATGTACTTTTAGGGAGACCATGGCAATATGATAGAAAGGTTTATCATGATGGTCTAAGAAACAAATTTACCTTTGAGTGCATGGGTAAGAAAATTGTTTTGAAGCCTCTCTCACCTAGGGAAGTCCATGAAGACCAACTCCAAATGAAGAAGCAAAGGGAGCAAGAACAAAAGGAGGTTGGCCGTGAGCTTAAAGCTTTAAATTCTTTTAAGAAAATCCAGCCAAGAAGGAGCCAAAGAAGGCTAGTCTCTACATGACTTCCTAAGAGATTCTTGAAGAAATATCTTTTAAGGGAGATTCTACAACTTTCATTCCTTCTCCTATTTCTAATTCTGAATCTTTTCCTTCTCCTAAGATTATTAGTCATGTAAATTCAATTGTTTTGTTGCCTAGTGAAGATTTGCACATTAAAGAATAATGGCAGAAACAATGGAGAGAAGAAGAGGAGATCAAAGAAGACAAAAGCACAAATATGGGAGAAAATGATTGTAGAAATGTTTCCAATATTTTTGTATATAACTACAAGGACTTGAATGGACATTGTATCATGTGTGCTAATCTCTATGGAAAAATTACATGCTTTTATTGTTGTCAAAATTGTTTCCATAGAAACTTCATCCTTTATAATAATTTAAATAAAAACATTTCAAGTTTCAGAAAATTAAAAGATTTTGAAAAATATTTCACAACTTTGAGAATGAATTGGTTTGTATTTGATCCAAGATACTAAAAGGTAAACAAGTATGTAAATACTATAAGTAGTTTTCTTCTTGCAAAATAAAACTTTCTTTGGTAGGTACAATAAATAATAGCAATAGTTTCCATGTTAATGACTTGTCTTTGTGTGATATAGGTACCCCAAATTCGAGCGCAAATTCTTTTCAAGAGGGGGAGGATGATATGATCCCAAATTATGAAGAACCTAGTTCATCACAAGTAGGAGTTGTTACAAGAAGAGCAAAAGAAGAATTGGAAAGAGAAAAGCTTACAAAAAGATTTGAAGAAAAGGAAGGAAGAAAAACTAGAGGAATGTACAAGAAATTGGAAGAAAACATTAGAAATATAAATAATTCTTGTAAATTCCTTGAAAATAAAAATAGTTTAGTCTCTTTTATGACTTTGTGACGAATAAACAAAAGAGGAGGGGTGTTTGGACATAAGGATAGAAATTAATTGGAAGGGCCTTGTTTGGGAAGCTTGGGAGCATCTCCAAACATGGCCTAAACCATTCACCTTCCACCCATGTGCATGCATTTTCGTTTTCCCCTCTATATAAGGGTGTGAGTCTCATTTGTAACATAACTTTGAAGCTTGAATACATTGCTACAACAATTCTCTTTGAAGTTCATGAGGTATTCCTCATTTTCTTTGAATCTTATCTTGAGTTTTCCTAAATTCAAGTGGTGATTGTCTTTTGCACTTATCTTTTCTCTTGAAAAGTGGCATGTTCTCCATCTCTTCTTCTCTTCCATGTTTTCCTTTTCATGTTCTTGCTTTGTTCTTCATGTATTGCATCTATATGGATCAATTCTAGCTATTTGCACCGATTAAATTCTATTTTAATTCATTTTATGCCTTCCTATGCATGTGTTCTTGATTTTAATCGGTTGAATTGATTTGTTTTCAAGTTTTAAAGATTTTGCACCAATTGGAACCCTAACATTTGGGGGAATTTCAATTTTCATGTTCTTCTATGATAATCTTCATGTTATTTTGATTTCCTATGCTTCTACACATGTTTGAGAGATCCTACAACACATATAATGCCTCCTAGGCATTCATCAAAACTAAATGAAGAAGTTTTTATTGAGCAACCTCCTAGGTATATGCAAAAAGGTGCAGAGGAGAAAGTTTACAAACTGAAAAAAGCTTTATACGACCTAAAACAGGCACCACGAGCTTAGTATAGTTGAATAGAGCCATGTTTTGTCAATGAAGGTTTTCAGCGTTGTCCTTACGAACATACTTTGTCCATTAAAGCTGGAAAAGGAGGTAAAAATTTGATTTCTTGTCCTTATGTAGATGATTTAATTTTTACTGGTGATAATGAGCAAATGTTTCTTGAATTTAAAAACTCCATGATGAGTGAGTTTGAAATGACAGACCTTGGAAAATTGAAACATTTCCTTGGTATAGAAGTAGCTCAACATGAATATGGAATTTTTATATGCAAAAGGAGATATTCCCAGGAGGTGTTGGAATGGTTTGGTATGGATCAATTCAATTTAGTTGCTAATCCGATTGTCCCAGGTTGCAAACTTACAAAAGATGCAAATGGAGTGAGAGTGGACAACAAACGTTACAAGCAATTGATTGGCAGTTTGATGTATTTGACTACTACTCGTCCCAATCTGATGTTTGTTGTCAGTCTTTTAAGTAGGTATTTGGAACATCCAACAGAGCTGCATTTGCAAGCTTCCAAGAGGGTATTGAGGTATATAAAAGGCACACTGACATTTGGTATATTTCTTCCTTCATTTTAGAACTAAGAATATTGCATACTACCACAACATAGTTTTTAGTCGCAGTCTGCTCACTTTTAATTGTTCCCTGTCACCCAAAGATTTAAACCATCCCAAACATTGGTTAAAGGATTCGTTTTCCAGATTTACCTTTAGATATTATTTTAAAGATTCATTTTCCAAATTTGGCATTATCATAAGAGACTCTATAGTAGTGCTATGTTCTACATTATGACATAAGCACTTCCAGAATTTTATCATAACCTCTCCTCAAAGACCTAATGCGCTCTCTTGTACATGAGCACCAATCATAGTCGGAGAAGCTAACATAGGGGTGTTTGTTTTTTAGCCAAGCCTGTGTTCTTAATTGACTAAAGTAAAAATCTCTAGGACATCACTCCACTCATTTCTAAAAACTATATTATTCCTTTGATTCCAGATACACCATATGCGAGCAATTCACATACACTTCCTCACCTTATTTTGTTTACCATTTAAATCTATTAAGCTAAAGAGTTAGAAGTTTATTCTAGGTAGATTGTGGTGTGCACTACTTATTCCTACCCATCTATTACACATATTCCATACTAAATTTGTTCCTTTACAATTAAGAAAAACATGACTAGTTGTTACCAAAAGTGCCACACATAACTCATAACCTAGATTGTAGCATTATTCCTCTATGATTCATATTATCTCTTCTGACCACTCTATCTAGTATAACCCTCCAAGCTAGGTGGTGTGTCGATGGTATAACTTTTACACTCCCAAAATCAGTAAAAATCTAGAGTTATCATCCAAAGCACAATTTTGTAGTTTAATATACCCAAATTTCACTATGTACATTCGTTCTTCAGCATCCATCCATATTCATTCGTCTTCCTCCCATTTATTGAGATATTCTTATTTATCTCCTGCATGAATTCTGCTACCTAGATCCTTTCCCACTCAAAGCACCATTCTCAACAATTATCATTCCACCTTCCTAGTTGTGCTACATTCTTAATGTTTACATTCAAAAGCACCATTCCCACCCAAAACAAAATTTTCTGCCTGAATCTAATTCTCCATTGAACATTGTCCATTGAACATTGTCATCAAACAGTTCCCTTCCTGACTGCCCTACATGCCTCTTTTAGATCCCTCCACCAGCATGATTCTTTCTTGGCATTATTGTTGTCCTCTAAATTTCTCCAAGACCCATACTTAGATTCAATTATTTCTTTCCATAAACCCGAGTATGGAATTCCCAACCGTCATTTCCATTTAGCAAGAAAAGAGAAATTTAACATTCTTATATCCTTAAAACTGAGGTTTCCCTGTCTTTCAGATTTACATAACCTCTTCCATTTGATCTAGGCTATTTTCTCTCTTCAAAATCCCATCCCCATTGAAACATGCCCTGTATTTTCCTAATCTCATTGCTTACACTAATTAGGATTTTAAAAAAGCAAAGATAGTAAAAGGGTATTGCAGTTAAGATTGATGTTATGGGACATACTATGCCAACAAAGGATAGAAACCTACCCTTACATCTGATTAGTTTCTCTTTAACTTAGTCAAGACTTTTTGCCAAAGTTGAGTTTTCCTTGGATTCCCCCTATAGTAATCCCAATGTACATGAAAGGTAATTTCACAAGACCACAATTCATTACTTTGGAAAAGCTTCATAATACTGGGTCATCTTCTCCCACATCCTCAAACTTGCTTTTGTGAAATTAACCTTTAATCTTGATGCAACTTCGAAACAACTGAGGATGCTCTTGATAGCTAAAATGTTTTGGGTGTTAGGTTCATAAAAAACAAAGTATCATATACAAATTGCAATATACTCACTCCAATCCCCTTCTTACCAACCTTTATCTATTCTAACACTTTTTTCCTAATAGCCTATCTAACCACTGTTGACAAGCCCCTAGCTACTATAAAAAATAGGAAAGGTGTCAATGAGTCACCCTGTCTTAATCCCTTTGAGGGTATAAATTTTGGGTAGGGTTGGCATTTACAAGAACGTATATAGTTGCATATTGAATTCATCCTTCATCCATTTTATCCATTTCTTACAAAACCTTAATCTTTCCATCATATACATAAGGAACTCCCATCTTATCGAATCATATTCTTTTTCAAAATTTTCTTTGATAACAATAAAAGGTTTTCATTCGCACCTCATTTCTTCCAAAGTCTCATTTTCTACTAAAATACTATTTATTAGTCCCCTTCCTTCTATAAGAGAAGATTGGGTATATTCTATTACCTTGTTCCACACTTTCTTTGGTCCATTGGCTAAGATCTTTGTTATAACCTTATACATGCATCCAAACAAAATGATAGGCCAATATTTATCTAGGTGTATGGGATTGTCTTTTTTGGGATCAATGTTATCAACGTTGCATTACATCCATTAGGCATAGCCCACTATATCAAAACCTTTTTATAGCTTGTATAACCTTAACTTTCATAATCCCCCTAAATTCTTAATGAGGTTGAAGTTTATCCCATCTGGTCTAGGACATTTATCCCCTTCACTCTACCATATAACATCTGTTGACATATTTCAAGTATAAGTGTTGATGAAGTTTTCTCTCAATAAGTCATGAAGATTGAAGTTTTGATGATGAACATATAAAGTTTAGTGCAACATTAAAGACTTGTTTTTATCTCACAAAGGAAGGTTGCTTCATGGAATAAAGGCAAGACATAAAGGCAAATAAATGCTTTCAAGAGAGAAGATTGTTGAAGATTTTCTCAAGAGCTGAAGTTTCAAGTTTAGAAGTTTCTGTTTTGGGTGATGGATAAAAAGAGTAAGTCATAAATCCCATTCAAGACCATTTCAAACTTGAGAGCAAGTCGTTTTTTTGCAAAAACCTTTTTCTACGCTTTTAATCAATTAAGTAACGAAATAAAATCGATTATTTCACTTAAAATTTGAATTAAAAGAGTTTAACAAACAAAATAATCGATTAAGTGTTTTTGACAATCAATTATATTGCTTTTGGGTTTCATATAATCGATTATGGCCTTAATCTAATTGATTATATCAGGAAAAATATGTTTTCCAGTTTTACTCTGATATAATTGATTACACCTTTTATATAATCGATTAAATACGACGTTTTTGCGAATTCAATGCTGAATCAACCTAAGAATGGAATCTTTGAGCTGATTTCAAATTATAAAATGAAAGGCAATGTCTTAGGTTCAACAACATCTGATCAAACACAAAAATTCAAAGTATTCTTGCGCTAAAGTTTTCAAAACTGCTTTCTTGCTCTCTCAAGGTTGATCTTAGTTCTTGGAAGTAGTGATCATTATTCTTAAGCTTTCATATCCAGCACTCATCAAGTGTTTTCTTTACTGTTTTATTGATTGCTGTAATTCATCCCTTGGGTCTGTTCTAAAGGGAGGTGTGTTCATCTCTTGTGTGTCAAGAGAGGTGGGAATCATCCTCAGTGTGTCTGAGGAGGTGTGTTCATCCTTAGTGTGTCTAAGGAGGTGTTTCTGTTTATCTTTTTTTGTTCTTACATGTGGTTACTGGATTGGTGTTTGTAATTGCAATTAAAGATAGTGGGGTGATCATCACGTGTTTGTGGTGATTGGGAACTGGACGTAGGATTGGCTAAATCCGAACCAGTATAATAATCTGTTTTCTTTATCTCTTTCCCTATCTCTTTATTTTATTGTGCATCTATTCATAGACCACCACTCTTTACTAGTGAAAATTATCCTTTTTGGAAAAAGTGGATGGAGATTTTCTTTAGGTCTAGTGATCAAGGCGTTTGGGATGGAGTTGTAAATGGTCCATATATTTGACGTGAATCTGCCCAAACCTTGGATCAACGGATCGTTCCGACAAATTTCCCTCAAACCAAAGATCAAAAATCGAAAATGCAGAAAGGAATTAGGGATGGAGAAGACGCCACAATCATTTCTGATTGATAAGTCCAGTGAGGATTCGCCACTCTGAATTCGAAAATTCACAGATAAGAATCTAAAGTTCTACTCGAGAACCAAGAGAGAATTCACAGAGCCAAAGTCTCAACTCCTTAAAATCTGAATTCTGAGTACAAAGAGTTATGAGAATCCTATTTATATTAATGGACCTAAGACAAGGCCCATTAACTAATTAGGCTCAAAATAGGAAAAAGAACAAAAATACAAAGCCCAACCAATAGAGGCCCACAAAGAAAATTAAATCCAAATTACGAAATATTAAAAATTAAAAATTAAATTTAGAAATCCTAAAACTACAGCTTGTCATCTTCATGCTCGTATCATCCTCCCTGTGTTGGAAAGAATTGGTCCACGAATTTAGCTCTTTGTACCTACAAGCAAACTTACAAACATAAGACTAAAAGAACTCAATTTTAACACCATCTAAACAAAGACGAGAAAAACTATCTAAATGGAGATGTGGAGCTCATGAGAGTCCAATCTCTTATTATCAAAGTGTAGTAAATATCTTCCTCCAAGATCATAAACCAACCTATAAAACACATCAAACAATAAGAACATCAAACGACTAATCATAAGCATGTCAAATTCATCAATCCAATACAAATGTATGGTATATAGTGTCCCTTTCAGTTCACGTAACAAGATTAAAGATCTAACATGATTATGCTTAATCTCATCATCAACCTGCTGATAATTCACACACATAGAGAAAAGATGATCAAGAACATTCAAGTCCACAGGATATGTATGCATCTCATCATTCAAGGACTTGGCATCACTACCTAAAACAATAGTATGCATATCAAAAGCAATGCATAATTCACAAGGATTTTTAATTTGCTCATGATACACATCGGACAATTCCAAAGATGTAGTGGAAGCCCATATGTTCTTCTCTCTAATACTGCATGAATCACTTGAAAGCTCATCACTAGTAATTTCCTGCAAAGGAGAATCCACACAAATAATTATAGAGTCAAAATAAGAACAAATATTATCATTAGTCTCTTCTTCCTTTGCTCTCTTTTCTTTCTCTTCTCTTTCTATCTTTTCTTTCTCCTTTCTTTCTGTTATTGTTTTTGCCTTCTCTAACAATTCATCAAATTTTCTACTTCCTTCCTCAGTCTTTACTTTCAATTCTCTAATCTTTTGATCAAACTTTTCTTTTTCTTCCTTTTCAATTGTCTCCTCTCTTTTCCTAAGAATTTCCTTCACTTTTTCCCCAAACTCTTTCTCTCTTCTTATAAAATCATTTTCACTTTCTACAAATCTTTTCCCTTTTCCATAAGCTCCCTCATTTGTTCTCTCTCTTCTCTAAGCTCTCTTTCTATCCTCTCTAATTTTTGTAATGCTTTCTTTTCTCTCTCTCGCAACCACTCGGTAATAGTCTTTAAGATCTTGATCATTTATGGGTTTTGACTTCCAATTAGGACATTCAAGAGAAACATGCCCATAGCCTTCACATTTGGAGCATCTAATAGAACTTATTTTTATCCTTGAACTTGATGCGTTGTTACATTTATGCTCCGCCTTCTTTAGCCGTTTGTGCTCATAAACTTTTCTTTCCAACTATTGTACTATTGGAATGAGTCTTAAATTCAAATATTCTATAGTCAACCCCATGACTGCAAGTAAATGTTAGAAACAAAACAAGAAAATCATAAAGAAATGGTTAGCACAATTAACAGAAAAATATGGACCTCACCACTCACTAAGTGTTTGCACTCAGTCACTCGTGTATCAGTCTTGAAAAATTATTTTCACTCTCTTCACTCAAATTCCTCTTTAGTTCTTAAGGAGAACTTCCAGTCAACTTATCAAGAATTGTACATTCAAAGTGAAAGATGTAACAAATCCACATTGAACTCAAGAGGTCAAGAAAATAGAAAACTCTATGACAAAACCAAGGAATTTAGAAAGACAAACTAAAAAGCACAAAATCAAGAAATGAGCTAAACCAAAGGGAGTAAGATGCAACAAAACTAAGAACGTGACAAAGAGAAAAGCACTTTAAAGACAAGGGTAATCTAAATAGTATATTTAGAATTACCACTAGAAACGTAAAACAAAGCAAGTAAGCTAAACAATTAGAAAATCAAGTTGTAAGAAATGAATCAAGACTACCTAGATAAATGGAACTAATTTGGACATCCAATAGAGAACTCAATTAAAATTAAATCCAAGTCTCAAGAGAAATATGAAATGTGCACTTTAACACTTTTTTTTTTGGCTTATCACACTTGAGATGAATGAAAGCTAGTTAGGCATCCACCTACTCTTATGCAATTTTCATACATTGTGCTTATAAGTTTCTCAAGACTTAAACTCAAGTTTTAAAAGAATGCTCAAAACATAGATGCTACACTTAGCTCCTAATTGTGTAATCTCAAAATTCAATCTCAAACAATCAAGAGTTTCCAACAATTCAACTCACAACACTATATTTCACAAACAAGAATCCAACCAAGATCAAACTCAAGGAAGTTTATAGACATATGACTCAAATCAAAGTTAGGAATAAAAAAAATGACACAAGAGAACAGAAATGGCCAAACCAGATTTAGACACCAAGTGCTGCACCATATTAGCAACCATAATACCACATAAAAGCACAAGATTTTGCAGCTTCTAATTGACACCCATAAAAGTTTTCAACCAAATTTTAGCACCAATGCTAACTGCACCAATCCCTTCTTTTTTCAATTGTTTCAATTCACCGAAGTAGTCAAACTCACCAGCGGGTCCCAATTTCATTCACATACATTAATTTTTTTTTTCAAAACCGTGGACCCCACATATCTCTCCACCAATTCAATTCACGTAAGTGATAAGCGCACCCCAATGCATTCCAATTCACCAAATTGGATCAAATTCACCCACCCATGGGCCCATGTGCATTTAATGCTCCATAATTCATGTAAGTGAATAATTAGATCAAAGTTAACAGCGGGTCCCACAAAGAAAAAGAGAAAGTTTTCAAATGTAGAAATTGAAATGCAAGCTAGCCCATGTCACGGATCCCCCACTGCATTATGTGAATCTGTTTGTGCTGCTTGATAAATTCTAGAGACAGGAAACCAAGGATCAAATGCTTGAGCACCAACTGCCTAAAGATAGTCCAACACTAATTTTGCACTCTTACAGCATCAATTATGCACCAACGCTTCAAATCTTCAATTGATTTCACAGTTCCAATTCCTCTTTGTAATTTCATCAAACATGTTGACTGCAGCTTCACCCATTGAGTGCCCCACTGAATCACCAAATCAACCAACAACTGTTATTCTATCCAATTCAAGATATAACAACTTCAATTGGATTATCGATTGCACACCAATTGTTTGAGGAAATGAACCGTTTCCAGAAGCGCCAAAAATAGAATCACCCAAAAGTTGTATTTGGAAACGTTGTTGGCAATAGAGCTCTCCAATTTCGAATACAACCACCACAGTGAGTGCACTATTCCGATCAACCTCAACTTCACCATTCAATACCGAAACAAGGACACAGTGAATGAAACTGGAAACAAAGTGGAAAACATTACGCAAATTCCAGTTCAATTAGATTTTCACCATCAGAGATTGCGCCACTGTAGAAATCTTCGTCGGTGAGGAATGACACAATTGATTCAATTGAACCAATTGAAAAAGTTAATTGCAACCGTAGAATGCTGAAAGGATGCGTTGCGGAGTTTTCGTAAATCTCCCAAAAAATTTCTGAAACCCTTACGGAGAACAAATTATGGAAATTGTTGCGGAAATGCTTTGCAAAAAGGCGGAAATCAGCTCTGATACCAAATGACGTGAATCTGCCCAAACCTTGGATCAACGGATCGTTCCGACAAATTTCCCTCAAACCAAAGATCAAAAATCGAAAATGCGGAAAGGAATTAGGGATGGAGAAGACGCCACAATCATTTCTGATTGATAAGTCCAGTGAGGATTCGCCACTCTAAATTCGAAAATTCACAGATAAGAATCTAAAGTTCTACTCGAGAACCAAGAGAGAATTCACAGAGCCAAAGTCTCAACTCCTTAAAATCTGAATTCTGAGTACAAAGAGTTATGAGAATCCTATTTATATTAATGGACCTAAGACAAGGCCCATTAACTAATTAGGCTCAAAATAGGAAAAAGAACAAAAATACAAAGCCCAACCAATAGAGGCCCACAAAGAAAATTAAATCCAAATTACGAAATATATAAATCCTAAAACTACAGTTGTCATCTTCATGCTCGTATCAATATTCCTATGACCGTTGTTAATGAAGTGCAGGTACCCAAAGTGAGAGCAAGTTGGACGAAGGATGAGTACAACGAGTATCAATGTGATATAAAGGCATGCAATATGATATCATCTGCTTTAACTGTTGATGAGTTTTAAAGGTTATCTGATTGCACTACAACAAATGAGATATGGGACACTCTTGAAGTCACACACGAAGGAACGGAGGATGTCAAAAGATCAAGGAAAAATACCTTGATTCAAGAATATGAGATGTTCCGTATGAGCAAGGGAGAAACCATCTATGATGTTCAGAAAAGAACCATCTATGATGTTCAGAAAAGATTTACTCACATTGTAAATCACCTCAAGGCGTTAGGTAAGAAATTTGGCACTGAGGAATTAAATGTGAAAATTTTGAAATCTTTGGACAGGACATGGCAACCTAAAGTGACGGCAATCACGGGAGCAAAGAATCTCACAAATATGAACATGACCACCCTCTTTGGAAAGCTTAGAGAACACAAAATTGAACTTGGACGCTTCAAAGGAGAAGAAGAAGATGTTAAGAGGAAAGGTGTTGCTCTTAAAGCCGAATCCTACAACGATGAGAGTAGTGATACAGATGATGATGTTGAATGCAGTGACATTAACATGTTCCTCAAAAAATACAAGAAGTTCATCAACAACAAAAATAAAGGAAATTTCAAGAAAGGTAAGAAATCTGAAAATTTAAATTCTCTTGATAATTTTAAATGTTATGGTTGTGGAAAAAGGGGACACTTGAAGTCGGAATGCCCCAACATCAAGAAAGAAGAAGAAAAAGGAAAGAAAAAATAAGAAGCCTTTTGATAAGAAGAAAAAGAAAGCGTACATTGGTTGGGAAGATAATGAAGTGAGTTCTTCTCAAATTTCAAGTGACTCGGAAGAAGAAGCAAATATTTGTCTCATGGCGGATGATGATGCTGAATCCACATGTAGCAAGGTAAGTGATTTCGGTCTTCCAAATAATTATGATGATTTGCTTGAAGAATTTCTTGATTTATGTGAAAAATATGAAAAACTTACTTCTTTTCATAATAAATTAAAAAATGATTATAAGAGTCTTGAAAATAAAATCATTGATTTAGAAGAAGAGAAAAAGGTTTTGAAAGAAGATTTGGAAAAAGCAAAAATTCCATGTAAATGCAAAACAAAAATTCCTATTTGCGAAGATTGCAAGGTTTTTTCTAATAAAGTATCTTATCTTGAAACGTTTCTTTCAAAAATTACCATGGGAAATCAAAATTTAAATAATGTTTTAAATGTGCAAAAAGGTTTATATCAAAAAGCAGGACTTGGTTATAATTTCAGAATTAATCATAAACCTACCAAAACTGTTTTTGTGAAAGGTGAAACGTCTAACACAAAGAAGGTTTTTGAAAAGATAAATTTCTCAAGAAAAACCAATGTTCCTACATGTTTTTATTGCATGCATAAAGGTCATTCAGTAAATAAATGAAATATTAGATGTTTTAGTGTTCCTAATGGGAAATACAAATGGGTTCCCAAAGGAAAAATTGTTTCTAACCCATGAGGACCCTAATAAGTAATTTTAGGGGACCTTAATATTTTTGTTTATGATGCAGGTTGGTCCCAAGTCTAGAAAGTCATTATGGTATCTTGATAGTGGATGTTCAAGACATATGACAGGTGATAAAAGCAAATTCAAAAGCTTCAAAAAGAGAGAACAAGGTTTTGTAACCTATGGAGACAACAACAAGGGAAAGATCATTGGTAGTGGAGATATTGGAGAGTCTTTAAAGATTCATGACGTTCTTCTTGTTAATGGGTTTAAGCACAATTTGCTAAGCATTAGTCAACTTTGTGATAAAGGTTTAAAGGTAACTTTTGATAGTGATCTTTGCAAAATTCATCACAAGGACTCTAATCAAATCGCCCTCATTGGTAAGAGACATAATAATATTTATCTCATTGATATTGATAATGCATTTTCATCTACAAATATATCTTGTTTAGTAGCTAAAGAAGAAGATCCATGGTTATGGCATAGAAGAACTGCTCACATTCATATGCCACATCTAAGTAAACTCATATCAAAAGAGTTAGTAATTGGTTTGCCAAAACTGATTTTTGAAAATAATAAAATATGTGCAGCTTGTCAAAAAGGGAAGGAAACTAAAATTTATTTTAAATCTAAAAAAGTTGTTTCCACTTCTAAACCTTTAAAATTATTGCATATGGATTTATTTGGTCCTTCTAGAACAAAAGGTTTTGGTGGCAATTATTATGCTCTTGTGATTGTTGATGATTACTCTAGATTTACATGGACCCTTTTTCTTTCATCTAAAAGTGATGCTTTCAAAGAATTTAGAAAATTTGCCAAGGTTATTCAAAATGAAAAGGATTTGAAAATCAAGTTTTTAAGAAGTAATCATGGCAGTGAATTTCAAAACACATCTTTTGAAAATTTTTTTGAAGAACAAGGTATTTCTCATAATTTTTCAGCACCAAGAACACCACAACAAAGTGGTGTAGTTGAAAGGAAAAATAGATCTTTAGAAGAACTTGCAAGAACTATGTTGAATGAAAGTAATTTACCTAAATATTTTTGGGATGATGCCGTAAGCACCGCTTGTTATGTTTTGAATAGAATTTTAATTAGACCTATTTTGAAATTAACACCATATGAGCTTTTCAAAGGAAGAAAACCAAATATTTCTCATTTTAGAATTTTTGGATGCAAATGTTTTGTTTTGAATAACGGAAAGGATAGCCTTGCAAAATTTGATGCTAAATCCGATGAAGCTACATTTTTAGGTTATTCTTTGAATAGTAAAGCATATAGAGCTTTTAACAAAAGGACTTTAAATGTTGAAGAATCTATACATGTTGTCTTTGATGAATATCTAGACCTTGAGGAAACCCCTCTTGAGTGAAAAAGAATCTTTGCAGATGATGAAGGAGAATATCAACAAGGAACTCCTTTGGAAGAAGCTGTTGAAGAAATCAACTTGGATGATAATCCTCCTCAAGATGAAAGTCTACCAAAAGAATGGAGACCACCAAAAGATGTATCTTTGGACAATGTCATTGGAGATATCTCAACAGGTGTAAGAATAAGGAGGAAAATGAATAATTTATGCATGAATGTTGCTTCTGTTTCACAAATTAAACCAAAGACCGTTGAAGAAGCTTTGGCGGATGATCATTGATGTATAGCAATGCAAGAAGAGTTGAATCAGTTTGAAAGAAATCAGGTATGGGATTTAATTCCTAAAACTAACAATATGCAGGTTATTGGCACCAGATGGGTTTTTAGAAATAAGCTTGATGAAGAAGGAAATATCACCAAGAACAAAGCTAGGCTGGTTGCGAAAGGTATTAGACAAGAAGAAGGAATAGACTATGATGAAACTTACGCACCCGTAGCAAGACTAGAGGCTATTCGTTTGTTGCTAGCATATGCTTCCATTATGGGATTCAAATTGTTTCAAATGGATGTAAAAAGTGCTTTCCTAAATGGATACATCAAGGAAGAAGTCTATGTGGAACAACCTCCAGGTTTTGAAGATTTCAAAAATCCAAACAATGTCTACAAGTTGAAGAAAGCCTTATATGGAATAAAACAAGCTCCAAGATCTTGGTATGAAAGGTTAAGTAATTTTTTACTTGAAAATAGTTTTAGAAGAGGTAAAGTTGATTCTACTATTTTCATTAAGAAATCAAAGAAACATATTCTAATTGTTCAAGTCTATGTTGATGATTTCATATTTGGATCAACTAATGATGATCTTTGCCAAGAGTTTGCAAGAAATATGCAGGGAGAATTTGAAATCTCAATGATGGGAGAATTAAATTTCTTTCTTGGATTGCAAATCAATCAAATGAAGAAAGGCATATTTATATGTCAAACAAAATATTACAACGAAATCTTAAAGAAATTTGAGATGGAAAATTCAAAGGAAGCTGCAACTCCCATGGCTACATCTTGTTATCTGGATCAAGACTTAAGTGGTAAGGCAGTAGATCAAACAAAGTATAGAGGTATGATCAGATCCTTACTTTATCTTACTGCTACTAGACCTTATATTATGCAAAGTGTGTGTGTTTGTGCTAGGTTTCAATCCAACCCTAGAGAATCACACCTAAAGGTTGTTAAAAGAATTCTTAAGTACCTTAGAGGAACAAAAACTTTTGGTTTATGGTGCCCTTCAGGAGCCTCTCCTGGTATTATATGTTTTTCTGACTCAGATTATGGTGGGTGTAGAGTTGATAGAAAAAGTACTAGTGGAACATGTCATCTTTTAGGATGTTCTTTAGTTTCATGGCATTCTAAGAAACAAGTTAGTGTTGCTCTTTCAACCACAAAGGCTGAGTATTTAGCAGCAGGCAGTTGTTGTGCTCAAATCCTATGGATGAAACAACAATTAGAAACTTTGATATCTTTCTAGATCATATCCCTCTTAAGTGTTATAACACTAGTGCCATTAATTTGACTAGAAATCCTATCATGCATTCTAAAACCAAGCATATAGAAATTAAACATCATTTTATTAGAGATCATATAGCTAAAGGAGATTGCATAATAGAATATATAGACACAACATCAACAAGCGGATATCTTTACAAAACCCTTGCCTAGAGATAGATTTTATGAGCTTAGAAGAGATCTAGGTATTGTTGATGATAAATCTGTTGATTGATTTATGTTTATTGATAAGTTTTGATGTTAATCATGTGTTTTTATGAAAATCTGTGTTAATCTCGTATATAATCGATTAGTTTTCGTATTGTAATCGATTAAAAGCGATGTTTGTGAAAATGTTTTAGTATATAATCGATTAGCTCGTATCATAATCGATTAAAAACGCTGAGGAGCAATTTAATCGATTATGAGAATTAGATAATCGATTAAATTTCTGGGTTTTCATTTTCTGGAAAATTTTGCACGCAAATAATTGATTACGTTCATCACATAATCGAATAAATGCGACGTTCTGAATTTTTTTTGCACACTATTTTTTGAACGTTGGAGCTTTGATTCACGTGAATTTTGATCCACAACGGCTATATTCCTTCCCCAACGACTATATTGACATTAATTCAATGAATTGGAGTCAGATTTTACGTCTATAAATACCAAGATTGAGAATCAAAGTGATACTTTCAACTTCTCTCACTCTTGCTGTCTTTCTGTTTCTAATTCACTGTTTATGCGAAAATTCTGTGCTATTTCTGTGTCTTGTTTGTGCTTCTACTTTCTTTCTTCCATACAATGGCTGATCAAAGAAGAAGAAAGATGCCCTCAAGAAGAAGAGGTAAGGCACCTATGTCCTCCCACCAGCAGGAAGTTGAAGAAAGACAACCAAATCTTTCTAGGTGGATTTTAGATGAAGATCTGCAAAAAGCATACATCAACCATTGGAAGGATAGGAAAATTCTAACTCTAAATTTTTTTATCTTGTGACTTTTTTAGATCTCACGGTTCTTCTTTTCAGGAATTGTTAGTAGCAAGTGGATTGAAGACCTTCGTAGAATTGGAAGGTCCTTATTATCCTGACTTGGTAAGAGTCTTCTATCTCAATCTAACCTCTCGCACAGGTAGTCCAAGCACAAAAGTAAAAGGAGTGCGCATCTATCTTGATGAAGACATATGGCACACAGTAGCAGGTTTGTCAACCGAAGGCGGCACCAATATCACCTACGGCTTTAAAGGTTTCAATAAACTTGTTGAATTTAGAAAATTCTGCAAGGACCCCAACCTTCAAGTGGAAAGCTTATATAAAGTCGGTAATGTTAAATTGAATGAAAGAATGCTGCACTATGTTATTGTCTAGATTATTGCTGCTACGGGCACAAATCATGCCCAATTAACAAAAGAAGATATCTTGTTAATGTATGGCTTTTTCAATAATGTTAGCATAGATTGGCCTGCAATTATTCTTGATAACATGTTTAAAGCTACTAGATTATCATCTTTTGCTTTACCCTACTCTGCGTTTATTTCAAAGATTTTAGAATACAAGGGAGTAGACCTAACAGGGGAAACAAAGCAGATTTTGCTCAGTAACGACAAAATAGGTAAGAATGTTCTACGACATATGGGCCTTATTGAACAAGGAAATGTGTTCAGACAAATAGGAGAAGAGGCAGCAATGGAGGAAGATGAAGAAAACCAACAACAACCTCAACCCGGCTCTATGGAAGCCAACATTTATTCAAGAATGGACAGCACGTTGAACCTTCAACTGTCACATTATGAGGATATTTGCTCAAGGCTCTCAAGGTTCAATAGGAGAGTATATTGCATAGAAAGGAAGCTGGAAATTGAAGACATATCTCCTAAAGAAGGCAACATTGGATCTTCAAGAGGAAAACAACCAGCTGAAGATGTTGAAGAAGAAGAGGAAGAAGGGGATAGTGAAGACACTGAATAGGCTAAAAGTGTTGATATATTTCAAGTTTAAGTGTTGATGAAGTTCTCTCAATAAGTCATGAAGATTAAAGTTTTGATGATGAAGATTTAAAGTTCTCTAAACAACATTAAAGACCTGTTTTCATCTCACAAAGGAAGGTTGCTTCATGGAAAAGGCAAGACATAAAGGATGTTAAATGCTTTCAAGAGAGAAGATTGATGAAGATTTTCTCAAGAGCTGAAGTTTCAAGTTTAGAACTTTTTGTTTTGAGTGAAGGATAAAAAGAGTAAGTCATAAATCCCATTCAATACCATTTTAAACTTGAGAGCAAGTCGTTTTCTCGCAAAAACGTTTTTCTACGCTTTTAATCGATTAAGTTACAAAATCTAATTGATTATTTCACTTAAAATTTGAATCAAAAGAGTTTAACAAACAAAATAATCGATTAAGTGCTTTTGATAATTGATTATATTGATTCTAGGTTCATATAATCGATTATGGCCTTAATCTAATCGATTATATCAGTCAAAATGTGTTTTCCAGTTTTTACTCTGATATAATCGATTATACCTTTTAGATAATCAATTAAATATGACGTTTTTGCGAATTCAATGCTGAATCAACCTAAGAAAAGAAACTTTAAGCTATTTTCAAATTATAAAATGAAAGGCAACGTCTTAGGTTCAATACATCTGATCAAACACAATATTCAAAGTGTTCTTGCGCTAAAGTTTTTCAAAACCACTTTCTTGCTCTCTCAAGGTTGATCTAAGTTCTTGGAAGTGGTGATCATTGTGCTTAAGCTTTCAATCCAGCACTCATCAGGTGTTTTCTTTACTGTTTTTCTGAATTGGTGTAATTCATCCCTTGGATCTGTTCTAAGGGAGGTGTGTTCATCTCTTGTGTGTCAAGAGAGGTGGGAATCATCCTCAGTGTGTCTGAGGAGGTGAGTTCATCCTTAGTGTGTCTAAGGAGCTGTTTTCGTTTATCTTTATTTCTTATTGCATGAATTGGTGTTTGTAACTTCAATTAAAGATAGTGGGGTGATCATCACGTGTTTGTGGTGATTGGGAACTGGACGTAGGATTGGCTAAATCCGAACCAATATAAATCTTTGTGTTCTTTCTCTTTCCCTATCTCTTTATTTTATTGTGGATCATATTAACAATTGCAATTCAAACTGCGCTCATCAAAGGTTAAGGAAAATCTGAATCTTGTTTTTAGAACATTTATTTAAAATCTGGAAAATTATTTTAAAGGGAAAAAGTTTTCTAAAAATCCAATTCACCCCCCTCTTGATTTTTACACTGTCGTTATTTCTAACAATTGGTATCAGAGCTGGTTTTTGAAAATTACTCAAAATCAAAGATCCTATGGCAGGAAAAAATCAATCTTTTACTAAAGGTGCATCTATTCATAGACCACCACTCTTTACTTGTGAAAATTATCCTTTTTCGAAAAAGAGGATGAAGATTTTCCTTAGGTCTAATGATCAAGGCGTTTGGGATGCAGTTGTAAATGGTCCATATATTCCTATGACCGTTGTTAATGAAGTGCAGGTACCAAAAGTGAGAGCAAGTTGGACGTAGGATGAGTACAATGAGTATCAATGTGATATAAGGGCATGCAATATGATATCATCTGCTTTAACTGTTAATGAGTTTTACAGGTTATCTGATTGCACTACAACAAATGAGATGTGGGACACTCTTGAAGTCCCACACGAAGGAACGGAGGATGTTAAAAGATCAAGGAAAAACACCTTGATTTAAGAATATGAGATGTTCCATATGAGCAAAGGGGAAATCTACGACGTTCAGAAAATATTTACTCACATTGTAAATCACCTCAAGGCGTTCGGTAAGAAATTTGATACTGAGGAATTAAATGTGAAAATCTTGAAATCTTTGGACAGGACATGGCAACCTAAGTGACGGCTATCACGCGAAGAATCTCACAAGCATGAACATGACCACTCTCTTTGGAAAGCTTAGAGAACACGAAATTGAGCTTGGACGCTTCAAAGGAGAAGAAGAAGACATCAAGAGGGAAGGTGTTGCTCTTAAAGCTGAATCCTATAAGGATGAGAGTAGTGATTCAGATGACAATCTTGAATGCAGTGACATCAACTTGTTTGTCAAGAAATACAAGAAGTTCATCAAAAGCAAAAACAAAGGGAATTTCAAGAAAGGTAAGAAAGCTGAAAATTTAAATTCTCTTGATAATTTTAAATGTTATGGTTGTGGAAAAAGGGGACACTTGAAGTCAGATTGCCCCAACATCAAAAAAGATGAAGAAAAAGGAAAGAAAAATGAAAAGCCTTTTGATAAGAAGGAAAAGAAGGCATACATTGCTTGGGAAGATAATGAAGTGAGTTCTTCTGAAAGTGCAAGTGACTCGGAAGAAGAAGCAAACATTTGTCTCATGGCGGATGATGATGTTGAATCCACATGTAGCAAGGTAATTGATTTCGGTCTTCCAAATAATTATGATGAATTACTTGAAGAGTTTCTTGATTTATGTGAAAAATCTGAAAAACTTACTTCTATTCATAATAAATTAAAAAATGATTATAAGAGTCTTGAAAAGAAAATTATTGATTTGGAAGAAGAGAAAAAGGTTTTGAAAGAAGATTTGGAAAAAGCAAAAATTCCATGTAAATGCAAAACAAAAATTCCTGTTTGCGAAAATTGCAAGTTTCTTGCTAATAAAGTATCTTATCTTGAAACATATCTTTCAAAAATTACCATGGGAAACCAAAATTTAAACAATGTTTTAAATGTACAAAAAGGTTTATATAAAAAAGCAGGACTTGGTTATAATTTCAGATTTAATCATAAACCTACCAAAACTGTTTTTTGTAAAAGGAGAAACGTCTAACACAAACAAGATTTTTGAAAATATAAATTTCTCAAAGAAAACCAATGTTGCTACAAAGAAGGTTTTTTAAAATATATATTTCTCAAGAAAAACCAATGTTCCTACATGTTTTTATTGTACGCATAAAGGTCATTCGGTAAATAAATGCAATATTAGACATTTTAGTGTTCCTAATGGGAAATACAAATGGGTTCCCAAAGGAAAAATTGTTTCTAACCCATGAGGACCCTAATAAGTAATTTTAGGGGACCTAAATATTTTTGTTTATGATGCATGTTGGTCCCAAGTCTAGGAAGTCTTTATGGTATCTTGATAGTGGATGTTCAAGACATATGACGGGTGATAAAAGCAAATTTAAAAGCTTCAAAAAGAAAGAACAAGGTTTTGTAACCTATGGAGACAACAATAAGAGAAAGATCATTGGTAGTGGAGTTATTGGAGAGTCTTTAAAGATTCATGACGTTCTTCTTGTTGATGGGTTGAAGCACAATTTGCTAAGCATTAGTCAACTTTGTGATAAAGGTTTAAAGGTAACTTTTGATAGTGATCTTTGCAAAATTCATCACAAAGACTCAAATTAAATCGCCCTCATTGGTAAGAGACATAATAATATTTATCTAATTGATATTGATAGTGCATCTACATCTAGTAATTTATCTTGTTTAGTTGCTAAAGAAGAAGATCCATGGTTATGGCATAGAAGAGCTGCTCACATTCATATGCCACATCTAAGTAAACTCATATCAAAAGAGTTAGTAATTGGTTTGTCAAAACTAATTTTTGAAAAGAATAAAATATGTCCAGCTTGTCAAAAAGGAAAGCAAACTAAAAATTATTTTAAATCTAAAAATGTTGTTTCCACTTCTAAACCTTTAGAATTATTGCACATGGATTTATTTGGTCCTTCTAGAACAAAAAGTTTTGGTGGCAATTATTATGCTCTTGTGATTGTTGATGATTACTCTAGATTTACTTGGACTCTTTTTCTTTCATCTAAAAGTGATGCTTTCAAAGAATTTAGAAAATTTGCCAAGGTTATTCAAAATGAAAAGGATTTGAAAATCAAGTTTTTAAGAAGTGATCATGGCGGTGAATTTCAAAATGTATCTTTTGAAAATTTTTGGGAAGAACAAGGTATTTCCCATAATTTTTCAACACCAAGAACACCTCAACAAAATGGTGTAGTTGAAAGGAAAAATAAATCTTTAGAAGAGCTTGCAAGAACTATGTTGAATGAAAATAATTTACCTAAATATTTTTGGGTTGATGCCGTAAGCACCGCTTGTTGTGTTTTAAATAGGATTTTAATAAGACCTATTTTGAAATTAACACCATATGAGCTTTTCAAAGGAAGAAAACCAAATATTTCTCATTTTAGAATTTTTGGATGGAAATGTTTTGTTTTGAATAATGGAAAAGATTGCCTTGGAAAATTTGATGCTAAATCCGATGAAGCTACATTTTTAGGTTATTCCTTGAATAGTAAAGCGTATAGAGTTTTTAACAGAAGGACTTTAAATGTGGAAGAATCTATACATGTTGTCTTTGATGAATATCTAGACCTTGAGAGTCAAAAAGAATCTTTGCAGATGATGAAGGAGAATATCAACAAGGAACTCCTTTGGAAGAAGCTATTGAAGAAATCAACTTGGATGATAATCCTCCTCAAGATGAAAGTCTACCAAAAGAATGGAGACCACCAAAAGAAGTATCTTTGGACAATGTCATTAGAGATATCTCAAAAGGTGTAAGAACAAGGAGGAACATGAATAATTTCTGCATGAACGTTGCTTTTGTTTCACAAATTGAACCAAAGACCGTAGAAGAAGCCTTAACGGATGATCATTGGTCTATAGCAATGCAAGAAGAGCTGAATCAGTTTGAAAGAAATTAGGTGTGGGATTTAATTCCTAAAACTAACAATATGCAGGTTATTGGCACCAGATGGGTTTTTAGAAATAAGCTTGATGAACATGGCTACATCTTGTTATCTGGATCAAGATTTAAGTGGTAAGGCAGTAGATCAAACAAAGTACAGAGGTATGATCGGATCATTACTTTATCTTACTGCTAGTAGACCTGATATTATGCAAAGTGTATGTGTTTGTGCTAGGTTTCAATCCAACCCTAGAGAATCACACCTAAAGGCTGCTAAGAGAATCCTTAAGTACCTTAGAGGAACAAAAACCTTTGGTTTATGGTACCCTTCAGGAGCCTCGCCTAGTATTATAGGTTTTTCTGACTCAGATTATGGTGGCTGTAGAGTTGATAGGAAGAGTACTAGTGGAACATGTCATCTTTTAGGATGTTCTTTAGTTTCATGGCATTCTAAGAAACAAGCTAGTGTTGCTCTTTCAACCACAGAGGCTGAGTATATAGCAGCTGGCAGTTGTTGTGCTCAAATCTTATGGATGAAACAACAATTAGAAGACTTTGATATCTTTCTAGATCATATCCCTCTTAAGTGTGATAACACTAGTGCCATTAATTTGACTAGAAATCCTATCATGCATTCTAAGACCAAGCATATAGAAATTAGACATCATTTCATTAGAGATCATATAGCTAAAGGAGATTGCATAATAGAATACATAGACACAAAACATCAATTAGCTAATATCTTTACCAAACCCTTGCCTAGAGATAGATTTTATGAGTTTAGAAGAGATCTAGGTATTGTTGATGATAAATTTGTTGATTGATTTGTGTTTATTGATGAGTTTTGATGTTAATTATGTGTTTTTATGAAAATCTGTGAAAATCTCGTATATAGTCGATTAGTTTTTGTATGGTAATCGATTAAAACCGTTGTTTGTGAAAATGTTTTAGCAAATAATCGATTAGCTCGTATCATGATCGATTAAAAGCACTGAGGAGCAATTTAATCGATTATGAGAAGCAGATAATCGATTAAATTTCTGGGTTTTCGTTTTCTGGAAAATTTTGCACGCAAATAATCGATTAAGTTCATCACATAATCGATTAAATGTGACGTTCTGAGTTTTTTTGCAGACTGGCTTTTGAACGTTGAGCCTCCAATTCACGTGCATTTGATCCATAAAGGCTATATTCTTATTCTAACAGCTATATTCGCATTAAATCAATGAATTGGAATCAGAATCCATGTCTATAAATACCAAGATTGAGAATTAAAGTGTTACTCTCATATCCTCTCACTCTTGCTGTTGTTCTGCTTATTAATTCACTGTTGTGCGAAATTCTTGTGTGTTTTCTATGTTAGTTCTCTTGTTTTTGTTTCTTTTGTCCATCTTCTACACAATGGCTGACCAAAGAAGAAGAAAGATGCCATCAAGGAGAAGAGGCAAAGCTCCCATGACTTCCCACCAGCAGGAAGTTGAAGAAAGACCACCAAATCTCTCTGGGTGGATTTCAGATGAGGATTTACAGAAGGCCTACATCAACCACTGGAAAGGTAGAAAAATTCTTATTCCTAAATTTTTATCTTGTGATTTTTTCAGAACTCATAGATTTTCTTTTCAGGAGTTATTAGTAGCAAGTGGTTTGAAGACCTTTGTGGAATTGGAAGGTCCATATTATCCCGACTTGGTAAGAGTATTTTATCTTAATCTAACCTCTAGAACAGGTAATCCCAGCACAAAGGTGAAAGGAGTGCGCATACATCTTGATGAAGATATATGGAACACAGTAGCTGGTCTATCAACAGAAGGCGGAATCAACATCACCTACGGCTTTGAAGGCTTCAACAAACTTGTGGAATTTAGAAAATTCTGCAAGGACCCCAATCTTCAAGTGGAAAGCTTGTACAAAGTCGGTAATGTTAAGTTAAATGAGAGAATACTACACTATGTTATTGTTTGGATAATTGCTGCAAGGGGCACAAACCATGCCCAATTAACAAAAGAAGATATCCTGTTAATGTATGGCTTTTTCAATAATGTTAGTATAGATTGGCCTGCAATCATTTTGGATAACATGTTTAAAGCCACTAGGCTATCATCTTTTGCTTTACCCTATTCTGTGTTTATTTCCAAGATATTAGAATACAAGGGACTTGATCTAACAGGAGCAACAAAGCAAAATTTTGCTTAACAACAACAAAATTGGCAAGAATGTTCTAAGACATATGGGCCTTATTGAACAAGGCAATGTGTTCAGGCAAAGAGAAGATGAGGCAGCTATGGAAGAAGATGAAGAACCTCAACAACAACCTCAACCTGGCTCTATGGAAGAAAATATATATTCAAGAATGGACAGCATGATGAATCTTCAACTCACACATTATGAGGACATCTGCTCAAGGCTCTCAAGGCTAAATAGGAGAGTATATCGGGTAGAAAGGAAGCTGAAAATAGAAGACATATCTCCGGAAGAAGACAACAATGGGTCTTCAAGAGGAAAACAACCAGCTAAAGATGCTGAAGAAGAAGAAGAAGAAGGGGATAGTGAAGATACTGAATAGGCTAAAAGTTCACTTGTTCCCTAGCTCAAATTTAATTTTTTTTTAGCAGCTGTATTTTTTTCTCTCCATATTTTTCTGTGTATTAATTGCTTTTGCTGTATATCTCTTGATATGTAATCTTTTTTATAATGATAAAAATAAAGGGAGAGGAAAGTAAAATTGTTTTGATTCATAATATGTCTAGAATATATCTCAAGCATTAAAAAGGAGAATTAAAGTTTAAGGGGGAGTATTAGGAAATATTTCAAATAATTGTCTAGAATATCTTAAACATTAAGAGCAAAGTTTAAGGGGCAGTTTTTAGAAATATTTTCCGTGCTTTGAATTCCTTAAAATTTAAATTCAAATTCAAATTAAATGCTATGAGAGTGCCTATATTATTTCCTTTGTGGACTAACTTTTATGATGGAGATATCCATACAATATTTTCTAAGTTTCTCTTTCAGGATATCAATCACAAGTCTCTAAGTTTTTTATATCATCAGCAAAAAGGGGAGATTGTTGACATATTTCAAGCTTAAGTGTTGATGAAGTTCTCTCAATAAGTCATGAAGATTAAAGTTTTGATGAAGAAGATATAAAGTTCTCTAAACAACATTAAAGACTTGTGTCATCTCACAAAGGAAGGTTGCTTCATGGAAAAGGCAAGACATAAAGGATGTTAAATGCTTTCTAGAGAGAAGATTGATGAGGATTTTCTCAAGAGCTGAAGTTTCAAGTTTAGAAGTTTCTGTTTTGAGTGAAGGATAAAAAGAGTAAGTCATAAATCCCATTCAAGACCATTCCAAACTTGAGAGCAAGTCATTTTCTCGCAAAAACGTTTTTCTACGCTTTTAATCGATTAAGTTACGAAATCTAATCGATTATTTCACTTAAAATTTGAATCAAAAGAGTTTAACGAACAAAATAATCGATTAAGTGTTTTTGATAATCGATTATATTGATTCTGGATTCATATAATCGATTATGGCCTTAATCTAATCGATTATATCAGTCAAAATGTGTTTTCTAGTTTTTACTCTGATATAATCGATTATACCTTTTAGATAATCGATTAAATACGACGTTTTTGTGAATTCAATGCTAAATCAACCTAAGAAAGGAAACTTTAAGCTATTTTCAAATTATAAAATGAAAGGGAATGTCTTAGGTTCAATACATCTGATCAAACACAATATTTAAAGTGTTCTTGCGCTAAAGTTTTTCAAAATCGCTTTCTTGCTCTCTCAAGGTTGATCTAAGTTCTTGAAAGTGGTGATCATTGTGCTTAAGCTTTCAATCCAGCACTCATCAGGTGTTTTCTTTACTGTTTTTCTAAATTGGTGTAATTCATCCCTTGGATCTGTTCAAAGGGAGGTGTGTTCATCTCTTGTGTGTCAAGAGAGGTGGGAATCATCCTCAGTGTGTCTGAGGAGGTGAGTTCATCCTTAGTGTGTCTAAGGAGCTGTTTCCGTTTATCTTTATTTGTTATTGCATGAATTGGTGTTTGTAATTTCAATTAAAGATAGTGGGGTGATCATCACGTGTTTGTGGTGATTGGGAACTGGACGTAGGATTGACTAAATCCGAACCAGTATAAATCTTTGTGTTCTTTCTCTTTCCCTATCTCTTTATTTTATTGTGGATCATATTAAGAATTGCAATTCAAACTGCGCTCATCAAAGGTTAAGGAAAATCTGAATCTTGTTTTTAGAACATTTATTTAAAATCTAGAAAATTATTTTAAAGGGAAAAAGTTTTCTAAAAATCCAATTCACCCCCCCTTTTGATTTTTACACTGTCGTTAGTTCTAACAAAAAGTTCACTTGTTTCCTAGCTCCAATTTTTTTTTTGCTGCTGTATTTATTTTTTTTCTCTCCATATTTTTTTTCTGTGTATTAATTTCTTCTGCTGTAAATCTCTTGATGTGTAACCTTTTTGATAATGTTAAAAATAAAGGGGGAGAAAAGTATAATCTTGATTGATAATATGTCTAGAATATATCTGAAGCATTAAGAATAGATTATTAAGGAAGAGAATTAAAGTTTAAACGGGAGAATTAGGAAGTTTTTCAAAAAAGAATCGATTAGAAAATCTTAAACATTAAGAGCAAAGTTTAAGGGGGAGTTTATAGAAATATTTCCTTGCATTGAATTCCTTGAAATTTAATTCAAATTCAAATTGAAAATTAAATGCTATGAGATTGCCTATATTATTTCCTTTGTGGACTAACATTTATGATGGAGATATCCATACAATATTTTCTAAAGTTTCTTTTTCAAGATATCAATCACAAGTCTTAAGTTTTTTTATCATCATCAAAAAGGGGGAGATTGTTGACATATTTCAAGTATAAGTGTTGATGAAGTTTTCTCTCAATAAGTCATGAAGATTGAAGTTTTTATGATGAAGATATAAAGTTTAGTTCAACAATAAAGACTTGTTTTTATCTCACAAAGGAAGGTTGCTTCATGGAATAAAGGCAAGACATAAAGGCAAATAAATGCTTTCAAGAGAGAAGATTGTTGAAGATTTTCTCAAGAGCTGAAGTTTCAAGTTTAGAAGTTTCTGTTTTGGGTGATGGATAAAAAGAGTAAGTCATAAATCCCATTCAAGACCATGTCAAACTTGAGAGCAAGTCATTTTTTCGCAAAAACCTTTTTCTACGCTTTTAATCGATTAAGTAACGAAATAGAATCGATTATTTCACTTAAAATTTGAATTTAAAGAGTTTAACAAACAAAATAATCGATTAAGTGTTTTTTATACTCGATTATATTGCTTTTGGGTTTCATATAATCGATTATGGCCTTAATCTAATCGATTATATCAGGAAAAATATGTTTTCTAGTTTTACCTGGATATAATCGATTACACCTTTTATATAATCGATTAAATACGACGTTTTTGCGAATTCAATGCTGAATCAACCTAAGAATGGAAACTTTGAGCTGATTTCAAATTATAAAATGAAAAGCAACATCTTAGGTTCAACAACATCTGATCAAACACAAAAATTCAAAGTGTTCTTGCGCTAAAGTTTTCAAAACCGCTTTCTTGCTCTCTCAAGGTTGATCTTAGTTCTTGGAAGTGGTGATCATTATGCTTAAGCTTTCATATCCAGCACTCATAAGGTGTTTTCTTTACTGTTTTATTGATTTCTGTAATTCATCCCTTGGATCTGTTCTAAAGGGAGGTGTGTTCATCTCTTGTGTGTCAAGAGAGGTGGGAATCATCCTTAGTGTGTCTGAGGAGGTGTGTTCATCCTTAGTGTGTCTAAGGAGGTGTTTCTGTTTATCTTTATTTGTTCTTACATGTGGTCACTGGATTGGTGTTTGTAATTGCAATTAAAGATAGTGGGGTGATCATCACGTGTTTGTGGTGATTGGGAACTGGACGTAGGATTGGCTAAATCCGAACCAGTATAATTATTTGTGTTCTTTCTCTCTTTCCCTATCTCTTTATTTTATTGTGGATCATATTAACAATTGCAATTCAAACTGCGCTTATCAAAGGTTAAGGAAAATCTGAATCTTGTTTTTAAAAGAATGATTTAAAATCTGGAAAATTATTTTCAAAGGGAAAAAGTTTTAAAAAAATCCAATTCACCCCCCCCTCTTGATTTTTACACTGTCGTTATTTCTAACAACATTTGTAATCTCTATTTTTGTGATAGGTTCTATTAACCTCCTATTATCTTCTGGTGCAAGAGTTAAGAGATCAATATTTTTTGGATTTTTCCTCATTTCTTTCTCTTCTATTGATATACACTTGAAGTACTCTTTGATTTTTTTTTCTTTCACAACATTTGATTTTTCAATTGTATCCCATTCACATTAACTCCCTTGAAGGCATTTTTAGTTCTTTTCTAGTTTATCATCTTATAAAAGAAAATTGTTTTCATATCCCTCTTCTCAATCCGCTCTGCTCTTGATTTTTGATTTTCTAGTGATTCAATTTGATAGTTTATTACTTTCAATTCACTAAACAAACTTTTTCTCTCATCCTTTCCTTCCTAGTTTAGTCCACTCTCCTCATCCCTTTTATCCAATTCACTCATTTTCATAATGATGTTTTCCTTTTAATGATTTACTTTCCCAAACATATCTTTATTCCATGCTTTCAAATTCCATTTAAACCTTTTTAGTTTCTCTTTAACTATTACTAGTCCATAACCATTCACCTCATAATTGCACCACAACTATTTGACATGGTCCTAAAAGCCACTCTCATTGTTCCAAATCTCAAAGGTTCTAAAAGTTTTGGGGCCTTAGTGTATTTTTTAATACTTAATACTATCACACAATGGCGGTTTCATTATGTAAAATGTGGCAGTTCGAAATTGTAAAAAATGACAACGACAAAGGACCACTCAGCATGTAAAATATGACGGTTAGAACTGTCATTTCAGCAATATATGGCGGTTACAACTGCCATTTCTTACAGCAATATATGGCGGTTAGAACTGCCATTTCTTACAGCGATATATGGTGATTCTATGTATCATGCTAAACTAATCTAATATAAAAATTTGTGACAGTTTAAAGTACCGTAATGTCTATAATATTTAGATATTATTTTTATTTGATATTAATATTTGTTGGTGATATTTAATATTTTCATTTAAATATTTATAAATTGATTTAAATTTGATATAGTTAATATAAATTGTTCAAAAGCATTAAGCAAGTCATACATATTTAATTGTTCTTATAAAATGAAAAAGTACAACATTACAAAATAAAGTAAAAAACAGTCCTATTGTTATCCTTGCCCATTGCTTGCTTCAGATGAATGTTTTATGTTAGGCGATGGAGCACCACTTAAAGTTATATAATTATTTTTAATACATTTGGAAATTATTAAACTCATAAATATTTTATGTACGGTTTCATACCTGATTAATAGAAGTATTAACTATTCCAGCAGCCATTGCAGCCAAATCTTCTGGAATATTTCTCCCAGATGCAATGAAGGCTAGAAGTGTTTGCATTTGTCCCTTCACAGTTGCAAGTTCATTTTCCATCTTCAAAACTTTTTGTTCCATTTCTGGTGTACTACTTGCACTTGATGAACCTAGGTTCATACCACTCAATCTTGTGCCCGAGTTCTTAAAAGCAAGTGTTGGACAAGCTCCCAGTGACAATCATCTAACCCGACCTGGATGCTCTTTACCAAAGATCACACCAATTGGGTCATTTGGAGATATATCAGATGAAGTTTCTGGATTTTCCAATAATAGCTCATCAATTTTGTCCTGCAAATATAAACCGATTCCTCACAATTTTTATACAACCAAAACCAACATATTCTACACAAGACAATGTTGTATTTCTATTAATTAACAATTGTCATAGTTCAAGACATATTAAGATACCATACACATACGTGATGTAATTTTTAATGACCCATTACATCACACTTTTATGAGCCATTATACAATGCTCTTTGTATAAAATAAAATTGTACTAGTCTTTTGCTTCCACTCCAGAAACAAAAGCTATGTATATGACTCGAAGTCTATATATGTATTGATGTCACTACGCTTAAGTACAACCAAAGTGCATATGAAATTATTAATGATTGAGCTAAGTTCATATGTCTAATAGTTTCATTACAAAATCAGTTTCAAAATACTCTAGCTTTATAGAAGTAGTTCCAGAGTAGCCAATATATCTAACACAAACTCAAGCAGTTAGAAATTACCCGTATTTCCATAGCCTCATCATTGACATAGGTTCCATTCTTCCTCTTATGTGTAATCTTCCACATTTCAGCTCGACCAACAGTCTTACCAGTATCAATTTTCTGAAAATCTCAAAAAATATATGTCACTAAAATTAACCCAATAATAAAATTAATGAGCAAATCAAATAAACTACCAAGTTCTCCCTTCTCCTGGACAAAGACATGGCACCTCCTGTGTGAGGAATACTTTGCTTTTTCCTTATATCTCTGTTTCTATTACAAAGGTCCTATAAGTTCGAAATAAAATCAGTTTGTATTAGTGTATAACATAACTAATGTAAATATACTAAATAGTACACTTCATACCATTGTAGACGGTTTCAAGCGATAATCAACAAATAGTGCCCATTGTTCCATGCTAAGACCATCTGGAACATTCTTCACAAGATCATTTCTACTCATAAGCGGATCATAAAATTCGTTCCAAAGCTTACATCTATACTCCCTCCATAGTTTTCCAATTTTAAACATAACATCTCTTTTTGCCAAATCTTCATTAACCTTGAAACAAAACCGAGTCTTGAAATGACAGAAAGTTAGTTTAGAAGAAACGTAAACAAAAACTAAAGAAAGATGAAATCCTGCAATATTTGTTAAATTACCTTGAGCGCTGAATTCCAGACAATATCCTTGTAAGTATCTGGGACAGATGACCAATTATGAAAACTTATAGGAAACAATACAATATTTGCTGCCAACTGCCAACAAACTCCTGCAAGTAATCCAGATGCCTCGGCAACAGGTTGATACATATCATCATACTCCACCACAACACGCAATCCATGTTCTATGTTATGAACATCCTTAACCTTCATCTTAGATTTCTTAACAACTCCATGCTCATCTATAAAAATTTAAAAGTTTGATTCCTTAGTGACTGTATGCTTAAATTTGATGCAAAAATAACTTGAATTTTATAGTAAAAAAATTACCTATAACATCTACAAACCAATAATGTGTGGATTGTCTTCCACCTTTTCGTCGCATTGTTTTATTTTGTGGTTGTGCAGATTGCTCTTGAGAAGTTTGACCTTGTGATTGTGTACATTCCTTGTGACTAGTTGGCAATTCTGCACTTTGTTGTGTACCTTGTTTTTGCACTTTGTTGTGTACCTTGTTCTACACTTTGTTGTGTACTTTGTGCAGGTTCATAATTACTTTCCAAATTTTTACCTAGAGATGGGTTAGAATTAGATGAAATATGGTGGATTTGAGGTGGTCCAGTAGCTGTTTTTAGCATGTTCCTAATTCTCTTTGGCCTTGGCATATCTGCAAAAAAATTAAAACAATGAAATAAAAAATATAAAGAACCAAGTAGACAATCATTTATTAGTAAAGTCATACTAGAAAATTGTTACTATTCTGACATTGAGTCATTTGCTTCAAGTTCACTATTAGGATTTTCTGTATTTAAGAGTTCATCATTGTCATCCTCCCTAAATAGTGGAAATTCATCAGAGTCCCTGAAAAATTCATTCAAGTCTTGTTGTGGACATGGTTGAACTTCACAAACTTCAGTATCTCCTTCTCCCATATCATATGAGTCACGTGGTTTCAAATGGACAGCAATTGACCAATCTTTATTTTCCTCGTCATTGACATAGTACACCATTTCAGCTTGTGAAGCTTCAATGTATGGATCATGCTCTTCATGATCACCAATGTGAATTAATCGTGAAAAATTAATGCAATCAAAACCCCAAGGATCCTTAAAAAATCCTCTATCTCTTGTGGTGTCAGCCCATTTACATTTGAATAGAGTAACTTTGAAATGGCCAAAGTAATTAAGCTCAATTATATCTTCTAACTTTCCATAATATGGCTAATCTGCTTCTCTAATGTTTCTGTCAGTATTACTTGCTATACATGATGTTGTAGAAGTTAGGAAAACCCCACTATTTTGGGTTTTCAACCCATGTTCTCGACTTATTGTTCTAAATTTGAATCCATTAACATTAAAGGCAAAAAATCTTCTAGCATGTGGTGTGGGTCCTTGTGCTAGATACTTGATATCATTTGAGACTGAACTCGAAATGTCTGGGTTCATAATCTAAAAAATAACAAATGAATGTGTCAACCATGATTTCAACCATTTCAAAATTATTAACATCTTAATAGTATTCTACCTACCCTTCGAGGAAACCAATTAGCGAAGTCCTTATTAACCATCTTTTGTAGGTTTGTACTTGAAATCCTTCGCCCTCTAGATCGCCTTCGTAGATGGTCTTTAAATTCCCTATACAAATATTTTTGTAAAAATATTCTACAATGACAATTAAATACTTTGACAACAAATCTAATTTAAGGTTTATGCAGCTACTCACTCGATATAAGGTTGAACTTCAGGGGAATTAAATAACACATATCGATGAGCTTGAATTCTCTCCATGGGTGATAACTCAAATGTTGAAGAGGCACTTACTACTCTACCAATTGAAGGAAAGAGGGTAGACATTTGTGAAGAACCTATGTTTGAACAATCATCAACACGTGCAAGCCTATTGATTCTTGTCTCAACCCCTTCTATATATTGAGAGCAAAAGGTGAGAACCTCTTCAGCTAGGTATCCTTCAGCAATAGAACCTTCAGGTTGTGCTTTATTTCGAACATAGGACTTCAAGTGTCCGAGATACCTATATATATGGTTTGATGATTAGTACACATAACATTTACAGCTTTAAAATAAAATAGAACGATATGAAAACACCATGTACCTTTCAACGGGATACATCCAACGATAATGTACCGGACCACCAAGTTTTGCTTCTCCGGCTAGGTGAGAAGTTAAATGAACCATGATTGTGAAGAAGGTAGGAGGGAATAACATTTCCAAGTGACAAAGAGTTTGAATGATGCGATACTCAAGTCTATCAAGATCCATCTTACTTAAACTCTTTAGACATAATTGTCGAAAAAAATAACACAACTCTATTAGGACTACAGTTACATTGTTTGGTAAAACATTACGTATGGCAATAGGTAGCAGTTGTTGCATAAGAATATGACAATCATGACTTTTTAGACCAAAGATCTTTCCACTTTTCAAGTCAATACACCTTGAGATATTACTTGAGTACCCATCTGGAACTTTAACATTCTTCAATGTTTGTAGAAACACTTTTTTCTTTGCTTTTGACAATGAAAACAAAGCTAGCCGAAATCTTCCTTTATCATCTGGCCAAAGGTCCTTCCTTATACCCATTTCTCTTAGAACCTTTCGTGTTTTAAGATTGCCTTTTGACTTCTTAGGGTCATTCAACAAAGTATATAAGACATTATCACAAACATTTTTTTCTATATGCATAACATCTAGGCAATGGCGTAATAAGTTGGACTTCCAATAAGGAAGGCCAAAAAATATGCTTCTCTTCCTCCATTGTTCTACTCCAACAACTTCAACATTATTTCCTCGAATTCGTTTTCCTGTTACAATAGGATCTAGTGGTTTTCCAAATGTAACATTGATACCCTCCACTTGCTCAAATATGTGGTACCCTGACAAAGATACCGGTGGATCTCTTACCTCAAGTTTTCCATCAAAAAGAGATCGACTTCGTCTGAATCTATGATCTTTATGTAGAAATCGACGATGTCCCATAAAACTGTATTTACCCCTATACAACAAACATGAGTCTGCGTCAAAGTTACAAGACGGACAGGCAAAACCAGTGTGTGTATTCCATCCAGATAAATTCCCAAGTCCAGGGAAGTCACTAATTGTCCACATCAAAGTTGCACGCATCATAAACATTTCCCTTTTTGAAGAATCAAATGTTTTCACTCCATCAAACCATAATTCCTTCAACTCTTTGATGAGTGGTTGTAAGTATACATCAATGTCATTTCCTGGCATTTGTTTACCAGGAATTATCATGGAGAGGATGAATGAGGTTTGTTTCATACACTCCCAAGGAGGTCGATTATATGGGATGAGGACTACTGGCCATATACTATGACTTGTACTCATGGCTCCAAAAGGGTTGAATCCATCGCTAGTTAAGCCAAGTCTTACATTTCGAGCATCATTAGAAAATTCTGGATGAAGTATGTCAAATGTTTTCCAAGCCTCAGAATCTCTAGGATGCCTCATCATTTCATCTTGGTTATCCTTTGATGCATGCCATGTCATAGAATCAGCTGTCTTAGAACACATAAACAATCTTTGCAATCTCGGCTTTAGTGGAAAGTAACGCAAAATCTTTGCGTGCTGCTTCTTGTCTTTATCTTTCCCCTTAGACATCTTGCACCTTTTACATTCTTCTAAGCTTTCATTCTCTTCACCCCAATATAGCATGCAATCTTTTGGGCAGACCGGTATTTTTGAATAGTTAAGACCAAGTTTGTTTATGATATTCTTCGCCTCATAGAATGACTTTGGAAACTTAGCATGCTCAAATGCATCCTTTAACAATTCTAGAATCATAGTCATTGCTTTGTCACTCATTCTACACATGCGTTTTATATGATACAACTTTAGCATGAAAGACAACTCTGAGTACTTTGTACAACCTTCATATAATTGTTGGTTATTGTCTTTTAAAAGGTCATCAAAATCTGTACTATCTTCATTACGCACATTTTCATCATCAGAAGGTTCATCAAAATCATTTCCATCATTCCCCACAAATCCAAATGCATCGTTCAACATGTCTTCCATTTCATTTTGAGGTGTTGAATCATCTTCTATGACATGTGTGGTATTAAAGGTCCTAGACTCACTCACATTTGGCCCTTCCCCATGCATATACCATGTTATGTAGTTTTAGGGAAAGCTCTACATGTTAGGTGTTCTTGAACTATATCCCTAGTTTGCCACTTTTTGAAACCACACTTTGAACATGGACACTTAATGACATGTTCATTTGAATGTTCAAAGGCAAAGTTCAAAAAAATAGTCAATCCATTTGCATATTCAATTGTGTTTCGTGGTTTTCTAACCCAAGACTTATCTATTGGCATGACTCTACAAAACATAATATTTATGTTGCATTAGTATCTACTATTTAAGTTGCATTATACAAAAGTTAAGGAGCATGCATGATAAAAATACATTTGATATCAAGTTGTACTATCAAGCTGAAAATTAATTAAATATCTATCACATAACAATACAATCAATAACTACTATCCCTTTTCGTATTTACATCATTTTTCAAAACTTGTTCTTCAAATATAAGAACATTTTCTATAACTAAGAACATTTTCGAAAGGTTTTTTTTTATTGAGATTTTTTTTTAATTTTATCTTGCTTGGATTTTTTTTATCAACTTCTGAGCTGCATCTACCTAATGCAGTGAAGCAAGTTAAAACAAAGTTGTTATTTATCTGGCATAGCTTCAAGAGGACTTTTGCAGTTAAAGCGATATGAATTAAATGTTTATTAAAAATTATAGTTAACAATAAGATAGATTTTTTTATTTAATTAGTATAATACTCTAAGTATTTTAATAGTATAAATTTGTAGTTTTACTTAAAGATTTGGAATTGGGTATGTTCCTATTTAGGGAAAGGTACCTGGATCTTTTCTTGGTCCAAACAAGCGCATGGCTAAAAGGACCTACTTTGGAACTCTAGATCCATGATTTACTAGGCCCAGTTAATGTTAAAGGAAGAGAATCATTAACGGGCTCCAAGCCTCAATTGATGGGCTTATTGCATAGAAAGACTATAAAAATAAGTGTATTCTTGGAAAGAAAAGTTAAAAAAACACTTTATTTTTGGGATATAGAAGTGAAAGAAAGAGAAATAAAATAAATAAATAGAGAAAAAAAATAAGATATGAATATAAGAAGCATATATGGTGTGATCTACCAACACCAACTGCAAAATTTTCACTAAGGCTCATTATTAAACTAACTTCATTTTATGCACTCACAATGTCCTTTAATCATCTATTACCCATCACTTTACCAATATTAAATTAAACTTTATAAACAATGCATTAAAAACAATCTTTTAATTAAAAAAGTGGTTACTATTTCATGTAAATAAGAAACCTCGAAAATACAATATAAAGATTATTTCATAAGATGAACTTAGCCAATGGTAATAAACTGGTTAATAATAATATAATATAATTAATGGTACAATAAAACAACCCTTGGTAGCTATGGGACAACTATGTTTATTTGACCCATCTCATAGTGCAAATTGCGAAACCATTTCTTATTTTTATAAATAGCAACTTTGTTTTAACATTTTTATTGCTGCATTAGGTACTTAAAGACAGGAATCAACAAAAAGTGCTTCATGATCACAAGCACACACATCAAGATGAGAAATTGGTACTCAAATCTAGCACAACGAGTACAAGTACATTTTATAAGTACTTCACTTTTTGTAAACATAAATGACTTACCGCACTCTTTAGGGCTGTAGCCGCTGTTCCTCGAAGTGTGGGATCTAAAGCAAGTAGGGATTCGATTAGCTTTGTGGCAGCATATGGATATTCTTTAAATGTTTCAGCAACACAACGCCTATAATGGTGGGGAGGCCTGAATACTGTTGGATGTGGTGACCGCAGCTTACGCCAATAATCCTCAGATGGTGAACCACAAAGTTTAAAAATCCTATGCAATTGCTCAACCTAAAATGAACAGAATTTAAACTTCAGCAACCTAGCTCTGTTACTGTATAATATCAATTTGAGAATTGACTACCAGTCTAAGCTGGAATATATTGCTTTAGAAATTGAAACTATGCACATTAGTGAAAGACCTAGAATGTCTGCCAGTTTTTGTGGCTGTATGTGGACTTGAACATTTGAAAGAACAACCACTTTCTTCAACATTAATTGCACCCTTAGATCCATACTCGGAGATAACCTGCCATCCCAAAAATAAAAAGGGCTAAGTGTTAACATGATCACATTTGAGCAAAGCTCGCACACATGCAACTAAGTGGAGATATCTTTACCTGAATTTTACAAGGACTCGCTTTACGACTAACAATTGTCTGATGATCGTTGGTTTGATTTTTCAGACTACTAGGTGACTGCTCTGCTTGCTTGATAGAGTTGATAAGACTTTCTTTGTATCCTGTGTTCTTTTTGGATGAGCTTTTTATGGACTGATAGAGGGACACAAGTGGTGCGTCATCTTCAAATTCTTCTCCAGTAGTCAGAGCTTTCGATCGGGAAATTGTCTTTGGAAAGCAAAAATTATCGAACCCACTGTTTGACATATAATCACCTGCTTTAATATCAGTTTCAGAGCAACAATCTTCTGACAAATTTTTAGCTGCCGCCTCTTTTTCTTTCGATTTCTTCAGTTTATCAATTAGAAGCTTCAACCTCTTATAAAAATTACAATTGATCAGCACTAAATTTGTTAAATAATTAAATTACTTCACTCTACTCATAGACAAGACCATTCACAAATTCTACAATAACGGCTTTCAATACGCAAAACTATATCAGGGGTTCAGTGCATTCTGATAGTTTACCAACAACAACGCAGTAATGCAATGCATTCCCTGTTATGTCTACAAATCACACCACCTCCTTATGTCCGTAAATTCCCTCCCTATTATTACAAATCACTTCCACCTCCTTCCCCATCTCCACCACCTCCATATCTTTACAAGTCCCCTCCACCTCCCTCTCCTTCACCACCTCCACCTTATGTCTACAAATCTCCTCCTCCTCCTTCTCCATCCCCACCTCCTCCATATCTTTACCACTCTCCCCCTCCTCCATCTCCCTCTCCTCCCACACCTTACGTTTACAACTCACCACCCCCTCCATCCCCATCCCCACCACTTCCCTATTTCTATAAGTCACCGCCACCACCATCTCCTTCACCACCACCTCCCTACGTTTACAAGTCCCCTCCTCCTCCATCTCCTTCTCCTCCCTAGCCCTCAATGAAAGCGAGACACAAAAACAAACAAAACATCGAGAAAAGAAAATGGCGTTGTACCTGGACGAAGAAGAAGTTTGGAAGTGTCCCAAGCATCTATCTAAGCAAAGAAGAACAATGAGATTGAGTAACAAATCCAGTAAGGGAAGAGGAAGATATTAGGGTTTGTGATTGTGAATGGGACTGGAGCACGCGAGAATGAGATTAGGGTTAGAGATTAGGAATAAGGTGGAGCACGTGAGATTGAGAGGGACCACATGAGGTTGAGAGGGAACACGCGAGATTGAGAGGTACGAAGATGGAAAATGGAGACTGAGAATGGAAGTTGCTAGTATGGAGGGATTAAGATTAAGGGTTTTCAAAATAAGTTTTAAAATATTTTTTATTTTATTTTAAGATGGAGGGAACAAAACATAAGAGATTGAGATAGGGGGAACTTGTCATAGAAGATTGAAATGGAGGGAACGAAAACACGCAGGAAATTATGGCAGTTGTAAAAGCCATAGTTTAAATGCAAATTATGGAAGTTATAAAAACACCATATTATGAAGTAAATTACGACAGTTTATGAGAACCGCCATATTATAACCGCTGCATTTAACGCGATTTTTTGTAGTGAATCTCGATTTTTCATCTTCTTCGACTACTTTAATGATCTTTCTCTATCTTTATAATGAAGGGGAAATTGCACTCTCTATTTAGTTGTTTCCAATTAATGTTCATGAAGTTGAGGATAAATAAAAATTATGGATATGCTTGCTTCGTAACTCCCACCCAGTAGTCCTACCTGTCGCGGATAGTCTTTCAACGACTGACACCTCTGATGTGAAAATTAGGGTTCTAAGGAGTTGCCACCAATATTTTTCTTAAAACATTGGAAAGGAAAAGAGTTTTCGGAAATCAAACTTAGGTCAGTGCAACCAAAATTTAGGTTCGGGGTCAATTACAAGTAAAGAAGGTATTAGGTACCTCACTCGCCCATTATTGGTACCATATCCATAAACCCTAAGCATGATTTCTAGCTACTATTCCTACCGTATGCATATTATGATTTCTACTCTACTATACCCTAATTTACTTAAAAAGTGATAAATTAGAACTAAAAGGAGAAAAGAGAGAAATTAGAACCTCTAAAGCATGCTTTTTCTATTGACCAGAGAAGATTACAAGTTTCAGAGCACTCTAGGATTCTTATGAGATGTGTGGTGTACAATACAAGAGTAGTTATTTTATAGGCTTGTGTTAGAGGCGAAGAATGGTCGTTCTCCCATTGAGAACACCCGTTCTTTGCCCAAGAATAAGAACACAAAAAATATACCGAGAACGACCCATTCCCAACATGAGAACAGTTGTTTTTGTGTTGAGAATGACCATTCTTGTCTTGAGAACGACCGTTTTCCCCCAAAAACAAGCAAAAATTAATTTTTTAGACTCATTACCCTAAAGGCTACCTAAGTTGCTTCAGGTGTTCTTCAAAACTCTTCATAGATACTGCTCTTCCGACCTCCTTTTCTTATTCTAGATTCTTCTTCTCTTCTAATGTGGGCTTTGTTTTGACTCGAACAAAATAAGGGGTTTAAACTACCCAACACAGATTTTAATATAGCACTACTAGATATAAATTCATATATAATAGTATAAAACTCATTCATTGTTCATTTTTCTTTATGAGCTAAAAAAGAATATATTAAAAAAGCACAAAGGGGTGTTTAAAACCTTTTTACATATATACAAAAAAGAGATATAAGTCCTAATTGAGTAAGATGAAATATCTCCAAACCCACTCATCAACACATACAATACACTTATAACAATTAACATGACACCAATCACACCTCCAATATAAGATTCTTCTACAAATATAAGGAGCCCATGGTGGCACCAATGGTCATTGTTAAAAGCTAAAAACAATTGTAGAGACATGTCCTTTGTTCTTAGTTACAAGGTCTTATGCATTATGCTTGATGTCATAATCCCCACACATGTATTAGCGAGTAGAGCATATCCCAATAAATTCTACATTTCGAAGAGATTTGTTTATCCACAAAAAAGCAACAGAAGTGTGATTGTGTTGTTCCTGATTGTTGTCACAATCACATCTGATTTGCTAATTTACACTGTTGTACATCTAAAAGCACCTGAAAATGCAAAAAGAACACCTAAGATCTTACCTATTCCATGTTACCTCTTAGCTTTCATTTTCTACATCTAGTACCCGGTTAGAAATAACGATAGTGTAAAAATTAAGAGGGGGGGTGAATTGGATTTTTAAGAAACTTTTTCCCTTTAAAATGATTTTCCATATTTTAAATAAATGTTCTAAAAACAAGATTCGGATTTTCCTTAACCTGTGATAAACGCAGTTTGAATTGCAATTGTTAGAATGATCCATAATAAAATAAAGAGATAGGGAAAGAGAAAGAACACAGAGATTTATACTGGTTCGGATTTAGCCAATCTTACGTCCAGTTCCCAATCACCACAAACATGTGATGATCACCCCACTATCTTTAATTGAAATTACAAAAACCTGTTAGAAATAAATGGCAGTGTAAAAATCAAGAGGGGGGGTGAATTGGATTTTTAAGAAACTTTTTCCCTTTAAAAAACTTTTCCAGATTTAAATAAATGTTCTAAAACCAGGATGCGGATTTTCCTTAACCTTTGAAGAGTGCAGTTTGAATTGCAATTATTAATATGATCCATAATAAAATAAAGAGATAGGGAAAGAGAAAGAACACAGAGATTTATACCGGTTCGGATTTAGCCAATCCTACGTCCAGTTCCCAATCACCACAAACACGTGATGATCACCCCACTATCTTTCATTGAAATTACAAACACCAATTCATGCAATAACAAATAAAGATAAAGGAAACACCTCCTTAGACACACTAAGGATGAAACACCTCCTCAGACACACTGAGGATGATTCCCACCTCTCTTGACACACAAGAGATGAACACACCTCCTTTAGAACAGATCCAAGGGATGAATTTTACCCGTTCAGAAAAACAGTAAAAGAAAACACCTGATTGAGTGCTGAATGAAAGCTTAAGCACAATGATCACCACTTCTAAAGAACTTAGATCAACCTTGAGAGAGCAAGAAAGCCGTTTTGAAAACTTTAGCGCAAGAACACTTTGAATATTGTGTTTAATCAGATGTGTTGAACCTAAGACATTCTCTTTCATTTTATAATTCGAAAATACTCCAAAGTTTCCATTCTTAGGTTGATTTAGCATTGAATTCGCAAAAATGACTTATTTAATTGATTATCTAAAAGGTTTAATCGATTATATCAGAGTTAAAAACTGGAAAACTCATTTTGCCTGATATAATCAATTAGATTAAGGCCATAATCGATTATATTAACCCAGAATCAATATAATCGATTATCAAAAACACTTAATCGATTATTTTGTTCGTTAAACAATTTTGATTCGAATTTTAAGTGAAATAATCGATTAGACTTTGTATCTTAATCAATTAAAAGCGTAGAAAAACGTTTTTGCGAGAAAACGACTTGCTCATTTATGACTTACTCTTTTCATCCTTCACTCAAAACAGAAACATCTAAACTTGAAACTCCAGCACTTGAGAAAAACTTCATCAATCTTCTCTCTTGAAAGCTTTAAACATCCTTTATGCCTTGCCTTTTTCATCAAGCAACCTTCCTTTGTGAGATGACACAAGTCTTTAATGTTGTTTAGAGAACTTTAAATCTTCATCATCAAAACTTTAAATCTTCATGATATATAGAGAGGACTTCATCAACACTTATTCTTGAAATATGCCAACAACACCAATTCATGCAATAACAAATAAAGATAAAGGAAACACCTCCTTAGACACACTAAGGATGAACTCACCTCCTCAGACACACTAAGGATGATTCCCACCTCTCTTGACACACAAGAGATGAACACACCTCCCTTAGAAAATATCTAAGGGATGAATTACACCAGTTCAGAAAAATAGTAAAAGAAAACACCTGATTGAGTGCTGGATTGAAAGCTTAAGCACAATGATCACCACTTCCAAGAACTTAGATCAACCTTGAGAGAGCAAGAAAGCGGTTTTGAAAAAATTTAGCGCAAGAACACTTTGAATATTGTATTTAATCAGATGTGTTGAACCTAAGACATTCCCTTTCATTTTATAATTCGAAAATACTTCAAAGTTTCCATTCTTAGGTTGATTCAGCATTGAATTCACAAAAACGTCGTATTTAATTGATTATCTAAAAGGTATAATCGATTATATCAGAGTTAAAAACTGGAAAACACATTTTGCCTGATATAATCGATTAGATTAAGGCCATAATCGATTATATGAACCCAGAAGCAATATAATCGATTATCAAAAACACTTAATCGATTATTTTGTTCGTTAATCTATTTTGATTCATATTTTAAGTGAAATAATCGATTAGATTTCGTAACTTAATCGATTAAAAGCGTAGAAAAACTTTTTTGCGAGAAAATGACTTGCTCTCAAGTTTGAAATGGTCTTGAATGGGATTTATGACTTACTCTTTTCATCCTTCACTCAAAGCAGAAACTTCTAAACTTGAAACTCCAGCTCTTGAGAAAATCTTCATCAATCTTCTCTCTTCAAAGCATTAACCATCCTTTATGTCTTGCCTTTTCCATCAAGCAACCTTCCTTTGTGAGATGACACAAGTCTTTAATGTTGTTTAGAGAACTTTAAATCATCAAAACTTTAATCTTCATGACTTATTGAGACAACTTCATCAACACCTTAACTTGAAATATGTCAACATACTCTACTTCTAAAAACTTCCACATGTACAACCTATTTAGGTTGTAGACACAGTCTACAATAGTCTATTGACACTACTAGCTCCTTTTTTAATTACTACCACCCCACTTCAACCCTCCCGCACCTTATTTAAACATTATATCCTAAGTGATTTTAAGCATGCATTAAGCATAAACACCAATCCAAGTATAAAAAGTGTGCTCTGTGATATTTACTTGTTATCCAACTCCATGCATTCATTTGACCCATATTAAAAATTTCCTTTGCATCGATCATCTAGTTTTTGAAGATTCCATTATTTATCTTTTTTCATATATTCCAAATTCCAGTTACCCATACACATTTCCACATGTTATTTTGGCCACTAGACAAATTTTGCATTCGAAATTGATTGAGATGTTGCTTAGTAGAGTTATGTTGTACTAAAGATATTTCCACCTAGTTCTTGCACATGTCCCACACTCTCCTTGCCACCCAAAAAGTGATAAATAAGTGGCTTGTTGACTCTTCCCCATCTTCACACATTAGGCACAGCTTGTTCCCAATGTTCACCCTTATGTTACATAGCTTATCCCTTGTGGCTACCCTATTATGTAGCATTTTCCAAGAAAACAATTATGTTGATGGAAATGCCTTTATTTTTCAAAACCTATTGAAAAAATCTTCAACTTCCTCGTACAATCTATAGCCACTTTGTTGTAAGATGATTTCACTATACATAGTTCTGACTCTTCTCCCTACATCAAACTACAATTTTTTCCCATTCAAACCATTCTTTTCTCTATGGTATCCTCCACTCCCATATATTATCATTTCGATGTCCCAAATCTCCTAGAGTGGCTTCCTTTTGTAGGCAATTTGGATATAATCTTGGATATATATCTTTAATTGGCCCATTACCTACCCACTTATCCTCCCAAAATCTTATTTTGTCACCAACTCCAACATTCCATTTTATAGTATTATCTAACTAGTTTTGCTGCTCTAGTCCCCTGCATAGTTTCCTGATATCTCTCCACTAGCGAGAATCATGTCATATTTGTAATCCACTATGTTATTTAGTGTTAGTTAAGACTTAAATGCAAAAGCAAAATAAATCGATTCTATTACTTGTTAGAAGTTAGAACTGATTTTGATTGTTTGTAAAGATTTGATGAGTTGTGTTGTGAGTTTAAAAAGTTATAAATAGCGAATGTATTCAGTGAAATTAATAGAACGAGATTGAGTAATAAAGAAAGTATTTCAGAGAATTCCTTTTATTGTCCGACTTGTTGTCTACAAAGTGGCATCAGAGCTTTAAGAGAAGTCTGAGTTGTGATCGAGTTTATCGTGTGAAATGGACAATCTCGTAAATAGTTTGTCAATCCCTAAGTTGACAAACGACGTCAACTATGATAACTAGCGTCGGCAGATGAAAGCGTTGTTTGTTTCCCAGGACGTTTAGGAAATTGTTGATTAGGGCTACGATGAGCCAAAGACAAACAAATTTCTAGACCCAAGCATGCCGAGCTAAAAGCATGTTGAGTGAAGGACAAGATGGCTTTGTACTTGATGTACCAAGATGTTGACGGTTCGACTTTGAGAAGATAGCGAAAGCTGAAACTTAAAAAGAAGCGTGGGAAATACTAGAGAAAGCGTACTGTTAGATTCAGAGATATATCAAGAAGGGGGGAGATGAATTGATATAGTATTTTCTTCGAATTCTGTCAAGTATCAGATTTTATTTTTGCTGTCAAGAATAGATTAGTTTACTTATTATAGAGAACAGTGGATTAGTTATATCAGAAAATTATATAGGAAGATTAAAGAAGAGAAAAAATGCACAAGAATTTATACTGGTTCACTCTTTTTCAAGAGCTACATCCAGTTTCAATCTGTAACACTAACAGATCACAATAACACTAATTGAACAAGTCTTTACAAGAACCCCTCTTCTAAAGACTAACAAAATCAAAAAGATGAAATTCTAAACACTATAGAATTCAATCTACACTAGACTCACACCAAGTTTATAGCGATCACCCCAATCACAGAAATACAGATTTTGTAATTTCACTAAACTATCCCAAACCAGGGAAAAACACAATTCAGAATTCTCTAATGAAGACCTTTTTCTTGATTCTTTCTAAAACTAAATTCTTCAATAGATTTGTGAGAAAATGATAGCTTTTTCGAAATTCTCTCTTCTCTGTTCTCTCTTATTTTGAATCTCACATGAGACTTGTATTTATAGAGAAAGAGACAAACTCCAACAGCTGATATTTTGTTCTGTCCTACTGGAAGAGTCTGGAACGAAATAGTTAGCTAAACAACAAAATAGTTAGCTGAATTCATTAAAACACATTCCTGGTATATTTCCTGTATTAATGAAAATAGCAGACTAATATATCAGAATTAGCTAACTAATTAAAGATAATCTGAAATCAAATCAAAACTGCAGAAACACCATTTAATCATCAACTGTTTCAGCAACATCATCAAATCAAATTTATCAACAAACTCCCCCTATTTGATGATGGAAACCTGCAAAACTTGTTAAAATCAAAGAGAATAGATGGAAGATTATCGCCCCCTTTGACGTTAGCAAATAGGCAGTGTTTTAATAAAGCAGAAATTAGTTGCAAATCATATTACAGACCATATATTGTTCATGAAACAGCAGCATAAAAACGAAAATATTGAAAGGTAATTAAACAACAGATATTAATCTTCATCTTCATCTTAATCATCATCATCATTGTCACCCTCATCATCATCATCCTCATCATCATCTTCATCATAATCATCTTCATCAGCATCCTCATCCATGGCAGCAGCAGTTCCAGAGGTGCCTTCAAAGGCTTCAACAGAAACTTCAATTTCTGCAAGCTGTTGCTGTATGAGTTCAATTTCATAATCAATATTTGTGAACCTGGAAACCATGGTTTCATGAGTATTGCACTGCATAGAACTAAGAACATTAAGACGATTAATAAGCATTCTTTCAAATTCAGATAAAGGGATTCCTTGGTATGCAAGAGGAGTTGTGTATGGAACCATCTGATATGCAGAGTAATCTTGAGGATTCCTTGAAGAATTATCAGCTTGGGTTGATGATCTAGGTGTAGAGGAGGATGAACCAGCTTCAAAAATCCATTCATCATCAATCTTCGTGAGCCCCATTTTTCTAAGATAATAGTTGTCAAAGATGTGCTTCTGATTGATGATCCTGGTTGTATCTCCTTCAGTGGAAATATTAAAGTGGTCCAGAACTTTGGAAATGAAGATTGCATAGGGAAGTTTGTGGTCACTGAATTGCTTTGCCTTGAACATATGTCCCTTGATGACATAGATCCAGTTGACTTTGATATTGTTCTTCAAGCAATGTATTAGAGCCAGATCCTCTTCCATCAGCTGTGCGTGATTGCTCCCCCTGGGTGTGATCTGCGAAGCAATTATGAATGCAAGAAGTCTATCATCACATTTGATCTTTCCAACTTGGTATTTCAGCACAGCCTCTTCAGCATTGCGCATGGATGACTTGAACACAGAATCTTTGTTGAACTCAGGCATAGAAGAAGTGTTTCCTTTGCTTATTTTTGTTAGCATATTTCAAGACCAAGTGTTAATGAAGTCTTCCAGAGTTTTAATGAAGTCTTAAAGTTTTGATGATGAAGATTTAAAGTGCTCCAATCAACATTAAAGACTTGTGTCATCTCACAAAGGAAGGTTGCTAGATGGAAAAGGAAAGGCATAAAGAGTGTTTAAAGCTTTCAAGAGAGAAGATTGATGAAGATTTTCTCAAGAGCTGAAGTTTCAAGTTTAGAAGGTTCTGTTTTGAGTGATGGATGAAAAGAGTAAGTGATAAATCCCATTCAAGACCTTTCCAAACACGAGAGCAAGTTGTTTTCTCGCAAAAACGTTTTTCTACGCTTTTAATCGATTATGATACGTAGATAATCAATTATTTCACTTAAAATTTGAATCAAAGTTTAACGAACTAAATAATCGGTTAAGTGTTTTTTATAATCGATTATATTGATTCTGGGTTAATATAATCGATTATGGCCTTAATCTAATCGATTATATCAGGCGAAATAAGTTTTCCAGTTTTTAAATATGATATAATCGATTAAGCTTTTTAGATAATCGATTAAATGAGTTGTTTTTGTGAAATCAATGCTAAATCAACCTAAGAATGGAAACTTGGGAGCATTTTCGAATTATGAAATGAAAGAGAATGTCTTAGGTTCAACATCATCTGAAAAAGCACAATATTCAAAGTGTTCTTGCGCTATAGTTTTTCAAAACCGCTTTCTTGCTCTCTCAAGTTTGATCAAGTCTTTGGAAGTGGTGATCTTTGTGCTTAAGCTTTCTATCCAGCACTATTATCACGTGTATTCTTTTTACTGTTTTTCTAAACGGGAAAATTCATCCCTTGGATCTGTTCTAAGGGAGGTGTGTTCATCTCTTGTGTGTCAAGAGAGGTGGGTTTCATCCTCAGTGTGTCTGGGGAGGTGTTTCATCCTTAGTGTGTCTAAGGAGGTGTTTTCCTTTATCTTTATTTGTTATTGCATGAATTGGTGTTTGTGATTTCAATTAAAGATAGTGGGGTGATCATCACGCATTTGTGGTGATTGGGAACTGGACGTAGGATTGGCTTAATCCGAACCAGTATAAATCTTTGTGTTCTTTCTCTTTCCCTATCTCTTTTTATTGTGGATCATATTAACAATTGCAATTCAAACTGCACTAATCGAAGGTTAAGGAAAATCCACATCCTGGTTTTTGAAAATAATTCAAAATCTAGAAATTTGTTTTAAAGGGAAAAAGTTTATTAAAAATCTAATTCACCCCTCCCCCTCTTGATTTTTACACTGCCGTCTTTATTTAACAATTGGCCTCAGAGCTGGTTTTTTGAAAATTACTCAAAAACAAGATCCATATGGCAGGAAAAAATCAATCTTTTGCTGAATGTGCATCTATTCATAGACCACCACTCTTTACAGGTGAAAACTATCCTTTTTGGAAAAAGAGGATGGAGATTTTCCTTAGGTCTAATGATCAAGGCGTTTGGGATGCAATTGTAAATGGTCCATATATTCCTATGACTGTTGTTAATGATGTGCAGGTACCCAAAGTGAGAGCAAGTTGGACCAAGGATGAGTACAATGAGTATAATGCGATATAAGGGCGTGTAATATGATATCATCTACCTTAACTGTTGATGAGTTTTACAGGTTGTCTGATTGCACTACAGCAAAGGAGATGTGGGACACTCTAGAAGTCACGCATGAAGGAACGGAGGATGTCAAGAGATCAAGGAAGAATACCTTGATTCAAGAATACGAGATGTTCCGGATGAGCAAAGGGGAAACCATCTATGACGTTCAAAAGAGATTTACTCACATTGTAAATCACCTCAAGGCGTTAGGTAAGAAATTTGACACTAAGGAGTTAAATGTGAAAATTTTAAAATCTTTGGACAGGACATGGCAACCCAAGGTAACAACTATCACGGAATCCAAGAATCTCACAAGCATGAACATGACAACTCTCTTTGGAAAGCTTAGAGAACACGAAATTGAGCTTGGACGTTTCAAAGGAGAGGAGGAAGACGTCAAGAGGAAAGGTGTTGCTCTTAAAGCGGAATCCTACAAGGATGAGAGTAGTGATTCAGATGACAATATTGAATGCAGTGACATCAACATGTTCGTCAAGAAATACAAGAAGTTCATCAAGAACAAAAACAAAGGGAATTTCAAGAAAGGTAAGAAAGCTGAAAATTTAAATTCTCTTGATAACTTTAAATGCTATGGTTATGGAAAAAAGGGTCACTTGAAGTCAGATTGCCCCAACATCAAGAAAGATAAAGAAAAGGTCAAGAAGCACAAAAAGCCTTTTGACAAAAAGAAAAAGAAGGCGTACATTGCTTGGGAAGATAATGAAGTGAGTTCTTCTGAAAGTGCAAGTGATTTGGAAGAAGAAGCAAACATTTGCCTCATGGCAGATGATGATGCTGAATCCAAGTGTAGCAAGGTAAGTGATTTTGGTCTTCCAGATAATTATGATGAATTGCTTGAAGAATTTCTAGATTTATGTGAAAAATCTGAAAAACTTACTTCTTTTCATAATAAATTAAAAAATGACTATAAGTGTCTTGAAAAGAAAATCGTTGATTTGGAAGAAGAGAAAAAGGTTTTAAAAGCGGATTTAGAAAAAGCAAAAATTCCTTGCAAATGTAAAACCAAAATTCCTATTTGTAAAAATTGTAATGTTCTTGCTAACAAAGTATATTATCTTGAAACATCTCTTTCAAAATTTACAATGGGAAATAAAAATTTAAATAATGTTTTGAATGTGCAAAAAGGTTTATATGAAAAAGTAGGACTCGGCTATAATTTCAAATATAATCATAAACCTACCAAAACTGTTTTTGTAAAAGGAGAATCATCAAATTCAAATAAGGTTTTTGAAAATAAAAATTTCTTTAATAAACCAAATGTTCCTATAAAGAAAGTTTATAAAAATGCATATATTCCAAGAAAAACAAATGTTCCTACATGTTTTTATTGTATGCATAAAGGTCATTCGGTTAATAAATGCAATATTAAGCGTTTTAGTGTTCCTAATGGGAAATACAAATGGGTTCCCAAAGAAAAAATTGTTTCTAACCCATGAGGACTCTAAAAAGTATTTTTAGGGGACCAGGAAAATTTCTTGTTTGTATTGTAGGCTGGTTCCAATAAAATCCTTTTTGGTGATGAGATAACAAGTGATCAAGTTTATGAAGGGAGGCAAAAACATCAACGAGTTGGCATATTTACCAAACTCTTATCTCAAGTAAGATTTTATGAGCTTAGAAAGGTTCCAGGTAATTGTTGATGTTAAATCTGTTGATTGATTATTGATTTTGATGTTAATTATGTGTTTTACGAAAAATTCCGTATATAATCGATTAGTTTTCGTGTGGTAATCGATTAAAAGCGATGTTTTTAAAGATGTTTTAAAACATAATCGATTAAGTTCATAACATAATCGATTAAATTGCTGGGGAGCAATTTAATCAATTAAGGAATGCACATAATCGATTAAATTTCTGGGTTTTTGTTTTTCTGAAAGTTTTGTATGCAAATAATCGATTACGTTCTTCACATAATCGATTAAATGCAACATTCTGAGTTTTCTGCACCCTGGTTTTTGAACGTTGGGCTTTCAATTCACGTGGTTTTCAGTACAAACGACTATATTTGAATCCTAACGGCTATTTTCACATTAAATCAATGAATTGTGATCAGATTCTTTGCCTATAAATACCTAGATTGAGAATTAAAGTGTCACTTTCACTCTCTCTCACTCTTGCTGATATACTCTCTGTTGTGCGAATTTGGTTAGTTGTTCCTGTGTTATTTTGTTTGTGCGTTCTTCTTTTGTCCTTTCTCTATCCACATGGCTGATCAAAGGAGAAGAAAGATGCCCTCAAGGAGGAGAGGCAAAGCACCCATGACATCCCAACAGCAAGAACAAAGACCACCAACTCTTGCTGGGTGGATCTCTGATGAAGATCTGCAGATTGGCTACGTGAATCACTGGAAAGACAGAAAGATTCTAACTCCAAAATATTTATCTGGTCAATTTTTCAGAACTCATGGCTTTACTTTTCAGGATTTGTTAGTTGCAAATGGCTTGCAAAATTTTGTAGAGCTGGAAGGAGCTTATTATCCAGATTTAGTTAGAGTTTTCTACATGAATCTGACCTCAAGAACAGTAAATCCCAGTACCAAGGTGAAGGGAGTTCGAATTCACCTTGATGAAGAAGTGTGGAATAATGTTGCTGGTCTATCCACACAAGGAGGTATAAACATCACATATGGCTTTGAAGACTTCAACAAGCTAGTGGAGTTTTGCAAATTCTGCAAGGATCCAAACTTACAAGTAGAGAACTTGTATAAAGTCGGTAATGTGAAGTTAAATGAGCGTATGTTACATTATGTTATTATCTAGATTCTTGTTGCAAGAGGAACCAATCATGCTCAACTTACTAAGGAAGACATTCTTTTGATGTATGGCTTTCTTAATAATGTTAGTATTGATTGGCCTGCTATTATTTTAGATAATATGTTTAAAGCCACTAGGCTATCATCATTTGCTTTACCCTATGTTGTGTTTATATCCAAGATTTTAGAATATAAAGGTGTAGATCTTGAAGGAGAAAACAAGTAAATTTTGCTAAGCAACAGCAAAATCGGGAAGAATGTTTTAAGGCACATGGGCCTTATTGAACAAGGAAACAGGTTCAGGCAAAGAGATGAGGAAGCTGCAATGGATGAAGATGAAGAACCACCAACTCAACCTCAACCTGGGTCAATGGAAGCAAATATTCTCTTTAGGATGGACAGCATGATGAGTCTTCAAGTAACTCATTATGATGACATTTGCTCCAAGCTCTCTAGGCTTAACAGGAGAGTTTACAGAGTGGAAAGAAAGCTGGAAATTGAATATGTCTCTCCAGAAGAAGATAATACTGGATCTTCAAAAGGAAAAAAGCCACCACAAGATGCTGAGGAAGAAGAAGAAGATGCAGGGGATAGTGAAGAAACAGAATAGGCTACAAGTTCACTAATTCCCTTAGCTTTATTTTTTTTCAGCTGCTGTATTTTTTTGTCTCTCTATATTTTCTATGTAATTAATTGCTTCTGCTGTATTAATCTCTGAATATGTAATCTTTTTGAAAATGATAAAAATAAAGGGGAGAAAAATATTTGTTTTGATTGATAATATGTCCATATCTCTAGCATTTAAGAAAATTAATTTCAGGGGGAGTATTAGGAAATATTTCAAATAACTACCTAATATATCTTAAGAGCAAAGTTTAAGGGGGAGTTTTTTAGAAATAATTTCTATGCTTTAATTTCCTTGAAATTCATATTTCAAAATTCAAATTGAAAATTAAATGCTATATGACTGCTTACTTTATTTCCTTTGTGGACTAATTTTTATGATGGAGATATCCATACATTATTTTCTAAGTTTATCAGGATATCAATCACAAGTCTCTATGTTTTTTTTATCATCATCAAAAAGGGGGAGATTGTTAGCATATTTCAAGACCAAGTGTTAATGAAGTCTTCCAGAGTTTTAATGAAGTATATCCTTTGTGGACTAATTTTTATGATGGAGATATCCATACATTATTTTCTAAGTTTTTCAGGATATCAATCACAAGTCTTTATGTTTTTTTTTATCATCATCAAATAGGGGGAGATTGTTAGCATATTTCAAGACCAAGTGTTAATGAAGTCTTCCAGAGTTTTAATGAAGTCTTAAAGTTTTGATGATGAAGATTTAAAGTGCTCCAATCAACATTAAAGACTTGTGTCATCTCACAAAGGAAGGTTGCTAGATGGAAAAGGAAAGGCATAAAGAGTGTTTAAAGCTTTCAAGAGAGAAGATTGATGAAGATTTTCTCATGAGCTGAAGTTTCAAGTTTAGAAGGTTCTGTTTTGAGTGATGGATAAAAAGAGTAAGTCATAAATCCCATTCAAGACCTTTCACTACAAGAAAAAAGAGTTGTAGCGTCCACGAAAAGCCGACTCTACTGACCAAAAGCAGACGCTAATTCATTGTTAGCGTCAGTATTGCGTCCACAAAGCAGCCGACGCTAAACACATGGAAGCTAATGGGATTGCGTCCAAGGAATCAGGGAACGCTAATAGCTTCGGCTAAATGGACACAGATGCCGACGCTACGATTTTTAAAATATAAAAATTAAATAAAGTAGCGTAGGCTTAGCAGACGCAAAGTGGACGCTAAGTTTATTTTTTTAAGAAAATTAAAAGAGTTGCGTTGGCCAAGCCGACGCTAAGCCCACGCTAACTTTTTTTTTAAAAAAATTAAAAGAGTAGCGTCGGCCAAGCCGACGCTAAGCCCACGCTAACTTTTTTTTTTTAAAAAAATTAAAAGAGTAGCGTTGGCCAAGCCAATGCTAAGCCCACGCTAACTTTTTTTTTTTAAAAAAAGTTAAAAGAGTAGCGTCGGCCAAGCCGACACTAAACCCACGCTAAATTTTTTTTTTTAAATTAAAAGTGTAGCGTCGGCTTAGCCGACGCTAAACCCACGCTAACTTTTTTTTTTTAAAAAATTAAAAGAGTGGCCGACGCTAACTTCCAATTATAATTCCTCATACAATCAATTTTAATTTCAATTTCATTCCAATTCCAATTTGAATTTTATGAATCAATTCTAATTCTCGATACAATCAATTATAATTTCAATATTTCTAATCAATTTCTAAACATAAACTGCATAAACATTTATCTCACTCAATCTTCACTCTTCAGTGTATACAACATGTAAAGGGTCTTTTCCCATCTAAGCCTGAGTTCTGTTTCATTGTCCTATTCTAAATTCATGCACCATAGCAGAACGCAGTAATTTTCTTACAAGAATCAAGGTTACCTGATTTGATTAATTTCAAATACCTGCAAAAAAAGAAGAAATAATTAGATTGAGTAATACAACAATTATGATATTGTAAAAAAAGAAAACAGCATAACAAACTCACAATGAAAATGAAGTTCAATCCAGAGGCTGGTCATCAAATGCTTGGGCATAATGAGGGTGGACCTGACTCGTACTAGTTGAACTGCCATTCATTTGTCGATCTATGACCATGGCTAGTTGTTGTTGCATCAACTTCAGTTTCTCCTCCAACTCTAAACATCTCTGGTCTGCAGCAGTAGCTCTTTCCTCAGCTACAGTAGCTTTTGCAGTAACTTGTGTGATTTGTTCACGAAGACCTTGAATGTCTGCAGCTTCATCAATGTTACCAACAAAGACTGAGGGTTGAGTGAGGGATGACACTCCATGACGAATGTTGGCAGCTAAGTCTGCAGTGCCATAACATCTACCTCTACTCTTCCCTCCAGCAACATCTTTCCAGCATTGAACCTTTGTTCTTGGATCTATTTCTTGGAGGTTGGAAGTTGATCCTTCAGAACTTTGAGTTTGCATGGTCTTCAACCGCTCATGATATGTTTCCTAATCAATTATCAATAGTTGAAAATATCATCAATTTGAATTACAACTATAAATTAAATCAAAAACTTTAAATGAATAACTTACATAGGTATCATAGGTATCATTGTACAAAAACTTTAAATCAAGCTAATGGCTGCATTTTATGCACCACCTCATTCATCTCAATCATCACGTCTCCCAATATAAAGCACTATGTGACAAAATTCATATATTATTATCCTGTCATCTCTATCATGCTAATTCATCATCTCACTATAATAATTCCATTTCTCTGTCACCCATTTTTTCTTCCAATCATTTATGTGCCTTCAGTTTTCCATTTACATCAAAGTCTTTAAACTAAATTCCTCACTGATTAAGATGTTGAACAAAGGTTCAATGATTAAATTATAATCGAATTACAATAAATTACCTTAAACAAAACAATATTTTAATACAATCTCAAGCAAATTTTCATCTCTCCCCCACATAACAGTTTTTTAGTGCTGAATATGACTTATTTTAAATGTCAAAGATTCTAGACTCTGAAAAAATAGCAAATATTGCACGATTTAGACATATCTGTTACTAAATCACTAACATCACATCAAAATGATATGTTTTTTTTTCAGAGACTGATACGGTGGCAACCCAAGAAAATGTCTAATTTGTCCATATTCTGATCATATATTCAGCCCATTAATATTTTTTTCATTTATCTTTTTATCACTATGTTGAATCACAACAAGTGAGGCTACAAGTATTTCTCTGTTTATATGTTTTTCCTTGCATATTATATTACGCATATCAAGTATTATAATTGATCTCTTATATTACAAGTATTTCTACAGTTTTGTGAGATTGCAGAATCTTTTATTGTCTGTATTTAACAATTAGAAGTATCTGTCTCCAATAGAAATAAAGCAGAGTTACGTGGATGGAGTGAGAGCATGTTATTATAGGTTTTAAACAGGGCATATGAGATATGATTGTTTGTAGAATTTTCTTTTCTATTTTTTTAAAAATACTTCTAATTTTATGGTCTTAATTCTGAAAATAAACATTGACATGATTTGAAAAACAAAAGATTAAACCAATCTTTTGGCCAATGAAAAGAATAAATAAATAACAAATTAAAGAGGAACAAAAAAGTAACTTATTCTTTTCTCTTCAACTTTATTCTCACATCAAATAAATCCCTTCAATTTTATAGTTTTCTTACAACATTTTTTATTTTTTTATCTTTTAAAATGAACGGATATCCAAAATATTTCATAAAGTTTCATATGAATAGAGAATAATAAAAAATTAATGGAAATACCAAATTTATTTAATCCTAAAGTTAATATTGGAGTTTATTTCACTCAAAAATTAAAAATAACAAAACCGCACACAGCTTAAATTGCTCTGAATAAAAATACAATTAAAACATGTCTTAAGCTAGTGTGTGGGGGAAATACAGAGGAAAACACTATTATTGATCACACGGGATGGAATTGGATGCAGATTTATCGGTGAAAAAACACATGCATGAGCCTTTTAGAAAATAAATGTTTCACTGCCCATAAGGTGTATTATCTCCAGTTTATTTATTTTTTTAATAGCTTATAAAATAGAGAGAAAAAAAAAGGAGAACATGCTTTCCAATATTAAGATAGACGTAAACATCAATGATGATATTGTGTACAAATAAAACAACATAATAAAGTAAGTTTCTCTCTCCATAATTTAAATTAGAAGTATTAAGACCCATGCGTTTACACCCTTTATTTCGTGGCCTGAATAATTAACAAGCACAAGCACAAATTCTTCAACTTTTATTACAGCAACAAATAACCTGTGACTAACACAATCAGCACTTTATACCACTTCACCAAAACCTTGTTACCCTATCTCAAAAGCTTGGTATTTAGTTTAAGACACTAAAATGGTTTTAAAGAGAATTTGGTATGCTGCACATCATGCAATGCATTGGTAAGCAATAACCAAAGTTATTGAAAGAATCTTCTAACTATGGATTAAAATCTAGAAATAGAGACCTCTAGCCACACGCCACTGTTTCTGAAAACGTAGCCTAATCCAAAGAGATTCAAGAAACAGGTATTGATAAAAGTGATTAACAGTGGTTAAGACACATAATGTTTCATTAAATATCTAACTGCATCTACCTTAAATCTTCAGAATTTGAAATAACTTAACTAGCATAAAGTGATTAGTTATACAATGAGACTCAGAGTGATATAATTTTTCAACAGCAAACTAGGCCAGCAACTGACTTCAAAGGCCAAAAGGGGATTATGATGCTATTGGTCAATTTGCAGACAATACAATAATAATCAATAATAATTACATATTACAGACAGAGAACTCTAATCCATCAAATTATGCTGTGAGCAATAATAATATTAATAATTACATATTACAAAGAACTCTGAATGCTGACATACAGAGGGGAACAAATTGATTTTACATTCCCCTCGTCCGTTAGGGCATTAAATAGACTCCCCAATGCAAATCATCCAATGCAAATCATAGAAAGGCATCAGTAAAAAAATCATAAAACCCTAAATCAAAACCAACCCAATTTCTTACCTTCAAGGAGACGCACACGGACACACACGGGCAGACGGACGGAGAAACAGCGGAAGCGCGAGAGACGAAGAGAGACGACCGCACCACTTGCAAATCCACACAATGGAAACAGCGGAAGAGAGACGAAGAGAGACGAAGAGAGATGAAGAGAGAGGCAGAGAAAGGGAGGAAGCGCGAAAGAGAAGAGAGGAAAGGAGGGTTTGGAATGCGCTTTATATATTAAAGCTAGCGTCGGCCATGTGTCGCCAAAGCCGACGGTAAGCTTTATGAAATTTTTAATAAATTTAGCGTCCCCTAGGCGGACGCAACATTAATAAATTTAAATTTTTTATTTAATTTTTGCGTTGGCCTGGCCGACGCTAACCTATATTTTTATTTTAATTTATTTCTTTTTTTTTTCTTTTCGTAGCGTCTACGTAGCGTCTTATAGGCCGACACTACTAGCGTCCACTTTTGGCCCACGCTACTTTTTGGCGGCTATTCCCGCCATTTCTTGTAGTGTTTCCAAACAAGAGAGCAAGTTGTTTTCTCGTAGAAACGTTTTTCTACGCTTTTAATCGATTATGATACATAGATAATCAATTATTTCACTTAAAATTTGAATCAAAGTTGTTTAACGAACTAAATAATCGATTAAGTATTTTTTATAATCGATTATATTGATTCTGGGTTAATATAATCGATTATGGCCTTAATCTAATCGATTATATCAGGCGAAATAAGTTTTCCAGTTTTTAAATATGATATAATCGATTAAGCTTTTTAGATAATCGATTAAATGAGTCGTTTTTGTGAAATCAATGCTAAATCAACCTAAGAATGGAAACTTTGGAGCATTTTCGAATTATAAAATGAAAGAGAATGTCTTAGGTTCAACATCATCTGAAAAAGCACAATATTCAAAGTGTTCTTGCGCTATAGTTTTTCAAAACCGCTTTCTTGCTCTCTCAAGTTTGATCAAGTCTTTGGAAGTGGTGATCTTTGTGCTTAAGCTTTCTATCCAGCACTATTATCAGGTGTATTCTTTTTACTATTTTTCTAAACGGGAAAATTCATCCCTTGGATCTGTTCTAAGGAAGGTGTGTTCATCTCTTGTGTGTCAAGAGAGGTGGGTTTCATCCTCAGTGTGTCTGGGGAGGTGTTTCATCCTTAGTGTGTCTAAAGAGGTGTTTTCCTTTATCTTTATTTGTTATTGCATGAATTGGTGTTTGTAATTTCAATTAAAGATAGTGGGGTGACCATCACGCATTTGTGGTGATTGGGAACTGGACGTAGGATTGACTTAATCCGAACCAGTATAAATCTCTGTGTTCTTTCTCTTTCCCTATCTCTTTTTATTGTGGATCATATTAACAATTGCAATTCAAACTGCACTAATCAAAGGTTAAGGAAAATCCGCATCCTAGTTTTTGAAAATAATTCAAAATCTGGAAATTTATTTTAAAGGGAAAAAGTTTATTAAAAATTCAATTCACCCCTCTCTTGATTTTAACACTACCGTCTTTATTTAACAATTTTGACACCTTCATACTTCAAACCAGCCAGTCTTCTCCATAGAGAGTTGTCAATTATTATCTTTTTTCCTTTGACTTTAGAACCAGCATGTTGTTCTCTGCTTTCAGGTTAGCATAGAATATCTTAATCAAATCACTATAAAAATTACCTTCCATCTCAACAAATTGCCGCAGGCCTTGACTTTGAAGAGCATTCTTTACAAACATCAGATTTTCATTATTTAGCCAAGTGAATTTGAGAATCTTGGGTATCAGCACCAACTTTCTTTATATTTTCAATTCCAGTGATTCAACAGTTTTAGCTTCTTCTTCATTTTCAGACACAGTTTCTTCTTCAGATTGATTTCCTTCATCATGCACAGGAGAAGGAATCCTTACACGAACTTTGATCCTCTTTGAAGGTTGTCCCATAGTTGGGTTCGAGGGTGCAGCAACAGATGAAAAGTGTCTGTTGGTTTGTGCAGGAGAAGAAGAGGTTGATCCTTTGTTACGAATTTGCATTCCGCGAACTGGAGACTTAGAAGCATGGGTTTTCATTCTGGTTCTTGAGGATCTTCTTAGTCTCTCAACAACATTCACTAAAGGTGCATCTGAATCATCATCACTCTCCATCAAGAAATAGTCATTATAAGACATTTTTGTAGAGAATTGCAGAGAAAGTATGATGCACAGAAAATGTGTGTTTAATGCAAATGAAGCAAATTAATAGGGAATGTTTGAATAGCTTGGTCAAAATCACAATAACTGTGAGAATATTTTGAACAGATATGCACTCAAAATAGATGTTAATAGTCAATAGTTAGAAATGCAGAAGGAATATATTGAAAAATGGAAGTTCAGTTTTGGAAAATGAATAAAGCACTCTCACATGTAACTATAAGTGTTTATGTTTTGAAAACAGTGGACCCAAGTACGAAATTTTGATATGAGACAGATTTGGTTCAGTTAGAATTGGAAGAATTAAACTAGTTAGTTTTAATAACCAATTGAATCAGTTGCAGTAAAATGAAATCAGTCAACAAGTCAAAGACAGATTCTTAATGTTTAAGATTCCTAATTCATTTCTTAATTTGAAAAACCTGTCACGACCTAATGGTTTAGTGAAAATATCAACTAGTTGGTCATTTGTTGAAATAAATTCAATCCTACAATCTTTCTTTTCAATATGATCTCTTATGAAGTGATGCCTAATTTCAATATGTTTTGTTCTAGAGTTTTGAATGGGATTTTTTGTTAGATTTATAGCACTAGTATTATCACAGAGAATAGGAATATCAGATAAATGCAAATCAAAATCACATAGATGTTGTTTTAACCAAAGTATTTGTGCAGTGCAACTTCCAGCAGCAATGTATTCAGCTTCTGCTATAGATAATGCAACACATGCTTGTTTCTTGCTGGTCTATGATATCAAGCAATTTCCAAAGAGAAGACATGTTCCACTTGTGCTCTTTCTATCCAATTTGCAACCTGCAAAATCAAAATCAGTATATCCTACTAAATTTAGTTCATTACCAGTGGAGTACCATAATCCAACATTAACTGTTCCTTTGAGGTATTTGAGAATTTGTTTTGCAGCAGTGAAATGTGATTCTTTTGAATTGGCTTGAAATCTTGCACATAAGCATACAGCAAACATGATATCTGGTCTGCTAGCTGTTATATATAGCAAGGAACCAATTAATCCTCTGTACATGGTGGCATCAACTGATTTTCCTTTTTCATCCATGTCAAGATAGCAATTTGAAGACATAGTAGTAGAGGCTTCTTTGCAGCTTTCCATATTAAATTTCTTCAACAGCTTATTGCAGTATTTTGTTTGGTTGATGAATGTACCATTTTGCAATTGTTTAACCTGCAGCCCTAAGAAAAAATTTAACTCTCCCATCATGGACATCTCAAATTCACCTTTCATAGTATCTGCAAATTCTTGGCATAGAGATTGATTAGATGAACCAAAAATTATATCATCAACATAAATCTGCACTAATATGAGTTCATTATCAACTTTCTTAGTAAAAAGAGTTTTGTCAATAACTCCTCTTTTAAAGCCTTGTGATATGAGGAAAGTTGTAAGTCTTTCATACCATTGTCTAGGTGCTTGTTTGAGACCATACAAAGCCTTTTTTAGTTTGTATAATTGATTAGGAAATTTAAAATCAACAAATCCAGGAGGTTGTTCAACATATACATCTTCATTAATGAAGCCATTTAAAAAAGCACTCTTGACATCCATTTGAAAAAGTTTGAAACCTTTAAGACAAGCAAAAGCAAGTAATAGTCTTATAGCTTCTAATCTAGCTACAGGAGCATAGGTTTCATCAAAATCAATACCTTCTTCTTGATTATAGCCTTTAGCAACTAATCTAGCTTTGTTCCTAGTGATTATACCATTCTCATCAAGCTTGTTTCTAAACACCCATTTAGTTCCTATAACATTCATATTGTTATTTCTAGGTACAAGAAACCATACATCATTTATGATAAACTGATTTAATTCATCATGCATAGCAGAAATCCAATTATCATCAAGCAAGGCATCTTTGATATTCTTGGGTTCAATTTGTGACACAAAAGCCATATAATTGCAGAAATCATTTAAAGAATTTTGAGTTGTAACTCCCTTTTCAACGTTTCCTATGATGTTGTCCAATGATAGTCCTTTTTGAGTTCTCCAAGATTTAGACAGTACATTGTCTGTTGCAGAATAGTCAACTGTTCCAGAGTTATAGCTAACTTTTTCAATTTGTCTGTCAGCAACAGCAGATTCTTCTGCATAGTCATTATTCTTTTCTGATTTTTCAGACATATCATCATCTGTACCTGCAAGAGAAATACCTTCTCTCTCTTTTTGACATAAGAACTCATCAAATACAACATGAATTGATTTCCTTGATTGTTTTCCCTTTTGAAAATATGCACAAACTTTGTCTTTCACGAATTTGACATTTGGAAGTCCTCTAACAAGGTTTTTGCAGCAGATTTTGTTTAATAACTGCATATTAATGTGTCCACATCTTCTATGCCAAAGCCAACCTTCATTTTCTTTGTTTAACAAGCATATATTCTTAAGATTTGAGGATTCAATGTCCAGCATATATACATTGTTTGATCTTCTTCCAATGTGGACAATATCTACAGATTTACAGTTATATATGACACAAAATTCTGCATCAAAAGTGACCTTCATACCTTTGTCATATAGTTGACTAATACTCAGCAGATTGTGTTTCAATCCTTCAACAAATAGGACATCTTTTATCTGTGAAGATGAACAGTTTCCAATATCTCCAGAACCTTTTATTTTACCCTTGCTATCATCTCCAAATGTAACAGAACATGCTTCATATTCCTTGAAATTGATAAGCTTTGATTTATCACCTATCATATGTTTAGAGCATCCACTATCTAAATACCATAAAGCTTTCTTTTCTCTTTGACATATCTACAAAACAAATTTAGTTTAGATTTATTGGTCCCCAAAACAAGTTGGGTCCTTTTGAGTTAGGAATAGCAGATAATCTTGGTTTCCAACAATATTCACCTCTCGAAATACCAAAGTTTTTAATGTAGCAGTATTTAGATATATGCCCAGTTTTCATACAATAAAAACATTTTCTTGATTTGCTATTTGAGAAAGATTTATATTTAGTAGCAGGAAAATGTTTGACAGATTTACCATACCCAAGACTAGTTCTGTTTGAAAAACCTATTTGAGAGTTTAATAGTTGATCAAGAGTATTTTGTCCCAATTGAAACTTTCCTAAGGTTTTTATTAGATAAGCAACTTTATCTTGAAGATTCTTGCAGTTTTCACAATTAGCAGGGTTGTTTTTGTTATCAGTTTCATATTCAATCTGATTTTTCAGTTCCAGTACTCTGTTTTCTAGCCAACTATTTAATCCTTTTAGTCTGTTAATCTGATGATCCTGTTTTCTGGCTTCATCATGCAGTTCTTTAAATGCATCTAATAAATTGTCATAATTTTCATTGAGATCAGTGTCACAGTTACTCACCTGACTTGAGGTTTCTGCATTTGCTACAAGACATAGATTTGCTTGATTTTCATATTCAGAATCTAATGTGGATGACCTGCAAGATTCACTTTCATCCCATGCCATATAGGCTTTCTTTCCTTTCTTTAAATGAAGATTTCTTTTTTCAGATATTCTTTCTTTTCTTTCAGGGCTTCATTCTTTTCTTTGATTAATAAGAGGACAATCCATCTTAACATGTCCTAGCTGCCCACAGTTGAAACAAGAGAAATTAGAAGAATTGAAATTAGATTTTCTTGTGTACCTTTTCTGATGATCTTGAAATTTGTCTCTTGAATTGTTTCCTTTCTTTAGAAATTTTCCAAATTTCTTTACAAGCATGGCAAATTCTTTGCTGTCATTTTTGTTTTCCTCTTCATCACAGTTCAAGCATTCTTTAGCTTTCAAGGCAAGGCTCTTATTCTTCTTGTCAGAACTTTCCAGCTGATCAAGTGTATTTAGTTCCAGTTCATGCTCTCTCAATTTTCCAAACAATGTTGTTGTGTTCATGACAGATAAATCTTTTGTTTCAAGAATGGCAGTAACCTTTGGCTGCCAGCTTCTGTTTAGGCACTTTAGAACCTTGATATTCAGTTCTTCATCATCAAACTCTTTGCCCAGACCTATCAAATGATTTACAGTGTGAGTGAAACGTTTTTGAACATCTTGGATGCTTTCTCCAGGCTACATTCTGAACATTTTGTATTCTTGAATGAGAGTGTGTTTTCTTGCTCTTTTCACTTCAGATGTGCCTTCATGGGTTACTTGCAAGATGTCCCACATTTCCTTTGCAATATCACACTGAGATATACTAAAAAATTCATCAAGATTTAAAGCAGAAGTTAAGATATTTTTGGCCATACAATCGAATTGTGCTCTCTTGTTTTCTGCATCAGTCCATGTCTCCCAAGGTTTTTCAGATATTGTTCCATCCTCTGCTTTTAACTTTGGAATGTATGGACCATTGATGACAGCATCCCAAACACCTCTATCTACAGATTCAAAGAAAATTTTTATCCTTGCTTTCCAGAATGGGTAGTTTGCTCCAACAAAAAGTGGTGGTCTGTTGGTGAAAGCTCCTTCAACAAAGGAAAGCTTGTCAGCCATCTTCTTGGATCACCCTTGAATATCTTTCAAGTACCTGCTCTTGATACCAATTCTTAGATTCAGAGATATATCAAGAAGGGGGATGAATTGATATAGTATTTTCTTTGAATTCTGTCAAGTATCAGATTTTGTTTTTGCTGTCAAGAACATATTAGTTTACTTATTACAGAGAACAGTCGATTAGTTATATAAGAAAATTATAAAAGAAGATTAAAAAAGAGAAAGAATGCACAAGAATTTATACTGGTTCACTCTTTTTCAAGAGCTACTTCCAGTTTCAATATGTAACACTAACAAATCACAATAACACTAATTGAACAAGCCTTTACAAGAACCCCTCTTCTAAAGACTAACAAAATCAAAAAGATGAAATTCTAAACACTATAGAATTCAATCTAAACTAGACTCACACCAAGTCTACAGTGATCACCCCAATCATAGAAATACAGATTTTGTAATTTCACTAAACTATCCCAAACCAGGGAAAAACACAATTCAGAATTCTCTAATGAAGACCCTTTTCTTGATTCTTTCTGAAACTAAATTCTTCAATAGATTTGTGAGAAAATGATAGCTTTTTCGAAATTCTCTCTTCTCTGTTCTCTCTTATTTTGAATCTCCCATGAGACTTGTATTTATAGAGAAAGAGACAAACCCCAACAGTTGATATTTTGTTCTGTCCTACTGGAAGAGTCTGGAATAAAATAGTTAGCTAAACAACAAAATAGTTAGCTAAATTCATTAAAACACATTCCTGGTATATTTTCTGTATTAATGAAAATAGCATACTAATATATCAGAATTAGCTAACTAATTAAAGATAATCTGACATCAAATCAAAACTGCAGAAACACCATTTAATCATCAACTGTTTCAGCAACATCATCAAATCAAATTTATCAACACATACAAAGGAGATAACCGAGTAAGACAGATCAGGCTTCAAACTCTGAGAGGCGAGCTTGAAACCATGAGCATGAAAGAGGATGAAAAGGTGGTCAACTACGTTTCCCGAGTTCAGACTATGGTGAATCAACTCGGCACTAATGGAGAAAAACTATCTGCTAGCCGAGTAGTGGAAAAGGTGTTGAGGTCATTAACCAACGACTTTGAGAATGTCGTTTGTGTTATTAAGTAGTCCAAGGACTTGTCAATAATGGCGGTTGAGGAGCTTGTGGGGTCCCTTGTGGCACACGAGCAAAGGAAGAAGAAGAAGGCTGATACACTCGGTCAAGCACTCTAAGCAAAGGTGTCAACCAAAGACAAAGAGTGCAATGCTCAGAATAGTCGAGCCCGAGGTGGTAGAGGCTAAGGTGGTGGTGGCCAAAATAGAGGAGATAGAGGAGGCAGAGGAGGTAGAGGTCGGAGAGATGAGGAGCAGCCCGACCAACAATACTAGCATGGTCGAGGACAAGGAAGCAGCAGGGGAGGTTGGTCAAACAACACAAACGTCCAGTGTTTCAATTGTGGCGAGTATGGCCACTATTTGAAAGATTGTTACTCGGACAAGTGTTATAACTGCGGAAAGGTCGGACATTTTGTAAGAGATTGTTGGTCTAAGAAGAGGGAAGCCAATTTCCTCACAGGAGACAAGGAGGACAAGGAGGAAGAAGGAATTTTGTTGATGTCGTCGAGGACCGAGCTTAGCCTGAGCTCGTGTGATGAGTTGATGTTAAACTTGGGTAGCCCGAGCTCTTCAGACAACTCGACCTGGTATATTGATACGGGTGCAAGCAATCACATGTGCGGAGATGAGAATCTTTTCAAGGATATCTCGAGAATGGAGGTCGGGCACATGTTGTTCGGAGAGGCATCGAAGGTGGTGGTGTGACAAACAGATTTTTGGTTGCACAAAATTCTGATCAAAGAAAACAAGTTAACTAATGTAATATAGCTAACCCGTGTCGAATCTCACAAGGACACAATTGTAGGAGTGTAACCATTGGTAAACATCGTTCTCCAAAGAAAAGTTAAAATAAACAATAATAATAATAATAATAATAATAAAGGGGGTTTTGTCGAGTTGATAAAATTAACAATGCAGAGTAATAATTGTAAATAAATAATTAATGAAAACTAAAATTAAAAACACATATTAAAGAAAATTATAAATAAAATAATTAAGGGAAACTAAAATTAAAAATAAATATGGAAATTAAATTATTTAAATACGAAAAACTAATGCATGTAGAATTAAATTACGATGTTAAGAATTTAATAATGAGAACGTTTATAAATGCTTATATGATTTAAAATAAATAAATTAAAAGACAAATTTAAAGGCAAAGCAATAATTGGAATGAAATTATTATGCTAATAAAAAAAATAATTAACAGTTAAATCATAGATTTTAAGACAGAGCAATAATTAGAATGATATATTGATGCTAATTCAAATTATAATAAAAATAAATAAATAATTAACAATTAAATGAAAAAAATATATTCAATTAACTATTAAAATTTAAAATGAATAACTAAAATACTGAATTTAAAATATAGGCTGGAACTATAAAATACTGAATTTAAATTAAAAATTAAATACTAATAAAATTACTAGAGTCTGAAGAATAAATAGATATGTGTGAGGGTATGAATGTGAATGTAAGAAAGTAGGACATACAAAATTTAAATTATTGACCAGAATTAAATAAAATGAAGACTAAAATATGAAATAATGAAATTAAATAAATTAACATGAAAGAAAACAAAACCAGGAAATTGTAGCAAGAGCTCCTAAAACTTTTTGCAGCTTCACCCTCAAACTAACAACAAAACTATAATGACAAAAAGAGAGAGAGGAAGAAGAGAGACTATTGCTCTGGTGAAGTGTATTTTGCCTTGCATCTAAATCTCCTATTTATAGGAGATTAGCCAAGGTTTTATTAAAAATAAAAATCTGAAAATTAATTACAATTCAAGTCAAATATTTTTTTCTCCGAATTTGATTTTGCTGATTAGGAGATCCTCTGCCAAGAATAGAAATAATTGCTCCTTCAGAATAAATATTTCTTCCTAGGATTTGGTTTTACTGATTAGGAGATCCTCTGCCAAGAATAGAAATAATTGCTCCTTCAGAATAAATTTAATGCTTCGATTTGATTGCGGATTTGAATTTTCAGGAAGGGAATTCTGAAAATGGGGAGTTGATTATACAAAAATTTCAAAATTTCAAATGAAGTTGGCCCACGCATTGAATTAGGCCACATTGAATGCACCTAAGTTGCACCTCCTGTTGGTTTCATGATAAATGGGCCGCGAGGAATTTAATTTGGAAGATTGAAAAAGTTTTCCCCACCGAAGCACCTTGGGCTCATCTCAAAATAACTTCAAGTTCTTTTTCTCCTACAAGAAAAGTCTCAACCAGAAAAAAAATATATGCAATATGAATGTATGAATGTATGAATGTATGTTTTGATGTTAAAAATATGTAAAATGCAATAAATTTACTAAACTTAAATTATGTCATTGTTTTTATAAAAACGTGCAAAATGCATGGTTTAAGAATAGAACAAATGGCTTAGAAAGTGTTCTTAGATCAAAAAATAAAGAGTAAAATGACATACATCATGGTGAAAGGCCAAGGTACGATCCAGTACCTACGGAAGGATGACCGAGTTGGAGAAATCAAGGACGTGTACTGTGTACCTGACCTGAAGAGCAACATCTTGAGTGTGGGTCAACTGATAGAGAAAGAGTACTCGGTTTTGATGGAAGACCGAGATCTACAACTGAGAGATAAACTCAGACGCTTGATTGCTCGAGTAGAGATGAAGAAGAACAGGATGTATAAGTTGGACCTGAAGATAGTCCCGAGGTAGGTGCATGAAGCTAGAGATGAAGGACGAGGCCATGATATGGTATTGTCGGTTCGGTCATCTACATTTTGGTGGATTGATCGAGCTGGTGAAGAATGAAAGGGTGCACGGACTGCCAAGGATGGAGTTCGAAAAGAAATTTTGTGAAGAGTGTATACTCGGCAAACATTCGAGGACGTCATTTTTTAGGACTGCTGAGTACCGTGCACAAGAACAACTCGGCTTGATACATACCGACCTGTGTGGACCAATTACCCTTGAGTCCTTCAGTGGTAAGAGGTACTTTATTTCCTTTGTAGATGATTTCTCGAGGAAAACTTGGGTCTATTTCTTGAGTGAGAAGTCCAACGTGTTTGGGGTGTTCAAGAAGTTTAAGGTGATGATTGAGAAGGAGACAGGTAGGCCAATCAACTCGGTATGCTCAGACCAAGTAGGAGAATACACATCAGTTGAGTTCTTAAAGTATTGTGAGGAGCACGGGATAAGGAGGTTTTTCACAACTCCATATTCTCCTCAAGAGAACGGTGTGGCAGAGAGAAAGAATAGGACCATTGTCGACATGGTCCGAGCTATGCAAAAATGCAAGAGCATGCTGAAGAAGTTCTGGGTAAAAGCTGTACAGTGTGCGATGTATGTACAGAATAGGTGTCCATATGCAAAGCTCGACGGGAAGGCTCCTCAAGAGGTGTGGAGCGGGAGGAAGCCGAGTGTGTCACACCTCAAAGTGCTCAAAAGCGTTGCGTACAAGATCGTTCCAGCTCAACAACGAACAAAACTTGATGATCGGAGTAAGAAGTACATGTTCGTTGGGTACAATGAGAAGTCGAAGCTGTATGACCCAATAAACAAAAAGGTCATAGTAAGCCGAGATGTGCACGTAGATGAAGGGAGTGAGTGGAACTGGGACGACTTGGCTAAGGAGACCACTGAAAGAGCGAACTCGGAGATCGAGATAACCACGACCAGAGTGAATGAAGAGATTGCCAAGGACGAGGATGAACCTCGTCAGCCGAGGATGAGAAGCCTGCAGGACATATACAACTCCACCGAGGAGGTGCACGTCATATGTCTCTGGGCAGATTTGAGCTTAGAAGAGGTCACACAAGACAAGAAGTGGAAGAAGTCAGTGGATGTGGAGATCAGCAAAAGGATGGAGCATGCCGACTCGCCTAAAGGAGCACGGCCTATTGGAGCCAAATAGATCGACAAAAGAAAAGGGAATGGGAGTGGTAAGGTTGAGCGCTACAGAGCTCGACTTAAGGTGAAAAAGAAAGATGGGCCTGTGAACTGAGTAGACAATAAGTCGGCGACGTTGGTAACCGAGCTCAAGTTGCGTCATGTTTACGAGATCAGTTGAAGGTGATTGGATTGAGAGAAGTGTGATTGGAAAAGTATTTAAGTCTTAAAGAGGAGTTTTGTTAGTTAAGACTTAAATACAAAAACAAAATAAATTGATTCTATTAGTTGTTAGAACTGATTTTGATTGTTTGTTAAGATTTGATGAGTTATGTTGTAAATTTTGAAAAATTATAAATAGCGAAGGTATTCAGTAAAATTGATAAAATAAGATTGAGTAATAAAAAAAGTGTTTCAAAGAATTACTTTTATTGTCTGACTTGTTGTATACATTTAGAGCCCTCCATAAACCATATTTAAATTCCAAGACAACTTTTCATAAAGTGTGATTTCCTTTCCCAACCCCATTTCCATTTACTCAATAAAGCAATGTTGAAGGATTTTAGATCTCGCACCCATTCCTCCTGCCTCTTTTTGCTTACAAATTATCTCTCATTTTAGCCATGGTATCTTCCTTCCATCCTTGTTCTAGCCCGAAAAAATTTTATCCGAACTCTCCTAATTAACTGATTCACACTTGGAGGCATTTCAAACAAATCATTCATCATAATTCATCATAATTCATCATATAAGCATTAAGGCATGTACACGTCTTAATTATTCTTACTCATAGCACATCAATCTCACATCATATAGCATCACACTATCAATAATCAGGGCTGAGAAAAAAATTTTAAACTAATCCAAATTGTAAATAATTTTCTTAAACTGTATGGTTCATTTGAATTGAACTAAACTGTTTTTATGATTTGCAAAACCAAATTGAAATGCTTTTGTATAAAATTAAATTTATTTAAACTATTTAAAGTTAACTTCACTAAACTGCAATAAATTTTATTTTTGAATTGTAATTCTATATTCTCATTGTGCCCTGAGTTCCCTGCAAGCAGAAAGAGCACTTTTAAAATATCAAATTGTGATTCTATATTCTCATTATGCCCTGAGTTCATATTATGCCCTGAGTTCCCTGCAAGCAGATAGCACTTTTAAAACAACATCAAATTGACCGACAACCTCATGATGTAAGCAGCGAGACATTTATCAAATATTGGTAAACCAAAGTTTAATAATCATGTGGTAGCATATCAACGGTCTTGACCATATCAATTACATATTCTGAGAAGTGATTACAAAATCAGGAATTATCACCATTTATTTAGTAGCCTTGACAATCTTTAAGTAATATGTATCTATAAATATTTAAATTTAAAGTAAAATAACTAATGATATTTAATTATTTATTACACAAATATGAATCATGATAATGAATATAAGATAATCCATAACTACATAATAATTTCTCAAACATATATTTGTAATTGTATTCTTTCATGAGGAAATCAAATAAAGATACATGGTAAAGGTAATTGATTAAGCTAACATAGTGCCCTAAAAGATCAAGGCCACACAACCTACATAACATCAACATGTCCTTAATTATTTCTGCCAATGGAAAACAGTACTAGAACATAGATTTTTATTTATTAAAGATTTAGATTCGAGGCTTGGCCAGAACAAACAGTGAATTCTTCTTATGCTGAGTAAGCCCTGGCAGCATTTCTGTATCAATGTCTTCTTTCTTCACTCCTGGTGGCAATTCCCAATCAAAGGAATTCAGAATATTAGCAAGAATAAGATTGAGTGAGGCAACAGCCATAGGAATACCAGGACAAATTCTACGACCAGCACCAAATGGAATCAACTCAAAATCTTGCCCATAAAAATCAACAGTACTATCCAAGAACCTCTCTGGTAAAAACTCTTCTGGGTCTTTCCAAGACTCAGGGTCTCTATGGATTGCCCAAGCATTCACATACACTATTGTTCTGGCTGGAATTTCATAACCACCTATCATGCATGCTTCATTTGTTTCTCTTGCCACAAGTAGTGGTGCTGGTAGATGCAGTCTCAGTACCTCTTTTGTCACAGCTTTGAAATATGGAAACTTTTCAATATCATCTTCTTCTAGGAATTCTTTCTCACCTCCCAAACTCCTAATTTCTTCCTGAACTTTCTTCATTACTCTTGGATTTTTCAATAGTGCAGTCATAGCCCACACTGTTGTGGCTGCAGTTGTATCCGTTGCTGCTACAAGCATGTCCTGCATAAAGAAAACACCAATTTGGTTTTGTTTGAAAGGAAAATAGTATCAGTAACTAGTTGCCATTAATTAACTTATAACTAAAATAGCAATAATTAAAAATTATCACTCTCTACTTAGAGTGAAAATTGATGCAGATTAAATAATTTAGTGACGATTTTTTAACTGTTGTTGGAACCATTATTAAAAGACAAGATATTTTCAATGATGATTAACAAACTCTATAGGGAGACTATGATGAAGAACATTGATAGTATGAGACTGTAAAATTCTCTCACTCCCATTTTACAATTTGATATATTAATATTTTATTTCATAAAATAATTTATATTTTATACGTGGTCAATTTTAAGTACCCAGACCAAGACTCTATTCCACCAAACTCATTTGCGTCAAGTTTAAGTAACTAACAGATACACAATAAAAAATTATCTTTTAAAATATTTTCAAAACTCAAATCCTAAAAAAAAATTAGTAACATTTTATATTTCGATTTAAAGAGAAAAAAAATTGAAACCAATTGATATCAAGTCACTTCGAATACACATTTAGGATTTATAAAAAGAAAAAAAAATATTAAAACAAATTGAACTCAAATCACTTCAAATATACATTTAAATATATATTTAAGATGTGTTTTGCAAGACTAACTGATAAATTAACTTATATATATGATAAACTAGTTTCTAACTAATAAATTTATAACTTTTAAGTTTTAATCTGATAAATTAACTATCAAATTAAAAATATTTAATTAACTAACTAATAAATCAATTAATAAATATAAAATAAGATAAAAATATATAATTATATAAGCTTTATTATATAAATAAAATGTATGTTTTACAAAAATAATATTATTATATAATTATAATTTAATTTTTTTAAATAATTAAATATTCATTAAATTTTTAATATTTTAATATTTTAATTTATTTTAAAAAAATTTATATATTATTTTAATATATACAAGTCATTTTGTTTAAATAAATTGATATAGTGAGTATTAATAAAAAATAATTTTTATTTATTATTACAAAGTTAACTTTTTCTTAATTTAAACTAATGTTACATTAAATTTGTTTTTATCATTTTTACTATATATAATATTTACTATGTATTTTTACGTTATTTCATTTATTACTTTAATTTTTTTTAAATTTAAATTAAATAAAATATATTACTAAATTCTTTTATATTTCATGAAATTTTTTTTACAAAAATTTGTAGAAAACATAATAAGAAACTCATTTCTTACAAATTTTTATATCAAATATATAGAATTTTTTTTATGAAAAATAGAAATTTTAGTAGTGTATTAAAAAATAATTCAATAAATTTTAAAAAATATAATAATTAATTATTTCAATAAAAGTTAAATAAGTAGTAATAAATTAAAAGAATAAAAAAATATTAAAATATAAAGATAATAAGAGATGAAATTAAATAAATTACAAACAACAAACTAACAACTTGCTAGAAATAATTTACACTTTATAATTTATAAGTTTTCAAAATAAATTACTTTAAACACTTTTGTGCTTAAGACACTCTTTTTAAGTGTTTACCATACTCTTTTAGTGGAATGTTGAATTGAATTTAACATGTGAAACTTAACAATGCCTAATATCAGTGAATCTGAAGTCCCACTTGCGGGTTGCGGCTCTGGCTACCAAGAAGAGCCTCAATTTCTCGGCGTGGGTCTCCAACAGTCATGTTCTTCCTTATAATTTGTATGTTAAAAAAACAGTATGGGACATTTGTAAGCACATGCTACCATGATTATTCATGTAATTATTGTGTACCCGGATACAAGAATAATTCTTTTATAACCAGTCATTAAAAAATTGAAATTATCTACGAAAAATCCGACCATATATCTCTTTTATGAAGATATCAAAATAGTTGTAGCCAAGAAAAACATAATTGATTGTGTATATAAATACTACGAATTTGTCTTTATTTTTATCCACTTCCCAATTCTAGAGCTTTCTTTGTATATATATATATATATATTAGAGATTAGATAATATGGAATGAATTTGAAGGAATAACTCTGTCACCATCACATGTATTTCTCAATTTTCTACTAACCATCTGTTTCAGGAGCAGGGAATTCAATAAAATGAAAATAGTTTTCTTTTTTCTTTTTACAAACGAGCTATTTCAATTTGCTTCCTTTTTCTGTTTAAGAACAAGCATGTTTTTTAATTCTAATTTTACTAATGATAAATTAGACAAAACCCTAAAAATATATGAGATTTATATCATAGCAAAATATAAATTAAACGAGAGAGAAAGAGAAGAAATCCAAACCAGGAGCACAGCTTTGATGTGATCATTTGTGAGTTCAATGGAAAAGGAACGTTGTTTCTTCAGTTGAAGTAAGACATCTATTATACCCTCATTCTCTGAAGTCTTTCTGTTAGGATCCATGTGTTCATCAATGACTTCTTGATAGAACTTATCTAACTCCTTGAAGTTCTGTTCAAGACGTGCACGTAGCCCTGTGAGTTTATCAATCCAACCTAAGAAAGGAATATAATCTGAGATGAAGAAGGTGGCCCACATGGCCTGACAGTCGTTGAATAGTCCATGGAACCTACTCCTCTCTGTTCCTTCATCTTCATAGCTTCTCCCAAACACAATTCTACATATGATAGTGCTTGTAAGAGACATTAGCACTTCATTCAAATTTGTGGTCTTTGAAGATGAAGCATGCCCAGATAATTTTCTTAACATTTTCCTCACCTCAATCTCTCTTATTGAGGAAAATCTAGAGACACGTCTGGAGCTAAGAACATGGACCACACAGATTTTCCTAATTTCTCTCCAAAACTCACCATATGGAGAAAATATCATCTCCAACCCATTGTAGGACAGTTTCTGCTGGCCAAGTAAGTTAGGTCTATCACTAACCTCAAGGTCATGGTCTTTCAATAACTCTTTGGCCAATTTAGGTGAGGAGACAACAATGGCTGGTCTTAATCCTAATTGAATTGAAAATATAGGTCCATATTTCTTTGAGAGTTGATATAGTTGAAGATAAAGAAGAGAATTATTGAGCTGATGAAGGTTTCCTATGATGGGAAGGCCTCTAGGACCAGGTGGAAAGGGTTTGTTCTTGAAGGTTCTGCGGCATTGGAAGAAGAGCAGCAAAAGCAAGGGAAGAGTAAGGCATAGAATCAGAAGTGGTGACACCATTGTCGCCTATCCAAGAGGTGGAAGTAAACAATCTGTCATGTCATATCAGAAAACGCACCAGTATATATAACATCAGAAAAATCTAAGTTAGGCCAATAGACATATTGTTAACTATTAAAATATAAATTGTAATAATGAAAGGGATATTTCTAAAGGAAAAATGGTATTATCCTCACATAATGTTGATGTATCAAGTAGTAGCAGTGATCATAATAGTTTCTTATAGAAATTGCAATTATTTGTTGCACAAAAATCCATTTGAACATTGTTCATATATAATCATTTTAAAAAATAGATAACAGATTGATTATAATATCAGTATGTTTTGTATAATTTTTAAATAGTTATGATTAGGTTAATGAAGAGGACAAATTTATGTTCGGTTCTCTTGAGTAAAACTAATTTGTATGGAAAGTTTGTGTGGGTTTTATGTTCTCCCTTGGCTCCTCACATATCAAATAAAACTGAAATAATTGATTTGAAAGGCAGCATGATAATCAGTTAATTCTTTTAAATATTCCTCTCATGCTAACCTACAAAATTGTGTGTTGTCCATCTAAAACCTGTGCATTTCAATTTGAAAGTCATTCACATATAAATTTCATTAACTTATAAATTTTTCATTTATTTTTAATATATTTTAACTTTTTTCATTAAATTCAAATAACTTTATTTTCTCCTCTTTTCCATTCTTATTCTAACTCTTTTTTTTTCATTAAATACAAATAATTCTATTTTCTCCTCTTTTCCATCTAAATATTATGTTATAAAATATATGTGATGCTTAGAAGTAAGGAATGCTTGTGACTTTCAGGTACACAAATTTTGGGTCAGAAATTTCGAATGGGTACAGACATGGCTATTGTTCTTACATATAGCAGGCGTGGGTGGTGGGGTACATGTGGTACAAAGATGGACCAACAAGATCTGTCATTAAAAAAATATTATTTAAAATTTAAATTATTTGCATTAGAGTATTTTTATTGTAGAATATATAGTTTATTTTTTTGTGAATTTTACTATGTTATATTATTTTTAAAAAAATTGTAACTTATATTTTACTATAAAGATTTAATAAAATTTACATCTTAACTAATATTTCATTTAATTATTAGTATAAATTATTATTTTTAAAATAAAAATAATTTTTTTTTATTTTTTATAACTTTAAATTATAAATTAAATTTTATGTTATAATAACATATTATAATGAAAAAATATCAAGTAAATATTCTATTTTACGTTATTTTTATTTAATGTTTCATTTTATATATTTTTTATTATTGATAAAAAAAACATACTCGGAAAGATTTTATAACATTTATGTAAAGTAGATATTGTAAGTCTAACATAAAAAAAAAATTATAAGATACAAGGTCGATATTCTAACTCTAACATAAATAGCTTATCCATGGGAACTCAAACCTTTATATTTTGGATTTTAAACTACCTTAGGTTTAGAATTTTCCAGTCAGATGCAGTTTCCTGTATATTATGTTACAGTTGTGATACTTCCTATTTAATCAAGGCAAACAGACAAAATATAAGTGGGATAATAAAGAGGGATTAACTATTTTTCATCCTTTAAAATATTTCACTTTTAATTTATATAAAAACTTATATATATAATATATATTCTTAATCTTTACATTTTAATAAAATGCAATTTTTTAATATTTAATAAAGAACTAAAGTAAAATCATTTTTTATAAATATATGAACCTAAAATAAACTTTTTTATAGAGAACCAAAAATTAGATTTGTGATAGTTTGAAGGTAAAAACGTATAGGAGAAAAAAAAACTTATGATTGATAAACTGAAATATAAATAAATTTTAAATGAATTTAATTATATTTAATGTCACTATTTGAAAAATGCACCTGAGTTTAAATTTGAATATTATTCAATAGATATGGTTAATGATAGTTTTAAAATTGTAATTTTTATTAAAAAAATTAAATTAATTATCTAACTTTTAAAAATATAAGTTTGATTCTTTTTATCTCAAGCTTTTAATGTTATCAAAAGTCAGAAATTGAATTTCAACTACTTAATCGATATCTGAATTTATGAACTTACAAGTTGAGTTATTCCACAAAGGAATGAATTTTATTTTTAAAACCATCAATCTCTAAATCCATTGTAACTATCATTAATTTGTAATTTACTTTAATAAATAGATTTGTACTTGATTCGAAAAGTTATATCTTTTCTATAAACTGCACTTAGATTGGTTTTCAATTCATAACAAGTTGTTTTTTAACCAATTTTAAAAGTGTTGTATGTGTAAAGAAATTTTTTTATAATTACAAAAATAAACACATGCAGAGTAAAATCCAAAATTGATGGAATAGCTAAATTAATGCAATTTAAATATATTAATGACATGCAATTAGAATAACATTAGAAATAAAAATATTTAAAAACACTAAAATCAAATTGTCTTAAGAATATCAACACCAAATTTAGAATTCTTTTTCTAATTAACACGGCTCTTCTTTTTTTTACCTCGATAGAAAAATCTCACAAATATTTATATGGATAGCACAATTTATTATAGTATTTTAGAATTCAGTGATCGGAAACTCATTTTTAATTTTTTTCTTTTTTAAAGAAATATTCCAAAATAAAAAAATAAAAAATAATGTCAAAAATCAATTTTCAGATAATCAAATTCTAATCTATTTCTCCGCAAGCGAAATTAATACACAAAATTTAAAATTTAGTTCCAGAAATCCAAATTCTGAACTAACATGAAGTAAGTTATCTTAGTAAATAGATAAATAATATGTATTGTGTAAAAGTCTTGAAAAAAGAGAAGAAACCAACGTGAAGAAATCCCAATTTGATTTTAAATAATGAATGTATTGGATTCAAATAATTTCAAAATAATTAATTAATTAATTAATCAAATATTAATGTTTTAAAATATAACAAATATATTTCGATTGTTTTGATTCGTACTGACATATCTGATTACATCAGTTCATAATAATAAAAATAATAATAATTCAGATATGGTTGTGGAACTTGACGTAAACGCAATGCAATTACAAACGATAACACTGACACATTAATTAAAACATCTTAATCAACTATATCTATATACGTATCATTTGCAACACATAAAACAACAAATATATATGTATATAACAATTATGGAAAGACCAAAAGAATCTCATAAATAGAAAAAAGAGATCACGTGTTACCAAACACCAATTTAAAATAGAATTGGTATACGAATTAAGCTAAAAGAAGTAACATAGTTTTAGACAACAACATAAAAGAAGTAATATAGTTTGAGACAACAACATAAAAGAAGTAACAGAGTTTGAGACAATGACATAGACTAGTCTTGGTTCCCCTAAATAATTTTCATTTGGTAAGCCATAACCTTCAAAAATATTCACTTTCATATATGTATAGAAACAATCAACACAGTGTCGGCCTGTTGTTCGTTCGGAACTAGCAGGGCTGTTCAAATCAGGAGCCGGAAACTCATCAGTCGTTTAAGTAGGAATCGAAGTAAATGCTTGGTTGTTTAGTCCAAGGCAAGGGTCGATGTAATTGACAGAGCTAAAAAAAGAAGCTAGATTAGCAACTGCTACTCCAACAGGCTCTTATCCCACTGCATCTAAGTTTGATCCCATTGCCAGCTGGAAAACTTCCACATTCGGCCGCGGGCCAGAAGGAATTGCCTTTAAAGAGGAATCATCATTAGCAATCTGAGGAGCAGTCGGTGAAGCTTTTTCTCATGTTGTTCTTGATCATGGCACAGATGTCTTCATTTGGTTGAGCGCAGCTGCTCAAGAAGGAAAAAGTGCGGCAGCTTTAGCTGCTTGTAGAACATTGTCTGAAGAGCTCACTGAAATGCGGCCAAAGAAAATTGACAATCGAATCACTCAAAAAAAAATTGGAAAACAAAGAATAAACCTATTTAAGAAGAATACTAAGTTTGAGGTGAAGTAAAAGCTCCCAATACTACTGTATAAGATGATTACAAGATTTGGAGCATATATTATTTGTAAATGTAAGTATTGTTCTATTAGTTAAATAGACTCCATTTTCTAATCTAATTAACTCCGTACTTTTTACTCTTTATTTATATATAATAATAAGTGTTTTTCTAATATTTTTGAAAATTTTCAATGTATTTTTATTGGATTTTTTGTTTAATTGAGTTTTTGTTTAATTAAAAATAATAAATACTATTTTTTATTAAAGTGGTATTAATAATTTTCAGAGAGTAACTGCCAAATTTATAATGACATACACATAAGATGATTGACACAAATATGAATGACTTTAGCATTTGTGTCTCATTTTTTTCTCAACATTTTTCCTCTTTTCCTTCTTCTCCACCCTCGTCTCCTCCTTTCCTTCTCTTCATCGACATTCTATCTGTTCTCCTTTCTATTCTACTACAGTCATTTATTATTTTGTTAATAATTGTTTTTGGAAGAGTAAAGTTGAAAATCATCTAAGTACTGAATATAAATCATGAATATACTCACTTATTATTTTTTATGTTAAAAGTTGTCTGTTTGGAGCACAGATAAATAGAAAAAACAAGCTTCTGCATTCCTATAGATGCCCGGTGACAATCTCTAGCACCAGCACCCTAAGCCTTTTACGAAGCATTACATAGGGGCATTTTAAAGACTGTGTGAGAGAAAAGGTTGTTTGTTAAGTGCCAAATGTGAGATTTTGTTAGGTTAGAGATGAGTTTGTCATGTAACTAAAATTTTGTTTTCTCAGGTGAGTCACCAATTTATTGCACTACTAGTTGTTAAAATTTTTTGGCAAAAACAATATACATTTTTTCATGTAAAATATTTTTTTTCAGAAATCATATACAAATTTTTTTGAAAAATTATTTATTGCACTACTAGTTGTTAAAATTTTTTGGCAAAAACAATATACACTTTTTCATGTAAAATATTTTTTTTCAGAAATCATATACAATTTTTTTTGAAAATTTTTTTTTGTTACAAATTCATGTGAATCTTCCTGTATAAAGTTATAGACAGGAAATTATATTATCAATACTTACAAAATTACTTATATTTATATCAAATATATCTTTTTTATATAAATAAAAATTTACAACAAAAAAAAGTTAAAATTTATAAATAATTTCATGCAAATTCTTTTATAAATATAAATTTGTGGATAAACATACATATATTTTTTTAAATATTTTCTACTAACATAATTTTGTTGTGAAATTTTTCGCAGTAAATAAATTCTCTTTGTAATTATTTTTTTTTTTGCAGGAAATTAGAAAGAAATAAAATAGATTTTGAATTATTGTAATGTATTTCCTTCCAACTAGCTGAAACACTTTCGTTATTGTGTATCCTCTCTCGCTCAGTGCAGTTTCCCTTCCAGCTCGCTCAATCGTTGTGTATCCTCTCTCGCTCCTCTCTCGCTCAAAGCAAATTTCGTTTGCAGATCTGCCACTCTTCTACGTCCAAGTTCTCTCTCGCCTAACCCTACTCTTCCCTCCTCTTTTCTTCTAACTTCGTGTAATTCTTAAGCAATTTCACTCTTCTACCTCCAGGTTCTCTCTCGCCTAACCCTACTCTTCATTTTCTTCTTGCAGAGCTTTCTACTCCACTCACGTCCACGTGCTCCATCTTCGTTTGGTTACTTCTTCGAGGTTCGTTCTTATAAATGTTTCTTACGCGTTAAAATGTTTCTGTAAAATCCAAACCAGCTTGTGTGAATTCGTTTGTTATCAAATGCTCATGTATCAGTCCTTAGACGTATCTGCCTTGTGCTTAATTTTGTAAACGCATCTACAACCAATTGTGTGTTAATCAAGTGGAAGTGGAATAATACTTATTGTTGCCTTCCATTGCTTTGTTGCTATTCCTCTGTCATGGCATTTTGACAATGTACAAATGTGATTGTTTGAACATAAAATGTGCAAGATGTGGAACTACACAAGTTTGATTTTCTGGCCTTCATTTAGGGAGTTGAGGAAGCCAGCTTTGAGGTTGGAAAAGGCAGAATCATCTAGCGCAAGGATGGTTATGCCCCCACTCTTGACTGTTATGAGCTGTGAGTTGATGTTGTTCATGATTTCTGTGGTTTTGAGGAGGCGGACTAGTGTTGAGAACATTTTGGCCTTTTTGAGGATTCTGGTGATGTCATCGGGGATAGAGTCAGGGGAGTCTGAAGACTGAGGTAAGGAGGGCACCGATGGTTTTGGTGATGGTGCTGCAGCCTTTGGGAATATTTAGAATCAGAAATAGTTAACGAGAGAGATAATCCCTCCATTCCAACTCAATTTTCAAACTATTTTTGAAAATGAGAATTACTCTACAATGATAAATCAAATTATTGGCCATCATTTTCACGCATCAATTTTTGTTATTGATTTATAATAGGTTAATTCTAAATATTTAAGTGACTAATCTATTAATTAACTGGGATATTTGTCTAATTTATTCAAAGATGAACAAGCACTCCAGTTGAATAGGGAGGAGTTTGAGTTCAACAGTTAGCCACAGAATTTATTAGATATAGAAATATGGGACTTGGAACTTAAAAAATGAAGAACAATGCTCCATCGCATGTCCCCTCGATCTCTTCAACAATTAAATATATATTAGAATATGGGACCTTAAACACTACATTTGATTGTCTCATCACATAATCAAATTTAGTTGGTGCAAATTTTTTTAGATTAAGGTAAGTTATGAGAAAGTGGATTGCATTGTGGGTGAAAAACCAGTTACTAAAATTCTAAGTGGAACCAAGAAAAGGTCTCCCTCCCTTTGCAACAAATATCCAGACCAGACAAAAAAGTAAGTAAGGTTGGTTATTCAATGAGAAATGACGACAATGAAAGAAGATTTTCCATTGGGAATAAATGTGAAGGCAGCTGGGAGGATTTTCTGACAAAAGCAATGATATTCTAACTTAATATATAAAAATAAACTTAAGTAATATTGCTTTCATATACATATGATTAAGTTATAGAAATGAAAGAAGAGATGGAATGCAACAAATATAATAAAGATGATAAAACAGCTGACAGAAATGCAAAGATGAGATTGAGTGACCTGAGTAGCAGAAACCCAAAGCAGAGAGAAAGTAGGAAACAAAACTTTTGAGTTGGCCTTTTATAATGGTTTGAGAATGAATTTACAGTGTTAGGGATAGTGAATAAATAAGGAGTACTGCATGGCATTGTTGTGTGTGCAAAGATGGAAGGTAGTGATTGAGTTGGCAATGGCAATAATAGCAGGGGACCATCTTAATGATAGGTAATGGTGCCATGTCTTCTTCTGCATGCATGTTAGCAGCGGAATAATATCAAGAAGGGGAGGTTGAATTGATATTATGCTTGTATAGAAACTTTTTCGTAAAAGAAAAACTACTGGTTCAATTCACAGAAAATTAGTCGACTGATAAACGCGTAATAGTATGTTAGTTCTTACTGCACAGTATATCAAATGATAAGGGAAGAGAAAATATGACACCAAAATTTATACTGGTTCATTCTTTGTAAAAGAACTACGTCCAGTCTATGATCCGCAACCTGCAAATCCTAATCACTATTAAAGATTGCATTCTTTACATAAAAAGAACCTTTCTTGAACTCTACAAGAAATCAAAAGAAACTATCCTAAACACTATAGAATAGACTTACACCCACAGACTCAACCAAAGTCTCTGTGATCACTCCAATCACAGTTGCAGGGTTTTAAAACCCACTTACAATCTCTAACCCGAGATCAAAGAATACAAAGTTACAATGACAGAAATAAAGTTCTTGACAAAATAGTGAAAACAAAACTCTATGCAGATCTTCTTGCTCGTTAAAGTTGTAGCTTCTTGGGGGTTTTTCTCTTCTATTTTCTCTCTACTCTGAGCGTCCTTGAAAGTACTATTTATAGGCTCCACGAAACGTAATGGGTCTTAGCTTTTTGAAAGAGCTAAAACGCGTTTTGCACGTATTACTGCATAAGGAAGGTGTGAAGAACAGAATAGTCGACTGAAGACTCATATAGTGTGTTATTTTCATTAAACCTGTATACCTGGTACATTTAATGAAAAACGTCGACTAGACAAGAAGAATTAGTAGACTAACTGATGAATAATAAAAACAACAGTTTATCATTATTCATATGATTAATCTATTCAAGTAATCTATCATCTCGAACAAACTTAAAACATTTAAACAATTATTAACCACGCATTCAACACAGAATTAAACACAATTAACAACTTAACAAACATCATCAAATCTCAAATCATTCAACAAACTCCCCCTATTTGATGATGTCAACTTGCAAAACAAAACAAACACAAAGAGAAGAGATGGTAGATTATCTCCCCCTTTGACATTAGGAAATAGCATGTTAAGCAGTTATAGAGTTCAAATAAGTGCAGATTAAGCAGAAAATAGTTTGTGAAAGTTATTACAGACCCAAGATTGTTCTTAAAGCTGAAATAAAATGCTGAAAACATAAAATTACAGCAGATAGGATCATTCTTCATCTTCATTGTCCTCATCCTCTTCTTCATCCTCTTCTTCAGTATTATTACCATCCACTTCCATAGCTTCTGAAGTGGTTTGTGCATTTGGACTAGCAAAGTTCTCAGCTGTAACTTGCAACTCTACAAGTTGAAGTTGGATTAATTCGATTTCTTCATCTATATTGGTGAACCTGGCCACCATGGTTTCGTGTGTATTATGCTGCATAGAGGTTAGATCATTAAGAAGAGATAAAAGCATTCTTTCAAATTCAGACATAGGGACTCCCTGATATGAAGGTGGTGCACAATAAGGAATCATCTGGTATGCTGTGTAATATGTTTCGAGTGCTGATGAGGTTCCTGCATTAAAAGTTCCTCCTTGTCCAGAAGAAGTGCCACCTTCATATGTCCAATCTCCATTTACTTTGGATAATCCCATCTTCCGCAGATAATAATTGTCAAACATATGCTTGTGGTTGACAATTTTTGTAGTTTCTCCATCAGTTGGAACATCAAAGTAATCTAGGAATCTGGAAATCAGTATGGCATAGGGAAGTTTGTGATCATTCAACCTTTTTGCTTTAAACATGTGGCCTTTAATGACATAGACCCAGTTCACAATAATCCGATTTTTTAAGCAGTGTAGCAGGGCCAAGTCCTCCTCCATGAGCTGTGCATGATTGCTCCCCCTAGGTATGAGCTGCCATGCAAGAAAGAAAGCCAACAACCTTTCGTCTCTCTTCATTCGGCCAACATTGTACTTGATAATCATGGCCTCATCACAATGCCTTAGGCAATCTTTGTAAACAGCTTCTTTGTTGAAATTTGGCAGTGAACTTGTGTTTCCTTTACTGATTCTCACTCCATCATTTCTCAGTCCAGCAATACCCATGCATAAGGTATTATCAATGCGAATTTCCCTGCCTTTTACGTTGGACACAAGAACTCCATTTTCGACCTTCAAGTTAGTACAGAAAATCTTAACAAGGTCAACATAAAAGTTACCTTCAAGCTCTACGAACTGTCGAAGATGCTGTGCTTGAAGAGAGTTTCGCACAAAATTCAGATTTTCCGTCTCCAACCAGCTAAACTTCAAGATCTTTGGAGTTAGAATTTGTTTCATCATCATCCTTTGTTCTACAGAAACAGCAACTTCAGTGTTTTCATCTTCATCAGCTTCATCTGACTCAGTCTCCTCATTGGCTTCTTCTGCAGGAGGAGAAGGAGGTGGTGGAGGATTCATCTGTTGAGGGATTCTCACCCTCACTTTATACCTTTTTGGAAACCTCCTTTCCGAAGGTTCAGCTGTTTGCTCATGAATCTCAATAGGATCTGTTTGTGTCCCGGATGTAGATCCCCTGGTTCTTCTACCTGATGAAGCAGCTGTTGAGCGTGAGGATGTTTTGTTCCTCATTGATCTTCTTAATCTTTGAAACAAGTTTCCAATAGGTGCGTCTGAGTCCTCACTGTGTGTCATTTTCAAATTTGAGAGAAAAAGGATGAACTGATAGAAAATATGCAGAGATATAGAGTATGGAGAATGCAAGTGTTAGTCTGTTAAAAAATTCAACATATATAGACCAAACAGGGGATACGAATGCATGTTCAGCAGTGAGTTAATGGTCAAAATATTTTGAGCAGATTTGGACTCAACCACAGGTGCTCAGACTTCAGAGAAATGCAGAGAATACTTTGAAAAATGGAAAACTGAAACTGAAACCCAATAAAGCTTATACACATCCACCTATTACTGTTCAAGTTTTGAATAACTATGCACAGGATGCAGAGATTCTACAGAAATGGTTTAAATTTGATTTGATTAATCACTGATTTCTTGGAACTGCAATTTGAATTTAAGTTGTGGTTACAGAAATTAATCAGCTAGTTAATGTAATTAATGGGTTTGTTCATATTCAAACAACATCTGCACAAGCAATTAATGAAATGAATCTGTTATTTCAAGAAAATAAGCAGGTTATTTTCGTAACAGTAATGCCTTGCTGTCTGTTTAATGAAATAAATCGACTGTTTCATGAAATTAACACACTGAAATCTGCAACAGTAAGATAACATTGTCAGTTTAATGAAATAAGCACACTATTTCATACAATTAACAAACTAATCATCTCAGCAGAGGAAATTTTAAGAGATATGATTGATATTCAGGATACCCAATTCATTTCTTAGTTTGAAAAATCTTTCACGACTAAGTGGCTTAGTGAATATATCAGCTAACTGATCATTTCTAGAAATGAATTCAATCCTACAATCCTTCTTTTCAATATGATCTCTTATAAAATGATGTCTTATTTCAATGTGCTTGGTTCTAGAATGCTGTATAGGATTTTTAGTTAAGTTGATTGCACTGGTATTATCACACAAGATTGGTATATCAGAAAGATGTAGATTGAAATCACTTAGCTATTGCTTCAACCATAGAATTTGTGTTGTACAACTACCAGTTGCAATGTACTCAGCTTCAGCTGTTGAGAGTGCAACACATGCCTGTTTCTTGCTTGTCCACAAAATTAAACAATTTCCATGTTCCACTGGTGCTTTTCTTGTCTAATTTGCAACCTGCAAAATCAGAATCAGTATATCGAACAAGATTTAGCTTATTACCAGTAGAGTACCATAGTCCCACATTCACAGTCCCTTTGAGGTATTTCAAGATACGTTTAGCTGCTGTGAAATGTGACTCCTTGGGATTAGCTTGGAATCTTGCACAAAGACAAACAGCAAACATGATATCAGGTCTGCTAGCTGTGATATATAGCAAGGATCCAATCAGTCCTCTGTACATAGTTGCATCAACAGGCTTCCCAGATTCATCAACATCAACATAGCAGTTTGATGACATTGGTGTATTTGATTCTTTACAGCTCTCCATATTGAACTTTTTCAGCAATTCATTGCAGTACTTGTCTTGACTAATGAAGGTTCCATTTTCCATTTGTTTCACCTGCAATCCTAGGAAGAAATTCAATTCTCCCATCATAGACATTTCAAATTCTCCTTGCATAGATTCTGCAAACTCTTGGCACAAAGAGGGATTAGATGAACCAAAAATTATGTCATCAACATAAATTTGTACAATCATAAGATCATTTACAACTTTCTTGGTAAAGAGAGTTTTATCCACAGCTCCTCTTTTAAAGCCTTGTGATATGAGAAAGGTTGTGAGTCTCTCATACCACTGTCTTGGTGCCTGCTTAAGACCATACAAAGCCTTTTTGAGTTTGTAGACATGGTTAGGAAGCTTAGAGTCAATAAAACCAGGTGGTTGTTCAACATATACATCCTCATTTATAAAACCATTAAGAAAAGCACTTTTGACATCCATTTGATAGAGTTTAAAGCAATTAAGACATGCGAATGCAAGCAATAACCTAATAGCTTCTAATCTAGCAACAGGTGCATAAGTCTCATCATAATCAATGCCCTCTTCCTGATTATACCCTTTTGCTACAAGTCTAGCTTTGTTTCTAGTAATAGTACCATTTTCATCTAGCTTATTTTTGAAAACCCATTTAGTTCCTATCACATTCATTGTATTATTCCTAGGAACTAGTTTCCATACATCATTCCTAACAAACTGATTCAGTTCTTCATTCATAGCAATTATCCAGTTATGGTCAAGCAATGCATCATTAATATTCTTTGGTTCTATTTGAGAAACAAAGGCCATATGATTGCAGAATTCATTTAAAGAGTTACGAGTAGTCACTCCCTTCTCAACATTCCCAATAATGTTGTCCAGAGATAGCCCTTTTTGTGTTCTCCAGGATTTAGGTAATGTATTATCTGCTGCAGGGTAGTCGACTGAATCAAAATTGTAGTCGACTTGTTCATCCTATCTGACAGTTTCAGCAGCTTTTTCTGCAACATCTTTATTCTTCTCGGATTCCTCAGGCTTCTCATCATCGAAACCTGCAAGAGAGTTACCTTTTCTCTCTTTTTGGCATAAAATCTCATCAAACACAACATGGATAGACTCTTCTACAGTTAAATTCTTCTTGTTGAAGACACGGTATGCTTTGCTAGTCAATGAATAACCAAGAAAAATCCCATCATCAACTTTCTCATCAAATTTACCTAATGATGCTTTTCCATTGTTGAGTATGAAGCACCTGCATCCAAAGACTTTAAAATATGCAATACTAGGTATTTTATCATTCAAAACCTCATATGGTGTTTTATCTAATATAGGTCTAAGTAACACTCTATTGAGTACATAACAAGCAGTTGATACAGCATCTGCCCATAAATATTTTGGTAGCTTTGACTCACTCAACATTGTCCTTGCACATTCCTGTTTTTCCTTTCTACAACTCCATTTTGCTGTGGAGTTCTAGGTGCAGAGAAATTGTGAGAAATTCCATATTTAGAATAAAACTTTTCAAAATGTATATTCTGAAACTCAGTTCCATGATCACTTCTTAAGGAAACAATTCTCAAATCTTTTTCATTTGAAGTGATCTTAGCAAATCTTTTGAAAGCATGAAAAGTTTCATCTTTTGAGGAAAGAAAAAGTGTCCAAGTATACCTAGAGAAATAATCAACTATCACAAGTACATAAGAGTTGTTACCTATACTTATTGTTCTTGAAGGACCGAACAGATCAAGGTGCAGCAGTTCAAGAGGTCTCCTAGTTGATATGATATTCTTTGATTCAAATGAGCTTTTGGACTGCTTTCCTTTTTGACAATATTCACAGATTTTATCCTTCACAAATTTTACATTTGGAATCCCTCTAACAAGAATTTTGGAGCTTATCTTGTTCAACAACTGCATGTTGATATGACCGCACCTTCTATGCCATAGCCAGCTACCATCTTCTTTAGTTAACAAACAGATATCCTTGTGATTTGAGGAGTTGATGTCCAGCATGTAGACATTGTTTACCCTTCTCCCAATGTGCACTATATCTTTGTCACATAGCTGACTTATGCTAAGGAGATTGTGTTTTAGTCCTTCAACATAAAGTACATTTTCAATCTGTGAGGAAGTACAGTTGTCAATATCTCCAGATCCTTTAATTTTTCCTTTGCTGTTATCACCGAAAGTAACAACACCAGCTTCACATTCCTTGTAATTCATCAACTTTGATTTATCTCCTGTCATGTGTTTGGAGCATCCACTATCCAGATACCATAAGGTTCTTTTTGCTCCATGACAGACCTGCAAAACAAGGTTTAATTGACAAATTTAGGTCCCCAAAGCCATTTGGGTCCTTTCAAGTTAGGAACAACATGTGTTTTGGGTTTCCAATAAAATTCACCACTTGAAATCCCAAAATTCTTGACATAGCAATATTTAGATATATGACCATGTTTCAAACAATAAGAGCATGTTTTAAATCTGTTCCTTGGATAAGATTTGTTCTTTGCAGCATGATAAAGTTTTCCATAGCCAAGTCCATTTCCATTTGAAAAACCAATTTGAGAATGTAAAAGTTGATTTAAAGTATTATGACCAATTTGAAACTTTGCCAATGTTTTGATCAAATAACCAACTTTATTTTGAAGGTTAACACAATTTTTACAATTCTCAGATTCATTTTTATCAGTTACTGATCTTTCAGAGCCTTTCTGGTTTTTTGTTGCAGTACATTATCTTTTAGTTGACTGTTTTCATCCTTCAGTCTACTATTTTGATCTTCCAGTTCCTGCACTTTATTTTCTAGCCAGCTATTTAGTCCTTTTAGCCGATTATACTGATATTCCATCTTCTTTGCTTCATCATGAAATTCAATGAAAGCATTAAACAGAGTGTCATAATTCTCACTCATATCAGAATCACATGAACTTACTTGACTAGCAGTATCTTCATTGGCTACAAGACAGAGATTGGCTTGATTTGCAGATTCAGAATCTGAACTTGAAGATCTACTGGAATCACTGTCATCCCATGCCATATAAGCTTTCTTCCCTCTCTTGTAGTACTGATTCCGTTTGTCTTTTCTCTCATTCTTTTCTGGACTTCTCTCTTTTCTTTGATTTAACAGAGGACAATCTGCCTTGAGATGTCCTAACTGTCCACAATTAAAACATGAAAAGTTAGAAGAATTAAAATCTGGTTTTCTGGTATACCTCCTCTGAAATTTGTCCTTTGAATTGTCTTTCCTTTTAAGGAATTTACCAAACTTTTTGACCAACATAGCAAACTCAGTACTGTCATCATCTTTCTCTTCATCACTCTTAATGGACTCCTTGGCTTTTAGTGCTAAGCTCTTGATCTATTTTTATGAATTTTCGATTTGATCTAGCCTACTCAGCTTCAATTCATGTTCTCTGAGTTTCCCAAACAAGGTTGCAGTGCTCATGACTGTTAAATCCTTTGTTTCCAGGATAGCTGTAACTTTTGGCTGCCAACTCCTACTCAAGCATTTAAGGACCTTTATATTGAGCTCTTCATCATCAAACTTCTTTCCTAAGCCCAGCAAATGATTCACTATGTGCGTGAATCGCTTCTGCACGTCTTGAATTGTCTCGCCAGCCTGCATTCGAAACATCTCATACTCTTGTATGAGAGTATGTTTTCTTGCCCTTTTCACTTCAGTTGTACCTTCGTGTGTGACTTGAAGGATGTTCCACATTTCTTTGGCTGTGGTGCATTGTGAAACCCTGAAAAATTCATCAAGGTTAAGAGCAGAAGTTAAAATATTTTTTGCCTTACTGTCATATTGTGCCTTCTTATTCTCTGAATCTGTCCATTGCTCCCATGGTTTTTCAATCAGCTGTCTATCTTCACCTTTCACAGTAGGGATATATGGGCCATTAACCACAGCATCCCACACACCTCTGTCAACAGACTAAAAAAAGATCTTCATTCTGGCCTTCCAGAATGGATAATTTGCTCCTACGAAGAGAGGGGGTCTGTTGGTAGAAGCACCTTCAGCAAAGGGTAGTTTGTCTCCCATCTTGATTTAATCTTGAGTACCTTACAAGAACCAGCTCTAGATACCAATTGTTAGCAGCGGAATAATATCAAGAAGGGGGGATTGAATTGATATTATCCTTGTATAGAAACTTTTTCGTAAAAGAAAAACTACTGGTTCAATTCACAGAAAATTAGTCGACTGATAAACGCGTAATAGTAGGTTAGTTCTTACTGCACAGTATATCAAATGATAAGGGAAGAGAAAATATGACACCAAAATTTATACTGGTTAGTTCTTTTAAAGAACTACGTCCAGTCTATGATCCGCAACCTGCAGATCCTAATCACTATTAAAGATTGTATTCTTTACACAAAAAGAACCTTTCTTGAACTCTACAAGAAATCAAAAGAAACTATCCTAAACACTATAGAATAGACTTACACCCACAGACTCAACCAGAGTCTCTGTGATCACCACAATCACAGTTGCAGGGTTTTAAAACCCACTTACAATCTCTAACCCGAGATAAAAGAATACAAAGTTACAATGACAAAAATAAAGTTCTTGACAAAATAGTGAAAACAAAACTCTATGCAGATCTTCTTGCTCGTTAAAGTTGTAGCTTCTTGGGAGTTTTTCTCTTCTATTTTCTCTCTACTCTGAGCGTCCTTGAAAGTACTATTTATAGGCTCCACGAAACGTAATGGGTCTTTGCTTTTTGAAAGAGCTAAAACGCGTTCTGCACGTATTACTGCATAAGGAAGGTGTGAAGAACAGAATAGTCGACTGAAGACTCATATCAGTGTGTTATTTTCATTAAACCTGTATACCTGGTACATTTAATGAAAAACGTCGACTAGACAAGAAGAATTAGTAGACTAACTGATGAATAATAAAAACAACAGTTTATCATTATTCATATGATTAATCTATTCAAGTAATCTATCATCTCGAACAAACTTAAAACATTTAAACAATTATTAACCATGCATTCAACACAGAATTAAACACAATTAACAACTCAACAAACATCATCAAATCTCAAATCATTCAACAATGCAGATCCAGAGATGAACAATGAGTGTGAGAGCATAGCATTGTTGTGCGTGCAAGATAGATCATTTTCTTTGAGTTGGCAATATTGGTAATAACAATAATAGCAGGGGACCTTCTTAACAGTAGGTAATGTTGTCATGCCATGCAGTGCCATGTTATGTTTCTTTCTCCAGGTTCAGCAGCAGGAGAAAAATATATGTTAAACAACACTGGTAAACTTACTCTTGGATTAAACCACTTGGTTTTAATGAACTTGTATTTATACAAGTGTGATGGAGTAAATTGAGGTCCTTTTTAGTTACAATTTAGTTATTATTTTAATGTTAACCTCACATTATGATTTAGTGGTCTTCCATTGTTGTATTGAGAACCATGAAGATATTTGTGGTGGTGGAAATACTTCTCACTTCACTCTCAAAGTCTACAAATTAGCCTTTATGACTATGTCAAACAACAATAGTATTATGACTCAGTTTGCTTTCCTGTCTTATTACGATTCTGTATATCATTGATTCCTTTTTTATTTTGTTAAAATATTAAATTTGAAGTAGTGAGTTTACAAATATTCGAAGGACAAATGTGCACACAAGCAAAACTTTGAGAGGGTCCACAGAAGTGACTTGCTACTTAAACTCTAAAGTGTAACTCTTGCTTTGCATTGCTGCAAGGGTATGGTGCACCTCACTGTAATAGTGTGATTTTTTTTGGTTGCTAGTCATATTTTTCTCTTGAATTGTTATAAATAAAGTTAAAGTTACTTGGTTTATTGTACCAGATTGAGTTAAATTTATGGTATTGATATATTGGACCTTTATTTTGATAGTTTACTTTGTATTCAACCCATTTCGATGTTACTGCAAATAGTTTTTGTTGATGCATGGATGGGTTTGTAAATACTATTTTCTTAAAAAAAATATATTGTCTGTTTTGATGGGTTTGTAAATACTATTTTCTTAAAAAAAAATATTGTCTGACAGAACCCATTTCGATGTTACTGCAAATAGTTTTTGCTGATGCATGAATTGCAAATTAAATTATTCACTATAATTAATAACACACAACATTTGTAGTGGTTGTAGCCACACAACACAACAATTAACAATTAATAAATTTTATTAGATTTGATTTCTTCACAGTGTTTCAAGTTTTGTTATAATGTTTTTTTTTTATCTTAACAGCTGAAATTTCTATAAAATTCTTCTAAAGTATGAGGTTCTTTTTCACTGTGTTGCTAGGATCTTTGTCTTCTTCTCGTGCTCAGTTGGATCTTTTGGAGCAACTTACATCTACAAGCTCACCAAACATGGGTATTGCTTTTTAGAGGCATTGCTTTTTAGAAAGAGAAAAAACTTTTAATACAACATACACCCATCTCTTTATCGGGAGAACTATTTTATATTTTAATTCTTTATAATTTTATACATAATATTGTTTAAAATATAAATAATTTTTACTTATTTTTAGGCATTTTGGAGTCAAGTTAAGAATGGAAATATCTATACATCGAACATGGATGTATAATAGGCTTCTTCCTGGACGACAGTGCATATACAAATGAATTTTTAAATGGCCTTGAAGAGTTTATGGCTTTTGCTTGTCGACAATCAAATTTTTTGAGTGAAGGAAAAATAAGGTGCCCATGCAAGGAATGTAAAAATGAGAGATTTTTAATCCCAGATGAAGTAAATGTTCACATTCTTCGAAAAGGATTTACACCCAGATATTGGCATTGGACATGCCATGGAGAGAGAATCCAACATACAGATGTTGATATGCATTCCACGTTGGGTAGTAGTCAACAATGGGGTTATGAAGATGTTAATAGACATCAAAATATGGTGTTTGACGCTGGTGGTCTTAATCATGAACAACATTTTATACAAAATGAAGAGGAACCTCCAAATATGGAAGCTGTCAAATTTTATGAAATGTTGAATTCAGCTCAGCAACCATTGTGGCCAGGATGTAAAAATGTATCAGAGTTATCTGCTGCCATTACAATGTTAAGTATAAAATCCAAACATAATATGTCGCAAGCTTGCTTTAATGATGTGATAAAATTTATGAAAGAGTCAAACCATCTTGATAATATCATCCCTTCTAATTTTAGGGAAACAAAGAAAATTGTAGCAGGGCTTGGTTTATCGAGAATAAAAATAGATTGTTGCATCGATGGGTGTATGTTGTATTACAAAGAGGACATTACTTTGAAGGAATGCAAGTTTTGTAGAAAGCCTCGATATAAAGCACGCAATGAATGCAAGAAGAAATCTAAAAATGTTCCCTATAAGAGATTGCATTACTTGCCCCTCATCCCTAGACTACAAAGATTATATGCTTCTATGAGATCTGCAGAGCACATGAGGTGGCATTATGAAAATCGTAGGGAAGGTGTTTTGTGTCATCCTTCAGATGGAGAAGCTTGGAAACACTTTGATAAGCTTTATCCTGAATTTGCCTCAGAACCTCGAAATGTTAGACTTGGCTTGTGTGCTGATGGATTCACTCCGTTTAGCCAATCAACGGTACCATATTCTTGTTGGCCAGTAATTGTCACACCATATAATCTCCCTCCAGAACTATGCATGATGACTCCTTATATGTTCTTGACTTTAATCATTCCAGGTCCACACAATCCAAAAGCTAAAATTGATGTGTATTTGCAACCGTTGGTTGATGAATTGCAACAATTATGGATTGATGGGGTAATGACATATGATGCCTCAAAAAAACAAAATTTTCAATTAAGAGTTGCATTGATGTGGACAATAAATGACTTTCCTGCTTATGGGATGTTGTCTAGGTGGAGTACTGTTGGAAAATTTGCATGTCCAATATGTATGAAAAAAACAAAAGCTTTCTCATTAAAAAAGGGAAGAAAAGTGACTTGGTTTGATTGTCATCGTCAATTTTTACCTCATAATCATGTTTTCAGGAGAAATAAGGTTGCTTTTTACAAAAATAGAATTGAGAAAGACGAGCCTCCTCCTAGGTTAAGTGGTGAACAAGTATATGATATGGTTTCTAGCATTCCTAAGTCAACAAAAGTGAGGATATGCAATGTTCCAGGTCATGGACAATCCCATAATTGGACAAAGATAAGCATATTTTGGTATTTGCCATATTGGAAGAACAATCTTTTAAGACACAATTTAGATGTTATGCATATAGAAAAGAATGTATTTGAAAATGTGTTCCATACTATTATGGACAACAAAGAGAAAACTAAGGACAATGAGAATGCACGATTGGACTTGGCAATGTATTGTCATAGGAAGGAGTTATTGTTAAAAACAAATCCTAATGGAAAATGTATGAAGCCTAAAGCCAAATTTTGTTTATCAAATGAACAAAAGAATGATGTGTGTGAATGGGTGAAGGAGTTGAAGATGCCTTATGGTTATGCTTCCAATATTTGCAGATGTGTAGATACAAAATGTGCAAGATTGTATGGGATGAAAAGTCATGATTGCCATATTTTTATGGAATGTCTTCTTCCAATAGCTTTGAAAGCTCTTCCTGAACCCATATGGAAACCTTTAACCGAGCTTAGTCAATTCTTTAGAGATTTGTGTTCGACGGTGCTTCATGAAGATCATATATTGCAAATGGAACAAAATATTCCTGTCATATTATGTAAGTTGGAACGTATATTTCCTCCTGCGTTCTTTGACTCTATGGAGCACCTACCAATTCATTTGCCTTCTGAAGCTAGGATGGGCGGACCGGTTCAATACCGTTGGATGTACCCATTTGAAAGGTAATAATCATTTACACCATTTAATATGAATATTATTCTACAATTTACCAAATAATTGGTGTAACATTTTTTGTACTCAGGATTTTGAATAAGATTAAAAAAACAGTGAAGAACAAAAAAAGTGTGGAAGGGTCTATTTGTGAAGCATATTTACTACAAGAGACATCCTATTTCAATTCTCTTTATTTTATGTCTCCTATTTGTGTTGGTGAGGGAGTTCATGAAGATCATATAGAACCAACTTTGTCTATCTTTAAATCATATGGACAAACAACTGGTAAATATAAGGAAATGTGGCTTAGTGATAAAGAAAAGTCAGCTGCCCAGTTGCATGTTCTCTTGAATTGTAACGAGGTTAAACCATTTATTGAGTAAGTACCAAACACAACATATATGTTGTTTTAATTAATTTAATATAATTATATATAATTTTAATATTATGTTTTGTAGCACATATATACAATCTTTGAATGACATCTATGGAAATTTCAACGATGGTATCATTAATGAGCAAATAGAAGTTGATTTCCCACGGTGGTTTCAAGAATATGTAAGCATTGATTTAAACAAAAAAATGATGTTACTCTTTTTTATTATATCTTTCATTTATAATTTTTATTTGAATAGGTTAAACAAAATCACCAACTTAGGTTGCAAAGTCCTAGTCTATATGACTTGGCAAGGGGACCTTTGAGACTAGCAAAGTCATGGCCAATTTATTTTGTGAATGGATACAAATTTCATACAACAACATGGCATATAATAGTGGGGTATGTGTAAGTGACATTGGACATGGTGAAATTTCAAGTGATTATTATGGTGTTCTTATAGAGATTTTAGAATTGGAATGGCCAAGTGAATCAAAAAAAAAATTAGTTTTATTTTACTGTGATTGGTTTGATCCTTCAATTCAGGGGATGAGAATACACAAGCAATATAAGATTGTAGAAGTTAGAAAAGGGAGAAAATATGAAAAATTTGATCCTTTTATTTTTCCAAAAGCTGCAACTCAAGTGTATTATTCATCTTATCCTGGGCGACAAAAGGATAAGGTTGATAGGTTGGTAGTTATCAAGACAAAGCCAAGAGGAGTTGTTGATGATAGACATACTTTGGAGGTTGCTTATCAAGTGCATGAATCACATGTTAATGAAACAATTGAGGATGACCCAATTGACCACCTACAAGATGATGAGATTGAGAGTGAAGAGGTTGACTTAGATATAATGCATGCAAATGATTTCGTAGACACCGAATATGAAGATGAAGAGGAAGAGGATCAAGAAGGGGAAGATGATCAGGAAGAGGATATAATGCATGCAAATGATTTCGTAGACACCGAATATGAAGATGAAGAGGAAGAGGATCAAGAAGGGGAAGATGATCAGGAAGAGGAAGATGAAGATTCCATGCAAGAAGAAGAAGATTCCATGCAAGAGGAAGAGGAAGATTAAGATAGGCTTTTTTAAATTTGTTTAATTACAATACTTATTTATATTATGTTTACTTGGATGGTGTTATTTTATTATTACATTGATAGTTTCATGTGTGTAGTTTTTATCTATTGTTGTGATTATAAATGCTACAGTTTTTTAAAAAATAGATGTCAGATTCTAGGAGACCAATGCAACCAACTAAAAAGTTAAAAAGGAAAAAAAGTGAACAAGCTCATATACCATTTATAATACCATCAACTAGCCTTGAAGCTTATTCTAACCAAATATCTCGACCTCTACCTCCATTTCGATCTCCATTTCGACCTCCATTTCGACCTCCACCTCCTCCACTTATATCTCATTCTCCATCTTCTCCACCTATATCACGACCTCCTCCTCCACCACCTATATCTCGACCTCCTCCTCCACCACCCCCTATATCTCAACCTCCTCCTCCTCCTCCACCACTTATATCTCGACCTTTTCCTCCTCCACCACCTATATCTCAACCTCTTCCTCCTCCACCACCTATATCTCAACCTCCTCCTCCTCCACCACCTATATCTTGACCTCCTCCTCCTCCACCACCTATATCTCGACCTCCTCCTCCTCCACCACCTATATCTCAACCTCCTTCACTTGTATCTCGACCTCCACCTACATATGTACCTCCACCTGTATCTCGACCTCCACCTTTTCCACCTATATCTCGACCTCCACCACCTCCTCCTATATCTCAACCTCCACCTCCACCTCCTATTCAAGTCCATCAAATGCATGATTTTCCAATGACTCATGAAACTCCATATTCTTCATCTAGCCACATCAGTGGAGACAATAACAAAAAGAAAATCTTGATAATCCCAGAGGGGGATGGGTGAGTAATTGTTATTAGTAAATCAAGTAATTGTTCCCTATACATTTTTGTTGTTTGGGTTTTTAATTTTGTTTCAATTTATGTTGTTGTACATAGGTTTGATCAACACAAGTTAGTAGTTGGGACAATTGCTTCAATCATTCGCACTAACTTGGAGGAGGCAAAACCATCATGGAAAAAGCTATCCAAAGGACAAAGGGAGTTGTGGTTTGATATGTTCAAAGTAATTAAATTTCAAACTTTGACTAAAAAGATTTTATATATGATTTGAAATCGTGTCTAATATAATTAATTTTCATTTGTTATAATTAATTTAGTCAAAATTTTCATGGCCACCTCAACATAATGACATGGTGCAACGTAATTTTGAGAGAAGGGGTGCATCTAAAATGTCTCAATTAATGCAAGAAGCTAGGAAGGATCTAGATAAGAAACCAATTTGGATGGGAGAAGATGTGTGGGCACAACTAAAGGCATATTGGGAGTCCTCAAGTTTCAAAAGGAAGTCTGAGATAAATAAAAGAAATTGTGTAACTATGGATGGTGCATCTCTTCACACTGGTGGATCAATTCCTCATTGCTTGCATTGGAAGAGAATGGTAATATATGATTTTACTATTATTTTTATAATTTAGATTCCAAATTTAATGATGTTAAAACTTCTTCTTTATCAATTATAGAAGGAGGAAAAAGGAAGAAATCCATCATTGACTGAGTTTTATTTTCGTACACATCGAAGAAAAAAGGATCAAAGTTGGGTTGGTCCTCATGCAAAATTTGCCTTTGTAAGTTCTGAATTATTTACTTGACTTTTATTGATTTTTTAAATTCTTTGCTTTCATCAATTATTTCCATTTGTAGGAAAAATTTGAACAAAGAAAAAGTGAGATAATATCTCAAAGTTCTATGGAGAATGTTGCTATCGGTGAACAATCCATTAGCCAAATACCATCTGACTGGGATATATGGATTGACTCAGTTGGGAAAAAAAGTGGAAGAATATTTGGTCTTGGAACTGTAGGCAAGATGTTGTTTTCATCCTCAAGTCAACAATCAAATATTGAGGAAGTTGATGCTTTAAGAAGTCAAATTCAAGCATTAAATAAATCATTACAAAGACAAGAACAAGAAAAACTATAAATGAAACAAGAGTTGCTGAAACAAAGTAAAGATAAATTAGAAATGAGGAAAGAGTTGACTGAGACTAAAAATCAAGTAAGAGCATTAATGCAACATTTAGGATATGTGGCATCTTCTTCCCATCCACCATCATCTGAACATAGTAATGAAAATGAGGATGATGAAGATAGTGACTATATAGAAGATGGTGATATTTTATATTTTATACTTTAGCTATTATATTATTTCGATTTTGTTTCGTTATGTTTCTTGATGAATAAAAATTTGTATTTGAATTTGTAGGGAGTAAAAGTTTTTGATTTTAGGTACAACTTTGATGCTAGTGGCAATGAAATTTACAGGGAAGTTTTAAAAGCCATTTGATGGATTTATGCATTTAATTATTAGAAAAACTTTGATGCTATTATACTTTGTGTCTTATACAGGTGTTGAAGGATGCTCTATTTCTAGAAAATGGGTTGATGGTTGTTTTGGTAATTATTTTTCTATTTCTATTGTTTTGGTTGTTTTAAATTTGAAGGTTTGTGCATGAGATTTATTTGATCGACAAGTGATTCTATTTCAAATTGGTGAGATGATTAGCGGATTTGAGAAGAAAGGTTTCTACTTAAAAGGTAAATCTTTAGATAAATGTTTAATGGTATACCAAACTTTGTTGTGATTTGTTAAAGCAACGTAATATTAGAACCTATTGTCTTTGTTTCAGATCTAGACTTAATAGTTTTAGTTCATGATTTTGTGTAATTTTTTTTTGCTTATACGTCATATTGGAATTGAATTCTTGTCCTTATACAAGATTGTGAACGTCAAAATCTTGGTTTGAGTATGAGTTATGATAAAGTTTTTTAATTTGTAAATATTGTTACAATTTATCTTTCGAAAGGATGGAAGTAATTTGAGCTTCTATATTATTATAATCTACATTAGTGAATGAAGTGTTGTCTTGCTCTGGTTCTGAATGATGAGTTTCTTACCTAAACTATCATTTCTTGAATAAATAATATACAATTAAACCATGAAACTTCCTATTATGCTATTTATCACTCTCTTTCTGGAAGGACAAAGAACTTGGCGTTATAATCCTTACAATAATTATTTGTTACTGTAAGAAATTGTGTGTACCAATCATGTCATCATGAACATGAAATCATTACATTTTGTTAGAGATTGGTATTATCTGACTGATTACATACTTATTTTTATAAAAAAAATAATTTCATTTTTTTTTATTTTTTTTTCATTTCTATAAAGCCTTTATTAATTTCATTCAAGAGGTTGAATTTTACTTATGTTAAATTCACGTAGAAAAAATTTCATTTCTTTATCTCTAAAAAATATTGTTAATGATTTGATCAGAACTGCAGTGTGTTTATTGCAACTGGAGTACTATTTTATTATCATGAATTGATCCATGGAAAATTGTCGGGTCCTATTTTTTTAATGTTCTCTTCGGTATGTAATTAACTACTTGAATAATTATTTGGTTATTTATCAGATGACCATGCTAGAGATCTCTTTGGTTATTTCCTTGAAAAATAGTGAAAAATAAAATTACAAATAATATTTCCTGACTTATCTATTTTCATAATAGTAACAAGAAATTATAATATTTTATAAAAGTAATATGAAAATAAAAATTTATAAATTTTAAAATATTATTAAAAAATTCCTGCAAATTTTCTTTCAAAGATATTAATAGAAAAAATGTACTTACAAATTTAATTTGGCAAGAAAACATAACTGGACTTTCTTTTTACAAGAAATTACTTGTGAATTTAAAATTTACAAAAAAATTACTTTAGGAAATTTAAATTTGAAGGAAGAAGTACTTGCTATTTTTAAAATGGATATTTTTGTAAAAAAGTTTGCCGCTAATTTTTTTAGCATGAAATGTTGCTATGAATTTATATTTTGCAGGAAATTTCTTGCAAATTTTTAAATTCCACGGTAACTAATTATCCACGAGTAAATTACCTATTAATTTAAATTTACAGAAAAAATAGCAGGAAACTCTTTTCCTGCAAATTTTTATAACAAATTTGCAAGAAAATTCTCATGAAATATAGAAAATTCTAGTAGTGTTGGGTCCATGCTGACTTAATGTGTTTTCCTTTGTGGTCTTCTAGCCCATTATGTTGTTAAGAGACTGTATCCTTTCCTTGTTAAATAAAGTTTAAAAGGAAGATAGACAGTTAGTGAAAATAAGAGAGACTGAGTAAGAGTACCTCTGGTGAGAGAAGTAGAGAAGTCACCAAGAGAGAAAGTGTATCATGTACAAATCTGTGTGCTGAGGAATAGCTAGATACTTGGAGGGATTCTTGTGTTGTTATCCACCTTATTGGTGAAGAGAACTTTTCTGTTGATCCTTGGAGGTAGCTCCAAGAGAACTTGTTGTATACCCATTAATCTTTATTAGTGGAAGTTTTACTGGACTAGGTCCTGTGGGTTTTTCCTTCATATCAAGGGTTTTCCCACGTTAAAAGTTTTGGTGCCTGCTGGTTTCTTTCTTTCATTCTTCTGTTTGGCACATTCCATTGTTTTGTTTTCTATTATTTGCAGAGGGAAGATTTGATCTGGGTTTTGCTTCCGCATTTGTTATTTTTGTGTGTTCTTCCCAACAATTGGTATCAGAGCTCCGGTCCGGAGCTTTGGTCTGTGCTTTGAAGATGGGAGATGGTGATGGTGCTGGAACCATGATAAAATTGGATTCTACCAATTATTCAATCTGGAAATCCCGGACGGAAGATTTGTTATTTTGCAAAGACCTGTATGATCCTATTGAGGAACAGGGTGTTAAACCAGCAGATAAATCTGAGGGAGATTGGAAGAAGTTAAATAGGAAGACTATTGGCATGATCAGACAGTGGATAGATCAATATGATTATCATCATGTATCTAGCGAGACTTTGGCTTACAACTTATGGAAGAGATTAGGTGAGTTGTTTGAGTCTAAAAATTCCTTGAACAAGGCATTCTTGATTAGGAAGTTGATAAACTTGAAGTACAAGGATGGTTCCTCTGTGGCAGAGCACTTGAGTAGTTTTCAGAATATGGTGAATCAATTGACCACTATGGAGATTGTCTTAGATGATGAGTTACTTGCATTGTTGTTGTTGAGCTCATTACCAGATAGCTGGGAGACATTAGTAGTATCTCTAAGCAACTCTGCCCTTAATGGAAAACTGACCTTTGACATGGTGTTTTCGATGATTTTTAGTTCGATGAAATCGAACGTGAATTCAATGCTTAATCATCTACTCGCAAATGCGATTTGCAGGTTACTTTTCGGCTAGCAGTGATTATCACTTTCAATCCTTAATTTGTTTTCGATGATTTTTGGTTCGATGAAATCGAACGTGAATTCAATGCTTAATCATCTACTCGTAAATGCGATTTGCAGGTTACTTTTCGGCTAGCAGTGATTATCACTTTCAATCCTTCTTTTTACCTTTTGATTTTTTTTAATTAAAGAACTTGCAAAAAGTGTAAATGGCGTAAATGACGTAAATAAACTCCTAACCCATTACTAGATGCGAGAAATATAAAGAAAGCATTAAATGAGTGCGGAGAAAGTAATTCTATTAATTACCAGGGATAGAATCAGAACAAATGCAGGAAATCTAAAATACAAGCTAAGATTGTTAGAACTATGCAGTGCTTCGCCATTTCTGCTCTCGTTTGCTCTCTGGCTTTCACTTACAAAAGTCTAACCCCCATTATGTTCCCCGCGCTATCTATTTAGACTACCCCATTACAAATAACCGTTAAAAACGATTTTTCCCCACGTTCCCCACTCTTAAACTCTTATACATGTGTTTTTTCCCTTTTACAAGAATGACGTGGAAATACTCAAGTGTCTCGATGTCTATTCTTGACATTCCTCGATTATTCCCAGCTTTCTCGATCTTCAACCACGTAACTTCATCAGTGTTTTCGATCTTTTACTAAGTCTTCATCGCTGAACCACAACTAAGTCTCTTTGCTTACGTTTTCGATCTTTTACCACTGGATTCTACCTATCTCAATATTTATGCTGATGACTACCTTGATATTTATCGATTTAAATCTCCATCGATAACACATGGTTAAGGATAGTCTTTTAAATGAAGAGACTAGGAGGAAGGGAAGTACAAAGGTTAGCTCCTCGACTCAGAATGAAGTTCTAGTTACAGAGTCAAGAGGAAGAAATATGTATAGAAATTCTCAAAGATTTCATGATCGTAGCAAGCCAATAGATAAGTCAAGAGACAAGTCAATGCCAAAGAAAGACATCACATTCACATGTTTCCATTGTAATAAACCGGGACACATGATAAGAGATTGTAGGATCCTCAGGCGAGAAAGATCAAGAGGTAGAGGTACTACTAATAATAATAACAGTAGAAGAGAGGATAAAGATAAAGTCACTACTGTAGTTGTATCTGATGGTGAAGTTGTCATTGTTTATGAAGATGATTGTGTTAATCTCACCTCCCAAGAGTATGAATGGGTTATTGATTTTGCTGCCTCATTTCATGTTACACCACATCGTGATTATTTATCATCCTACACTGCTGGAGATTTTGGACATGTAAAGATGGGAAATCAAGGGGTAAGCAAGATTGTTGGCATTGGAGAAATCTGGTTAGAGACTAATACTGGTTGCAAGTTGCATCTAAAGAATGTTAGGCACATCCCTGATATGCGCCTGAGCCTGATCTCAATACAAGTACTTGATGAAGATGACTATCATAATTCTTTTGGTGATGGTAAATGGAAGTGCACTATAGGAACACTGGTGGTAGCAAAAGGAGTGAAACAAAATACTCTTTATTGGACATCCATAAAGTTTTCTATACCTTAAGTGAATGCAGTTGTAGATTGTTCTATAGAATTATGGCATAAACGACTTGGTCACTTGAGTGAGAAGGGTCTTTCTACTCTAGCAAGACAAGGGTTGCTTTCTGTTAGAGGTACATCTCTTGAAACTTGTTCTGATTGTCTTGTTGGTAAGCAACATAGAGTTTCTTTTCACACATATCCTCCACGTAGAAGGCCAAATGTTTTGGATTTAATTCACACTGATTAGGCATGGCAACGGGGCGGGGCGGGGGCGGGTTTCACCTCCCCGCCCCCCGTCCCCGATTCACTTAACCATCCCCGTCCCCGCCCCCGATCCCCGCCGGGGATAACAATTTAGTCCTCACACCCATCCCCATCGGGGGTCGGGTTTCCCCGCCCCGCCCCCATACCCGTTCCATTTTATTTTCTTAAAATATAATTTTAAAATATTTTAAATAAATCTAAAAATTTAAGCATAACTATAATATATATATAGCGTATCACATAAATAGACTATTAAAAATAAATTTATAGAAATTAAGTATTTTAATATTAAATATTTTTTTCTTTTATATATTATAATGTTACAAATTTTAAATTATTTTCTTAATGAAGTATATTTTAGTATAAATTATTTACAAATTATTTGTTCGATTTTTTATTTTCCACCCAAAAGCATTTTACAATAATTGTATTGAGTCTTGTCCTCTCCATTATTTGTTTTTAAGCCTATTTGATCCTGATTGTGCAGTTTCTTCATGCTCATTATCTTCTGTTGATGGGGGAACTTCATTTGGTGTAGTAGTAGGATCACTGATTGAAGGGTCTACATTTTCTTCTAACAGGTTGATGTACTTGTGATATTCCAATATTTTCCATAATAACAAATAAAATTTCTGCAATTACAAAAGTAAAATGATTTATTTATCACATTTCTCAACAATAATTTTTAAAATTTTAATTTTATAAAAAATCACAGTAATTAATTATACAATTTATAAAGAAGACACTTTTAAAATTTAATTTTGAAGAGAATGAAAGTTAAGAAGATGAAAACAAAAACAATTAAAATAGAAATAAAATCATGTTAGAAAATAAAAATTAAATAGAAATAAAAATAGGTACACTCAAAACCAGTATACAAACATAACAAATATGTGCAAAATTATACAAAAAAGTTATGTATCTAATCATAAATGTAATAGATTAGTCACAAAAAGATTACAAATTATAAAAACTGATAAAGATAGACTACAAAATTAATAGAAAAAATCACAACAATTATACAGTTAACAAATAAGACACTTTTAAAATTTAATTTTGAGGAAAATCAAAGTTAAGAACATGAAAATGAAAACAATTAAAATAGAAATAGAAATATGCTAGAAAATGAAAATAAAATAGAAATAAAAACACTAGTATACAAACATAACAAATCTGTGCAAAATTATACAAAAGTTTATGTATCTAATCATAAATGTAATAGATTACTCACAAAGAGATTACAAATTATAAAAAACTGATAAAGATAGACTACAAAATTAATAAAAAATCACAACAATTATACGAGTTAACAAAGAAGACACTTTTAAAATTTAATTCTGAGGAAAATCAAAGTTAAGAACATGAAAATAGAAATAAAAATATGCTAGAAAATGAAAATAAAATAGAAATAGAAACACCAGTATACAAACATAACAAATCTGTGCAAAATTGTACAAAAGGTTATGTATCTAATCATAAATGTAATAGATTAATCACAAAGAGATTACAAACAAAGTTAATAGGGTTACATAGTTTACAATGAATACACTTTTAAAATTTAAATATCAAATGGTAAATAAGATGTTAGAAAACAAAATAGAAATAAAATAATACTAGAAAATGAAAAATAAAAATAGAAGTATGAATACTCAAATCGAGTATACAAAACAAATGTAGAAAGTATGTGAGAAATTGTGCAAAATGTTATGTATCTAACCATAGATGTAATAGATTAGCCACAATGAGATTACAAAATATTGCTCATCAAATCCCTCAAATGAAGTCCTCACAAAAAATTTCAGAGAATAAAATAATAATAGATGTTATTATCAATGCACAATATTTAGAAAATTGATAAAGAAACAAAGAACAAACCTTATGTTATGCGTTCACCAAATTGGTTGAAGGGACTAAGAAAAGTAAATGTGTAGAGGATGAGAAAAAGAGAAGAGTATATTGAAACTGGTTGAAAAGATTGAGAAAGTTGAAAGAATGAGTGAAAGGTAGAAGAAAAGAGAAAAGTGTGGAATAGAGAATAGGGTTTCAGAGAAGACACTGTAACCCTTTATGTATAAAAAATAAAAAGAAACATTAAGAAAGAATATGAATAATTTTAGGGTTTATGTTTAAATTTAAAGATGGGTCGGGGATGGGTACGGGGGCGGGGCGGGGATTGCATTACCTATCCCCGACCCCGAACCCGATTGATTTAAACGGAGAAAACCCGAACCCGACCCCGAACCCGGTCAACTCGGTTTTTCCTCGTCAAACTCGGGGCGGGGGCGGTTCGGTCCCCACGGGTGCGGGTCTAATTGCCATCCCTAACACTGATGTTTGCACTATGGATGCTAAATCAATTAGTGGTTGCTCTTATTTTGTCACTTTTATTGATGACCATTCTAAAAAGGTTTGGGCTTTTGTTTTGAAATCCAAAGACCAAGTACTTGATGTGTTTAAGCATTTACATGAAAGTGTTGAAAGAGAAACAGGCAGATTATTAAAATGTGTTAGAGCAGATAATGGTGGTGAATACAAAGGTCCTTTTGAGAATTATTGCAAAGAACATGGCATCAAGCTTGAGAAGACAGTTCCAAACCTCAGCACAATGGAGTTGCTGAGAGAATGAATCGCACAATCAATGATAGAATTAGATGTATGCTCTCTCATGCAAAATTGCCTAAAACTTTATGGGGTGAGGCATTGAGAACTGTAGTGGACTTGATTAACCTTTCTCCTTCTATTCCTCTTGATGGTGATGTCCCTGAGAGAGTGTGGAAAGGGAAAGATGTTTCCTATAGTCATTTGAGAGTGTTTGGCTGCAAAGCATCTGTTCACATCCCTAGAGATGAAAGATCTAACCTTGATGGAAAGTCTAAACAATGTATCTTCCTAGGTTATGGTTGTGATGATTTTGGTTACAGATTTTGGGATCCGGTTGATAAGGAAGATTATTAGAAGTCGAGATGTTGTTTTTCTTGAGGACCAAACCATTGAAGACATTAATAAGAAAGAGAAGGCAAAACAAGTTACTCCTAGGTACATTGATGTGGAACCAGAACCTCCTACCGTAATTGCTGAAAACGGGGGAGATGTGAATGCAGATTTGGAGAATGAAATTGACATGCCTCAGACTCAAGTAGATGAACCAAATGAACCACCCGTGGAGCCTCAATTGAGAAGATCTACCAGAGAGAGTCGCCCTTCAAAGAGATATTCCCCCCATGAGTTTGTTTTGTTGACCGATGGGGGAGAGCCTGAAAGCTATGAAGAAGCTATGTCGCATGAAGAGAAAAAAGCCATGCAAGAGGAGATGAAATCCTTGTATGAGAACCATACCTTTGAGTTGATAAACTTGCCTCAAGGCAAGAGAGCACTAAGAAATAAATGGGTGTTTAAATTGAAATCAGAGGAGAATAGCTCACAACCAAGGTACAAGGCAAGGTTGGTTGTGAAGGGCTTCAGTTAGAAGAAAGGAATTGATATTGAGGAGATATTTTCACCTATGATCAAAATGTCTTCAATCAGAGTTGTACTTGGCTTGGCAGCAAGTATAAATTTAGAAGTTGAACAACTTGATGTGAAGACAGCCTTCCTTCACGGTGACTTGGAGGAAGAAATCTATATGGAAAAACCTGAAGGTTTCACAGTGAAAGGTAAAGAGAAGCTTGTTTGTAGATTGAAGAAGAGTTTGTATGGACTTAAACAAGCTCCAAGGCAATGGTACAGAAAATTTGATTCCTTTATGATGGATCATGGGTATGATAAAACTTCTTCTGATCACTGTGTTTTTGTGAAGAAATTTTCTAATGGAAAATTTATTATTCTCTTGCTCTATGTTGATGACATTTTGATTGTTGGTCATGACATGGGAGAAATTCAAAGTCTCAAAAGAGAGTTGAGCAAGTCTTTTGCAATGAAGGATTTGGGTGCTGCAAAACAAATCCTTCGCATAAAAATTACTCGTGACAGGAAGAATGGAAAATTGTGTCTATCACAACAAAAGTATATAGAGAAAGTATTGGAGAGATTTAATATGGAAAATGCTAAGTCTGTTAGCACTCCACTTGCAGGTCACTTCAAGTTGAGTTTAAAGGAGTGTCCTACAAGTGAGAAAGAGAAAGAAGAAATGTAAAAGATTCCATATTCATCTGCGGTTGGTAGCTTAATGTATGCTATGGTGTGTACAAGGCCGGACATTGCTCATGCTACTGGTGTTGTTTGTCGTTTGCTTGCTAATCCTTGAAAAGAGCATTGGCAAGCTGTAAAGTGGATACTCAGGTATCTCAAAGGTACTTCCAAAGTTTGTTTATATTTTGGAAGTGGTACACCTGTGTTGAATGGTTACACAGATGCAGATATGGCTGGTGATGTGGACTCTAGAAAGTCTACTTCTGGTTATATGATGACTTTTGCAGGGGGAGCAGTGTCATGACAATCTAGACTACAAAAATGTGTTGCTCTGTCTTCTACAGAGGCAGAATATATTGCTGCTACAGAAGCTGCTAAGGAGCTCTTGTGGATGCAGAAATTCATACAAGAGTTGGGACTATCACAAGAAAAATATGTTTTGTATTGTGATAGTCAAAGTGCAATCCATCTCAGCAAGAACTCAACTTTTCATTCAAGATCAAAGCATATTGAGACCTGATATCATTGGATACGTGATGCATTTGAGATAAAGCAATTGTCATTAGAGAAAATTCATACTGATGAGAATGGATTAGATATGATGAAAAAGATTTTACCCGGAGGAAAATTTGCTATCTGTAAGAAGAAAGCCAGTTTGGTTGAATATGGGTCCAATTAATTGGTGAGGGGGAGATTTGTCAAGTGGGTCACCAATTTATTGGGCCCATGCTGACTTAATTAAAAGAAGAATAATGTGTTTTCCTTAGTGGGCTTCTAGCCCATTATGTTGTTAAGAGACTGCATCCTTTTTAAATAAAGTTTAAGAGGAAGATAGATAGTCAGTGAAAATAAGAGAGACTGAGTAAGAGTACCTCTGGTGAGAGAAGTAGAGAAGTCACCAAGAGAGAAAGTGTATCATGTACAAATCTGTGTGCAGAGAAATAGCTAGATACTTGGAGGGATTCTTGTGTTGTTATCCACCTTATTGGTGAAGAGAACTTTTTTGTTGATCCTTGGAGGTAGCTCCAAGAGAGAACTTGTTGTATACCCATTAATCTTTATTAGTGGAAGTTTTACTGGACTAGGTCCTGTGGGTTTTTCCTTCATATCGAGGGTTTTCCCACGTTAAAAGTTTTGGTGTCTGCTGGTTTCTTTCTTTCATTCTTCTGTTTGGCGCATTCCATTGTTTTGTTTTCTATTATTTGCAGAGGGAAGATTTGATCTGGGTTTTGCTTCCACGTTTGTTATTTTTGTGTGTTCTTCCCAACATCTTTTTCTCTCTTTTATTCTTTATACAAATTTGTTACGTTGTCATCACCTTCTTAATACCAATTAAACGAAAGTAATTACAGTAATTATTTAAACTAAAATAAAGATTTAATTGAGAAAAAAAAATTAGTGAGATCACATTAAAAAGTTTTAAAAAATAATAAAAAAAGACATATATATATATATAAATTAAATAGAGATTCTAATATACTTTGAAGTTTTGAACATCGCATCATATCTGTTTATTTATATCCATTTTCTACTTAATTCTAACTTATTTTGAAGTTTTGAGCATTGCATCATGTCTTTTCATTTGTATCTATTTTCTATATAATAATATGAGACTTGCAATGATGAATCAAAAAATTGATATTAATATAATATGTTAGATTTTAAACTATCCGAAGGTTAAGAAATTTCCAAGTTACAGGTTTTTCTTTGGTGTATGGTGCTGTTATCGTAACGATAGAAAATAATAATGATAATATTTTATTTTAAAAAATATTATAAATAAGAGAGGATGATAATTTATTTGTTATAAAAAATCACATTTCTCTCTCAAATTTCTTCTTCATTTCTCTCTACAAATTTTGTACCGAGATTTTGGTATAAGGAGGAATTTTGATCGATCGATTTTTCAAAACAAGTAAGTTTTTCTAATTATTTTCTAAGTTTTAGTTGAAAGTGTATTTTCTGGAGACAAGAAACTAATTAGTGGTAAGCTGAAATATTCTCCAAGATTTGATTAGGCAAAGGATCTAAAGGTGGAAGGATATTACCTGGAGGAGTCAAGAAGTCAAACGAATTCACTTTAGGGAAACTTTCATTTGAAAATAATAAAGATATGAACTTTTAGGATTTTGAATGGTAAAATAGAAATGTAACTGATGTATGAATCAGTAATATTGTTATAAATGAGTTATATGATGAAGTTGCCTAGTTTGTATTATGATAAATGAAGTATATAACATGTATTTTAAATGGTTGGGGAGGAGAAACCATGGTTTTTTTGTCCTTGGGTATGCTCTCAGCCCTATTTTCGCTCAAGCGAGATTTTTTTCGCTCAAGCGAAAGTAATTTGGTGTTGTTAAGAGTCAAGGTTGTGCAATTTTTGCTCAAGGGAAACAATTCTCGCTCAAGCGAAAGTAAAGAAGTGTTGAGGCGGTGCAATTTTATCTCAAGTGACAAAAATTTTTCTCAAGCGAAACTCGCAATGGAGCAGGAGTTACTCTCGACCTTATTTTCACTCGAGTAAAAAATTTTCACTCATGCGAGTCATGCTTTTGGAATTAGGCTTAGTGGTCTTCATGAAAGTTGTAGCATTGGATGTTAGATTTTCAATGGCTTTGGAATCAACTAAAACAGAGGTCTATAACTCTAGTTATGCTCTTTTTAGTGAGAAAAGATCAAGCTATCAACTAGTTGGAAATGTTGCATATTTAAATATTTTTTATGAACTGAGAAGTTATTAATGATGATTGTTAATGTAGTGAGTTGAATGACGCTTATATGTATGTTTAATTGATTCTTGATGTATATGAGATGAATTAGGCTGAATAGAGCCTAAGATTGTGGTCCAAAATCTACTGAGTGTTGTGGTAGACTCTTTGAAGCCTAGGGTAAGATCTTATAGACTAATTGCATGATTGTGATATTATACATGTATAATATGTATGGTACTTGGGGTTGTACACTATTTTAGTGTGGTGAGCTATATTAGTATGGATTTGATGAGGTCTCAGGTTCCACTGGTAGTAGTCCCAGTCACATAGACTAAGATACAAGGTGGTGAAGAGTCAATGCCCAAGACTATGAAATGAGGTACACTGAGAGGGGTTGATGGGGGTCAGTGATCCTACTTTGTGGGTAGGGTGATCTGGGTTCTAGTTGTTCGATCTGTGCATCCAGTGCAGTATCATAATGTGATCCACAAATGATAACTTCTGAGTTCAAGTATAATAACCTAGTCTTCCGAAAAATAGACATGATATGTAATGTATGTTGTGTAGATATATGGTCATAATTGGTATAATATGATGACATGTTGTTGGATGTTGAATGTGATGAAATGTTATATTTTTGAGTGATTGTTTACCCTAATATATCTTATGACCTACAATGATAGTGTTTGTGCGTAGGAGTAGAGATGTTATTAGATGATCTTGGAAAACATTCAGGAAAACATGAATAAGTAACTAAGTCATCATATGTATATATATTTGTATTTTGGAAGAATTCCTTATTATAAAAGATAATATAATTATAATACATATATTTTATGTTGAGTCAATATGGTATTACTATGCATTGAGTAAAATAATAATAACACTTATATATATATATATATATATATATTAATTAGTCTTTATTTAAAATACACGTGTTTAATATTTAATAAAGAAATAAAATATCTTTCTGTTTTATAAATATATGAATAAAAATAAAATTTTTATAGAGACTAAAAAAATAAGATTTATAATAATTTAAAGTTAAAAATATATTTTAGTACTTTTTCTGAACTCAAATAGAAGAAAAAAGTTGTGTTTGATAAATAGAATATGAACAAACTCTAATAATGAATTTAATTATATTTAGTATTCTAAATACACAGATTAAATTTGAATTATTTTAAATAAATATGATTAATGCTATTTTAAAAAATAGATTTTTTTTCATAAAAGCAAAAATTAATTGAATTAACTAGCTTTTTAAATCAATGTAATGTTTTTCCTCTTATATTTACGTTGGAAATGAATAATAACAAATGATATATGTATCAGTGATATGCTATTATTCTAAATTACTAAACTTAGATATTTTGAGAATAAAATTCTAAATTTTAAACTTGTAAATAGAAAATAAAAAATAATGTACAAACAAGAATAAACATACGTTTCTTCTTAGCTTATTTTTATGTTCAAACGAAGTCTGAGTTTCTAAAATTATAAATAGAGTTATTGGAAAAACAAATGAATTTAAGAAGAAAAAACATATATCACCGTTTAGATCGTAACTCCAACCATTATGTAAAGTTGACTTTGTAGTGGTTGCTGCTCCATTTGAAAAGTATTATCTTTTTATATGTTACATCTATATCAGTTTTCTGTCTAATATAAAAAGTTGCTTTTTTAATCGATTTTAAAACCCTTTTCTCCATAAATAGAAAGGAAAAATGTGTTTTATAAGTAAAAAAATAAGTATATGTAGAGTAAATTAAAAACTGATGCAATTGATAAATTAATGCAATTAAAATATTAAGGACCTGTAATTAAAATAACAGAAAAGAAATGAAAATTTAGAAAAAAAAATATATTTTAATGTGTCAAACATAAGAATATAAACGTTTACAATAAATTCATCACCCTCTTTAGACTTTAAATCATAATAATAATAATAATAATAATAATAATAATAATAATAATAATAATATATTATTATTATTAACATATTTTAACGTTACGTACATGCAATCCAATAACAAATCACAATAAAATTGACATGCAAAGCGTTTCACGGAAATTAAAACATCTAAATCAACTATACATATAGTTTATCTATCATTTGCAACACATTTAAAAAGGAGAAAAAAAACAAATTAGAAAAAAGTTGAAAAGACAGAACAAAACTGATGAAGGCAAATCAGAAATCACAAGTGTTTACCAAACACAAATTCAATGTAGAATTGGTGTACCTAAATTGAGCCAAAAGAAGGAACAAAGGTTCAAATAATAAAGTAGACTAATCTTGGTTATCAGTGAAATAATTTTAATTTGGCCACCGTGAAACCACTACTAGTAATCTTGATCATATATATTCAGTTTCACAAACACATACACACACATATATATATATATATTATATATATATATAATATTCTGTCTTTGAACATGGAACTTCTATATTAACATTAATAAAAAAAGAAGGTAGATCTCATGTGAAAACTAAATTAAGGTTTATGTAAAGAAGAGAAAGAACAAATACAATTAACTATAAAAATTTAGGAGATTAAATCTATTTCTAAAACAATTTTAGAGGAAGAAGCCATAAAAGGTCAGATTTAGAGTCTGTACCATATTAACGATTTTATCAGCACACCTATTGTTTTCATCTGTATGTGTCTGCATGTAAAATTTGACCACTTTTTATCAAACCTAATTTTCATAAATATATGATAGCAGCCACCAATAAAGCTCTTAAAGCAAACATTGTGCCCAAGATAGAGGTAAATCTACATATGTACTCTCCCATGCTTTCCTTGAAAAAAATCAGCACAAACCCTAGGACTAGACGTTCCTCTGTCGATGTTATACATTGCATTTGATCATAAATCCAAACGAAGATGTTCACCCTCCAACCAGCTATAAAGAGAATGATATGGTAGAAGACACGTTGAGAAATAACCTATATATGTTGGATTTCTATTGTACCAATAAAAAAGAGTCTCCTATCTTTACAATGTTAACTTTATTGGTTCTTTGTATATGCTTGACTTTCACTTCTAGACCACTCATCGTTATGTTGTTGGTCAGAGCACAAGAGAACTAACATTGAGTTTCAATAGTTGTTCTATTGAATTCCCAAAAATATATAATAACATCTGCATAATACACAGGACAGCAAAACTCATAGTAAAATATTTTCATACAAAACATGTATAGGTTCCTTCTCCTTGATCTAGTTCACTATATGTAAAAAAAGTCTTAGGAGATTTGTATCTAATCCAAGCCCACATGCTTTAATTTGTGCATTTCAAAAGAATTTTCTCCATCTCCTAATATGTTTCTATACAAAATATTATTTCTCTATTCTCATATACCTCTTATTATAGTCATCCACATAATCTTCTCTATTTTATTTTTACTGTTATTTATTCTAGGCATGTGGAATTGGAAGAAAAGTTGCTTAGTTTGATTACGCATTACATTTAAGATTCCTATCCATCTATTTCAAAGGTTTCAGGCTAAGTTAGGTACTTTACATTGAAAAAAGAGGTGTGAGACTATTTCTTCCTTTGTTCTACACGTACCACATAGGTTACTCACACACTGAATACATTTATGCCTTAGATTATCTACAGTGGCTATTTTATTCAAACCCACTTTCCACAGAAAGTGATTAACATTAGGCGTTACTTTTATTTTCCATATAGAACTCAGAAAATCACAGTTGATAAAATTATATAAGCAGATCTTACTGAATATTTCCCATAATCGTCTCACTTCCATAGCCATATATCTTGGACATGTTTAGAAGGTAAGATGTTTGAAAGCTGGGAATAAAAATCAGCAACCTGTTATTGTTCCCCAATGAACCAATCTCGCCTCCAACTCATATACTCATATTCGATTCCGAAATTTCATTGTTCCATGTTCCCCATGTCTCCTATTTTTGCATCTTTTGTATTTGAATTATTGAACAATCTAGGGTACTTTTCAGCATAGCAAAAGTCATTATTCCATTTATCTATCCAGAAAAACGTCTCTTTTCCATTATCTATTTTCCAATTGATATTTCTGTCAAACCAACTTTGATTTGCTCCATTTCCAGTTACCCTCTTTAAGTCTCACCATCAAATAGACTCATATTTATGTTCTTGATTTCGATTAATTTCTCTCTAGTCTCCGTATTTGGACTTTAAAATTTCTTTCTACAAGCCCTTAGTTTCATATATTAATCTCCATTTCCATTTTGCTAGGAGAGCCATGTTGAATTTTTTTATATCTTTTATATCTAAACCACCTTCATTTTTATTTTTTATTTTAGAAATGTTGTGCCATTTAACCCATGCTATCTTCTTTCCTTATGCTCCCAACTCCTATCTTTCTGATTTTTTTTACCACTATGTTTGGCACTTTTGAAAATTGATAGAAAAAAAACGGGTAAAGCTGTAATTACAAATTTGATTAAACTTATTCTACCCATGAAAGATAAATGCTTTCCTTTCCAAGATAATGTCTTTTCAATTTTCATTAACATGTTATCTGAAGTTCATTTCTTTCTTTCCAATAGGTATTCCCAGGTATGTGAAAGGTAATAATGACATTCGAGTATAATTTAATAGGTATTGCTAAAAAAATAGTATTATAGTTGGATGTTAAATGTGATAAAATATTGTGTCTCATACTTTATTTAGTAAATTATTTATAAATATTTTTATTTTAAATGATTACTTACTCTAACATGTTTTATAACTTGTAATGATCATACATGTGTACAATAACAGAAATATCAGATAATTTTAAAAAGAGTTTAAGAAAATAAAATAACTAACCAAGTCATTATATGTATATATATTTATATTTTTGTATTTTAGAAAAAATCCTTGAAAATGATGTGTTATTACATTAATGTAATTATAATACATATCTTTTATTAGCACTCAATATAATATATTACTATACACTAAATAAGATAATAGTAATGATTTTTGGAATATTTATATAGAATTATAAGGAGTAAAACTTATTTTTTTTTAGACTTTCAATTTTAAAATCTTTATTTAAAATCTAGAAATAACATTTAGTGAAAATTTTCAATTATTAAATTTTTAATTATATTAATGATAAACTCTACTTAATATATTTATATTCTATAATGTTTACAAGACTTGTAATATATGAAGCTGTCATCAATTTTCTTCTTCACCAGATTACATGTCTACTTAGGGGTGGTAAAACGGGCCAGTCCGGCCCGTTTAGGCACGTCCCGTCATGAGCTCGCCAAAAACGGAGCGGAGCGGGCCAGCCCGCCACAGTGATACGGGCCAAAATTTCTAACCCGCCCCGTCATAAGGCGGGCTGGCGGGTTGGCGGGCTGGCGGGTTGGCGGGTTGGCCCGCCTATATTTTTTGTTTTTCATTTTTTTGAAAAATCTATTTTTCGGGTTTTTTATTTTATTTTTTGATCTTTGATTTTAAATTGGACTTTTTTTTTCTTTGCAACTATTTTGTTTGTGTCCAATTTAAATGAATTTTTGTAATTACAACAATATATTAAAGATGTATATGGTGACATGACATTTAAAAAGTGCAAGCTAAAAGACATAATGTTTATTACAAAAGAAATTAGTGTTGAAGGAACCCTAAGTATAGCTACTTTCCCAAATTTAAAGAGAATGAGTGAGAGTGAATGAGGTATTGTATTTTTTTTGTGGGCCAGCGGGCTGGCTCGCCCCTGGCCCGACAGGTTGGCGGGCTGATACGGGTTGGCGGGTTGAAAATGCTAGCCTGCCCCGCCTATATGCTGGCGGGCTGACGGGCCAGCCCGCCGGGCCCAACCCACTTTGCCACCCCTAGTCTACTCCCAACACTCACTCTAGATTTCACAGGTGACGTGTACAACATCCACCTTGTGATATACAGTACCCATACATATCACCTCGTTCTAAGGACCACATAATAGGGATTAATATCACTGTTTCATATCAGGACAGAAACTTCTGCTTTTACATAACTCACCCCATTAATTATATCAAATTTAATTACACATTTTGTTTTGTAATTTTTTATGAGTAATTAATAGAATATGATTTTTAGATAAGAAAATCATGATTTTTTTTACCTCTGTACCACTATTCACACATTTATTTCGCATCAATACACTGATCTAATTAACTTTCAAAACAACACACTTTACCTTTTCATCAGGAGAATTGGGTTTTACCCCTGTTTCTTTCTGAGAATGAAAAGGCATGGATTTATTATATACACATAAACGAAACAAAAAATCGAAATAGAATATTTTCAAAAATCAAGAAAAACAGTAAATATAGACATATATAAAAAAATGAATTTAGAAGAAAAGCATATATGTAATTGATTATAGATAAATTTATAATCAATTATATATATTAATTTCTTTTATAATTATATTTTTAAATAAATAATTAAAATAAAAATATTAAATAATAATTTATAAATTTATTAATTAAAAAAATTAAATATTAATTATAATTATAATTATATTATATAATAAATTAAAATTATAGAAAATGTTTAAAATCTTATTTTAAATAAAAAATTTAATAATGAAAATAAAATTTATGTAATAATAATATTAAATAAATAATAATAATAATAACATATATAAATTTATATAATAATATTAATAACAAAGTAAAAATTTAATAATAAAAAATAATAATTATATTATAAAAATTTTAATTAAAATATATTTTTATTTATTATATCAATCAAACTTTCTCTATAATTTTTATTATTTTTTACTTAAAACAAATAATCTTATTTTTTAAGTCTCTTCCCCTTCAAATATCTGCTTATATAATACTATTAAATTGTTAATATAATATAAGATATTACCCTTTGGCCTAGATATAATCTTTACTACTGACAAAGCTTATTTTTAAATGAGTCCAACAGCCAGCTGTGATTGCAGACTTGGATCAGACCTCAGAGAAAGCAGCTGCAGAATGCATATAGTTTCACATTCTCAGAAAAGCTAAAAATTTAGCAGCATCACGGGTTTACACTGGGTTTACACAGAGAATTTTTTGTATCAGAAGAATAAATTTAGCTGCTATTATATCAGAGGCCAAAATGCACAACACTATCAAAGCAGAAGTCTTGTCGATCATGTTGTCTTCAGTCTCAATAGCCAGCCAGATTAAACCCATGCAACCTGATCAGGATGCCTACTTCTTTCTAATTTATATATGCTTCAATGAATTAAATTATAAAAAGTTAGATATATTTATATAATGTCTATAAATGAGTTAAATTGCATAGTTAATATCCAACAATGTTTTATAGAAGGTAAATTCAATACTTTTATTAATTAAATATTTTATACGCATTTAAACTTATTTAAAGTTTATTATGCCAGTTAATTATAACATATATAATTATTATTTATAATTTAAATAATATAAAATTTGAATTTTTGGTAAGTGGTAACTTATTAAAATGTCAGCAATGATGCGTTTGGAGTTTTAGTCCTAAATTTATCTTAATTCTTAATCACTGTGAAAGTAGAGAACAGAGATAATAGTTAGAAAAAAAAAATTAATATTCTTGTGTTTGGTTTTAATTTAAAATATACAATCCAAATATTATAAATATATCAAAAGTCATTATTTCCTTAAAGATAATTTAAAATGGAATATAAAAAACCACAATCACTATAATAATTATTCTTTGTATGTTTCTTGATATCTATTATTTGAAAATGTGTCTCAATAAAATTCTAACAAAAAATATTTTATAGGAAAAAAATATACTGAAGAAAAAATAGTTTATTATTTTTTAATGCATTATCTTTTGTTTCATTATGTAGATTGAACAAGAAAATTTAGTGGAATAAAAATACACAATAAAAAAAATTAAAAAAATTATTTATACCAACTATATTACCTATAAAATAATGAAATTATCACTAATTGAATTAGACTTAAATATAAAGTGTAATATAGTAAATGACTAAAATTGTTTATACCATCCCTATTACTATCTATAAAATAATGAAATTATCACTAATTAAATTAGAAACTAATGTAGAGTATAATTTAGTAAGTGGTTAAAATCTTGGTAGTTAATATTAAAATCAAGTTTTGATTTCAATTTAGAAACCAATTTCCTCAATATTACATAGATATTAATTTCATAACTTTTTAAAATCAATAGTCACAAAAAATATAGTTTCTATTATAATAAAAACTATTTTAGATACGAGTAACTTTTAGTTTATAAAATAATTTTTTATTTAATCATTATAATGACTAATTATATTTTGTCTCTAAATTAATTTATATTTATTGAATTTCTTGTATTGAAGTGTGTAAAGTTATCTTCTTTTAAGTAAATAAAACTCAATTTTATATACTAATTGCTCAAAGGTCTTACTTAACAATGACTTTGTTAAGATATAGGTTAAATATTATCATTAATTACTACAAGAAATTCATTAAACATACTAATGTAGAGACAAAAAATAATTGGTTATTAGTCATTAAATCAGAAACTATTTTATGAACTAAAACCTATTTGTATCTAAAATAGTTTTTATTATAATAGAAACTATATTTTTTTTGTGACTCTTGATCTTAAAAAATTGTGAAATTGGTTTCTATATAATAGTGACTAATTAAATTGGTTTCTAAATCAGAATCTAAATTTGTTTCTAAGATTTTAGCCATTTACTAAATTAGATTGTATATTAATCTCTAATTAAATTAGTGACCAATTTCATCATTTTATAGGTTACTAAAATATTGTTAAAAGTAAGTTTTTTTATAATGAATCTTCTTAAAATCGTATGTGAAAATGAATTTTCAAAAAGATTACATCACATTTTATCTTCTTTAATATATTATTCTTTTAGCATGTATGGAAATTATTTCTATATATATTTGTTGATAATTTTCTTTTCAAAAAGATAAACCATAATTTTCTTGTATATGTAATGAAATATCTTAGCTAAACATATTTCTAATTTGCATCATGTAATGCCAATATTCTATTATTTTGACAAATAATAAACATTTGTATGACCAATTGAAATAAACTTATATTCATATAACCCTTAAGACAATGAAATATGAGTTTTACTTTATTCTAATGTGTACCTCCCTTATCTGTAACTGAGTTTTAGAATTTGTAATTGGCATACTATTACCATCTATTACACATAAATAACTATAATTCCTAATAATAACCAATTATTGTAATATTATACATGGCCATAATGATAAAATATTATAATATTATACATAAATGTCTATAATTCATAATAAATTATGATGATAACAACACTCAAGGTAAAATTATTATCATTTATTGATATTAATAATTCATTATTTTGGAGATTTTATAAGTACTCTATGATATTTCAGAAAGTACTCACTACAATTTCGTCCTATTACTTTATACTCTAAAGTTTCTTAAAGCTCTTACTGATTTTGAGTGTTGGAATGTCTTTTGCAGGAATAACTCAATTCAGTCTCCAGCAACTTCAATAGCTTGAAAGTCAATCTCATCCGACCTCAATCATTTCCAATAAGAACAAAATGTTTTCTTGTAAGTAAATAACTATATATTTTTTTAATAAATTTACAACAAATAGTAAATTAGGTTGAATATAGCTAGCAAGACACATTTTTACTCCTATAATACTACGATATGATATTTCAAGACCAAAAAATTATTCTTCTTTCCCTTTAGGTTTAAAAGGGTTTTTATCTACTTCTAAAGACCTTACAATCATTGGAGTGCATAATGGATATGTTTTGGCCGTGTAGAACCTTTAAAGTACCTTCTTTTATGCAAATATACCTTTATTTAAAAATCTAATTCGTAATTCTAAATAATGTTATTGAAGATTCTTTATTTCAAAATTTTCTCTAAACAATATACTACCCTTGTAAGTTAAGGGGAGAACTATTTAATCTAGATTTTAAAAAAAATCTAGGTGAATAACATTCATATGATCACGCTATTAGAAAATAACATCGATAATTTTTTACATTGTAGATATTACTAACATAAAATGTGAACGGGTTTTTTTATGTGGGATCTTTACCATAGAAAGTGGATTATATATATAACATCAGTTAGTATCACAATCGATGTTATACATTCTCTAAAATTGCACAAAAAAATTTAATGTCATATCAATAAATTATTTTACATTTTTTAAAACTTCAACTCATATAAAAAGGTATATATAACATAAATTATGTGGAGGAACTGATGTTATATATTTTCCAATTAGTAATTTGGACCAATTTGAATTAAGCATAACAAAAATATTTTGTCAACAAAATAATTTTTCGATATTCAATAAATATAGTAAACATAAAATTTACTAATTAATTTTGTAAGTATGACAGTTAAATAATAAATTCATAATTAAAATAATATTTACCATTTGTCTAATCTATAAAGTTATAAAATAAAATAAAAACAAATAACTAAATATTATAATTATTAGAAAGTGGTAATAGAAGAATTGGTGGTCACATCAGCTCCATCAACTCCTTCTAGTAAATGTCGAGTAGACGGGATAAAACTTGGGACTGATATTATTACATTCATTGTTTTAGAATTTATGTAGTATATCACGTATTAAATTAATTGTTAAATAAATTAATACCAAATTTAAACCAATGTGTAATATTTGACATACATATTACATTACATTGGTTAGTTGTTTTGAAATTGATGTAATATACTCATATTACACAAGTTCATTTGACAACTTAGGCAAAATATTACATATTACATTATTCCAAAATAACTAATATTATAATTATAAAATTGTACTACACTTTATTTTATAATATTTTATAATTACAAAATGATCTTTTCATTTTATTTATAAAAGAAGGTTATCTTTTCATATTGCTGTCTCATAATAAAAAAATTGTCATTTTATAAATAAAATATCTTTTTATCTTTTTTACGTAATTTTTAATAAAATTAAAAATGTTATTTGGCCTTTCCAATTTTAAAGTTGTTTAATAATTTATCCTGTTGTAGATAGAAATAGTATATGTTAGAATCAGAGAGATATCAAGAAGGAATAAATTGATACCTTATTTTTTTTTAAATAGGTGAAGTATCATATATTAGATTTGCTTTCAGGAATAAATTAGTTTACTTATCCATGAAAACAGTTAATTAGTTATATTAGAAGATTATAAAAAAATGTTAGGAAAGAGAAAGAATACACAAGAAATTATACTGGTTCACTCTTTTTCAAGAGAGCTACGTCCAGTGTTAATATGTCAATCTAACAAATCACAATAACATTAATTGAAAAAGTCTTTACAAGAACACCTCTTCTAAAGACAATCTAAACCAGAAATATAAAATCCTAAACACTATAGAATTCTATCAACAATACTAGACTCACTCCAAGTCTATTGTGATTGCACCAATCACAAGTACAGATTTAGAAAATACACTAAGCTACCCCAAAATAGGTAAAACCCAATACAGATTTCACTATTGCAGATCCTTTTCTTGATTCTTCCTAAAACTAGATTCTTCCTAAAACTAAATTCTTCAATGAATTTGTAGATGAGATCTTTTTCGTATTTCTCTCTTATCTTTTGGATCTTCCAATTGACTTGTATTGATAGAGAATGAGAGACTTGACTCTCAATAGCTGATATTCATTCCTGAGTTGCTGGAAGAATCTGGAAGAAAAATAGTTAGCTAAACATAAAATAGTTGACTTAATTCATTAAAACACATTCCAGGCATGTCTCCTATATTAATGAAAATAACAGACTAATATTTTCAAATTAGCTAACTAATCATAGATAATCTGCCATCAACTAAAAACAACAGTAGCATCATCAAATCATCAAATATTGCAGCAACATCATCAAATCAAAATCATCAACAAACTCCCTCTATTTGATGATGACAATCAACCTGCAAGAACCTGTTAAGATCAAGGAGAATAGATGGAAGATTATCTCCCCCTTTGACATTAGTAAATAGGCAATGTTCAGTTATAATACAGAGAATAAGTTGCAGATTATATTACAGACCAACAATTGTTTATCAAAAAACAACATAAAAACGAAATTATAGAAAAACACTTAAACAACAAATTTTAATCTTCATCCTTATCTTCATCATCATCTTCATTTTCATCTTCATCAGCATCCTCATCCATGGCAGCAACAGAGCTAGAAGTGCCTTCAAAAGCTTCAACAGAAACTTGAATTTCAGCAAGTTGTTGCTGAATTAGTTCGATTTCATAGTCAATGTTTGTAAACCTGGCAACCATGGTTTCATGGGTATTGCGCTGCATAGAACCAAGAACGTTAAGACGAGTAATAAGCATTCTCTCAAACTCAGATAAAGGAATTCCTTTATATGTAGGAGGAGCAGTGTATGGAACCATCTGAAGAGTTATCTTCTTGAGCTGATGATCTGGGTGCAGTAGAGGATGAACCAACTTCAAACTTCCATTCATCATCAAACTTTGAGAGGCCCATTTTTCTGAGATAATAGTTATCAAATATATGCTTGTAATTGATGATTCTGGTGGTGGCTCCTTCAGTGGAAACGTTAAACTGATCCAGAACTTTGGAGATGAAGATTGCATACGATAGTTTGTGGTCACTGAGACGCTTAGCTTTGAACATATGTCCCTTGATGACATAAATCTAGTTGACTTTGACGTTGTTCTTCATGCAATGGATCAAAGCTAAATCTTCTTCCATTAACTGTGCATGATTGCTCCCCCTGGGTGTGAGCTAGCAAGCGATTATGAAGGCTAGAAGATGATCATCACGTTTGATTTTTCCAACTTGGTATTTCTGCACAACCTCTTCAACATTGCACATGCATGATTTGAACACTGAATCTTTGTTGAAACCAGGCACAGAAGAGGTGTTGCCTTTGCTTATTTTTACACCTTCATACTTTAAACCAGCCAATCTTTTCCACAAAGTGTTATCAATTTTTATCTCCTTTCCTTTGACTTTTGAAGCTAGTATGTTGTTCTCAGCTTGTATGTTGTTCTCAGCTTTCAGATTAGCATAAAATATTTTAATCAAATCACTGTAAAAGTTACCTTCCAGCTCCAAAAATTGTCGCAGACCTTGAGTTTGCAGAGTATTTCTTATAAACACATGATTTTTTTCATGTAACCAGGTGAACTTGAGCTCTTTGGGAGTCAAAAAAAGCTTTCTTTGCATCTTCAGTTCCAAGGATTCAACAGTTTCTGCTTCTTCTTCATTTTCAGACACAGTGTCTTCTTCAGAAAATCCAGATTGGTTTCCTTCAACGTGCACAGGAGAAGGAATCCTTACATGTACTTTAATCCTCTTTGAAGGTTGACCCATAGCTGGGTTTGGTGGTGCAGCAGCAGAACCAAAGTTCCTGCTAGCTTGAGCAGGAGAAGCAGAGGTTGATCCTCTGTTTCGTGTTTGCATCCTGCGAACCGGAGACTTGGAAGCATGGGTCTTCATTTTGGTTCTTGAATCTCTCTACTTGGAGGTTGGGATCTTTGCAGAATTTTCTGAATTCAGCAAGTTTATTGAAACCTTCAAAACCATAGGTGATGTTGATGCCTCATTCTGTTGATAACCCAGCTACTGTTTGCTATACGTCTTCATCAAGATGAATTCATACTCCTTTCACCTTGGTGCTTGGACTACCTGTACGAGAGGTTAGATTAAGGTAGAAGACTCTTACCAAATTTGGATAGTAAGGACCTTCCATCTCTACAAAAGTTTTTAGTCCACTTGACACTAACATTTCCTGAAATGTAAAACCGTGAGATCTGAAAAACTCACAAGATAGAAATTTAGGAGTTAGAATTTTCCTATCTTTCCAGTGATTTATGTATGCCCTTTGCAGATCTTCATCTGAAATCCATCCAGCAAGATTGGGTTGCCTTTCTTCATTTTCTTGTTGTTGGGAAGACATGGGTGCCTTGCCTCTTCTTCTTGAGGGCATCTTTCTCCTTCTTTGATAAGCCATTAGATGAAAGAAAGAAAGTAGAAGCACAAACAAGTCTAACAACACAATTAAAGCAGAGAATTCGATCACACCATATAATTAGAAGCAGAAAAATAGCAAAAGTGAGAGAAGCTGAAAGTAGCACTTTGATTCTCAATCTTGGTATTTATAGACATGAAATCTGACTTCAATCAACTGAATTAATGACAAACTAGCTGTTGGGGAAGGAATATAGCCGTTGTAGGACGAAAATCACGTGATTTAAGGTTCCAACATTAAAAAATAGTGTGCAGAAAAACACAGAACGTCGCATTTAATCGATTATCGGATACACGTAATCGATTATTTGCGTTAAAATTTTTTCCAAAAAAAGAAAACCCAGAAAAATAATCGGTTATCTGTATTACATAATCGATTAAATCACTCCTCAGCGCTTTTAATCGATTATGATACGAGCTAATCGATTATGAACGAAAACATTTTCACAAACAACACTTTTAATCGATTACAATATGAAATCTAATCGATTATCTACGTGATTAAAATAGATTTTGATAAAAACACATGATTAACATCAAAACTTATCAATAAACATAAATCAATCAAGATATTTATCATCAACAATACCTAGATCTCTTCTAAGCTCATAAAATATATCTCTAGGCAAGGGTTTTATAAAGATATCCGCTAGTTGATGTTTTGTGTCTATATATTTTATTATGCAATCTCCTTTAGCTATATGATCTCTAATAAAATGATGTCTAATTTCTATATGCTTGGTCTTAGAATGCATGATATGATTTCTAGTCAAATTAATGGCACTAGTGTTATCACACTTAAGAAGGATATGATCTAGAAAGATATCAAAGTCTTCTAAATGCTGTTTCATCCAAAGGATTTGAGCACAACAACTGCCAGCTGCTATATACTCAGCCTCAGTGGTTGCAACACTAGCTTGTTTCTTAGAATTCCATGAAACTAAAGAACATCCTAAAAGATGACATGTTCCGCTAGTACTTTTTCTATCAACTCTACATCCACCATAATCTGAGTCAAAAAAACCTATAATACTAGGAGAGACTCTTGAAGGGTACCATAAACTAAAGGTTTTTGTTCCTCTAAGGTACTTAAGGATTCTTTTAACTGCCTTTAGGTGAGATTCTCTAGGGTTGACTTGAAACCTAGCACAAACACACACACTTCGCATAATATCAGGTCTACTCGCAGTAAGATAAAGCAAGGATCCAATCATACCTCTATACTTTGTTTGATCTATTGCCTTACCATTTAAATCTTGATCTAGATAACAAGATGTAGCCATGGGAGTTGTAGCTTCCTTGGAATTTTCCATCTCAAATTTCTTTAAGATCTCATTGCAATATTTTGTTTAACATATAAATATGCCTTTCTTCATTTGTTTGATTTGCAAACCAAGAAAGAAATTTAATTTTCCCATCATGGACATTTCAAATTCTCCCTGCATATTACTCGCAAACTCTCTTGGCAAAGATCATCAGTAGTTGATCCGAATATGATATCATCAACATAAACTTGAACAATAAGAATATGTTTCTTTGATTTCTTATTGAAAAGAGTAGAATCAACTTTATCTCTTCTAAAACTATTATCAAGTAAGAAATTATTTAACTTTTTATACCAAGATCTTGGAGCTTGTTTTTAGTCCATATAAGGCTTTCTTCAACTTGTAGACATGATTTGGATTTTTGAAATCTTCAAAACCTGGAGGTTGTTCCACATAGACTTCTTCCTTGATGTATCCATTTAGGAAAGCACTTTTTACATCCATTTGAAACAATTTGAAACCCATAATAAAAGCATATGCTAGCAACAAACGAATAGCCTCTAGTCTTGCTACGGGTGCATAAGTTTCATCATAGTCTATTCCTTCTTCTTTTGTATAACCGTTTGCAACCAGCCTAGCTTTGTTCTTGGTGATGTTTCCTTCTTCATCAAGCTTATTTCTAAAAACCCATTTGGTGCTAATAACCTGCATATTGTTATTTTTAGGAATTAAATCCCATACCAGATTTCTTTCAAATTGATTAAGCTCTTCTTGCATTACTATACACCAATGATCATCCACTAAAGTTTCTTCCACGGTCTTTGGTTCAATTTGTGAAACAAAAGCAACATTCATGCAGAAATTATTCATGTTCCTCCTTATTCTTACACCTGTTGAGATATCTCCAATGACATTGTCCAAAGATACTTCTTTTGGTGGTCTCCATTCTTTTGGTAGACTTTCATCTTGAGGAGGATTATCATCCAAGTTGATTTCTTCAACAGCTTCTTCCAAAGGAGTTCCTTGTTTCCTTGTTGTTTTTCTCCTTCATGATCTACAAAGATTCTTTTTTACTCAAGAGGGTTTTCGTCAAGGTCTAGATATTCATCAAAGACAACATGTATAGATTCTTCAACATTTAAAGTTCTTTTGTTAAAAACTCTATATGCTTTACTATTCAAAGAATAACCTAAAAATGTAGCTTCATCGGATTTAGAATCAAATTTTCCAAGGCTATCTTTTCCATTATTCAAAACAAAACATTTGCATCCAAAAACTCTAAAATGAGAAATATTTTGTTTTCCTCCTTTGAAAAGCTCATATGGAGTTAATGTCAAAATAGGTCTTATTAAATTCTATTTAAAACATAACATGCGGTGCTTACGACATCAGCCCAAAAATATTTAGGTAAATTACTTTCATTCAACATAGTTCTTGCAAGTTCTTGTAAAGATCTATTTTTCCTTTCAACTACACCATTTTGTTGTGGTGTTCTTGGTGCTGAAAAATTATGAGAAATACCTTGTTCTTCACAAAAATTTTCAAAAGATGTATTTTGAAATTCACTGCCATGATCACTTCTTAAAAACTTAATTTTCAAATCTTTTTCATTTTGAATAACCTTGACAAATTTTCTAAATTCTTTGGAAGCATCACTTTTAGATGAAAGAAAAAGCGTCCATGTAAATCTAGAGTATCATCAACAATCACAAGAGCATAATAATTGCCACCAAAACATTTTGTTCTAGAAGGACCAAATAAATCCATGTGCAATAATTCTAAAGGTTTAGAAGTGGAAACAACATTTTTAGATTTAAATGAATTTTTAATTTGTTTCCCTTTTTGACAAGCTGCACATATTTTATTGTTTTCAAAAATCATTTTTGGAAAACCAATTACTAACTCTTTTGAAATGAGTTTACTTAGATGTGGCATATGAATGTGAGCAGCTCTTCTATGCCATAACCATGGATCTTCTACTTTATCTACTAAACAAGATATATTTCTAGATGAAGATGCATTATCAATATCAATTAAATAAATATTATTATGTCTCATACCAATGAGGGTGATTTGATTAGAGTCCTTGTGATGAATTTTGCAAAGATCACTATCAAATGTTGCCTTTATCACAAAGTTGACTAATGCTTAGCAAATTGTGCTTCAAACCATCAACAAGAAGAACATCATGAATCTTTAAAGTCTCTCCAATATCTCCACTACCAATGATCTTTCCCTTGTTGTTGTCTCCATAGGTTACGAAACCTTGTTCTTTCTTTTTAAAACTTTTAAATTTGCTTTTATCACCTGTCATATGTCTTGAACATCCACTATCAAGATACCATGAGGATTTTCTAGACTTGGGACCAACCTGCAATATAAAAAAAAATATTTAGGTCCCCTAAAATTACTTATTAGGGTCCTCATGGGTTAGAAACAATTTTTCTTTCGGGAATCCATTTGTATTTCTCATTAGGAACACTAAAACGTCTAATATTGCATTTATTTACTAAATGACCTTTATGCATGCAATAGAAACATGTTGGAACATTTGGTTTATTGAAAAATTTTTCTTTTCAAAAACCTTCTTTGTATTAGATGTTTCACCTTTTACAAAAATAGTTTTGGTAGTTTTCTTATTACTTTTGAAAATATAACCAAGTCTTGCTTTTTGATATAAACCTTTTTGCACATTTAAAACATTATTTAAATTTTGATTTCCCATGGTGAGTTTTGAAAGAGACATTTGAAGATAAGATACTTTATTAGCAAAAAACCTTGCAATCTTGACAAATAGGAATTTTTTATTTGCACTTACATGGAATTTTTGCCTTTTCCAAATCTTCTTTCAAAACCTTTTTCTCTTCTTCTAAATCAACGATTTTCTTTTCAAGACTCTTGTAATCATTTTTTAATATATTATGAAGAGAAGTAAGTTTTTCAGATTTTTCACATAAATCAAGAAATTCTTCAAGCAATTCATCATAATTATTTGGAAGACCAAAATCACTTACCTTGCTACATGTGGATTCAGTATCATCCTCCATGAGACAAATATTTGCTTATTCTTCCGAGTCACTTGAACTTTGAGAAGAACTCACTTCATTATCTTCCCAAGCAATGTATGCCTTCTTTTTATCAAAAGGCTTCTTATTTTTCTTTCCTTTTTCTTCTTCTTTCTTGATGTTGGGGTATTCCAACTTCAAGTGTCCCCTTTTTCCACAACCATAACATTTATAGTTATCAATAGAATTTAAATTTTCAGATTTCTTACCTTTCTTGAAATTCCCTTTGTTTTTGCTCTTGATGAACTTTTTGTATTTCTTGACAAACATGTTAATGTCACTGCATTCAAGATCATCATCTATATGACTACTCTCATCCTTATAGGATTCGGCTTTAAGAGCAACACCTTTCCTCTTGACATGTTCTTCTTCTCCTTTGAAGCGTCTAAGTTCAATTTCGTCTTCTCTAAGCTTTCCAAAGAGAGTGGTCATGTTCATATTTGTGAGATTCTTTGATTCCATGATTGTCGTCACTTTTGGTTGCCATGTCCTATCCAAAGATTTCAAAATATTCACATTTAATTTCTCAGTGTCAAATTTCTTATCTAACGCCTTGAGGTGATTTACAATGTGGGTAAATCTTTTCTAGATATCATAGATGGTTTCTCCCTTGCTCATACGGAACATCCAACACTCTTGAATTAAGGTATTTTTCCTTGATCTCTTAACATCCTCCATGCCTTCATGTGTGACTTCAAGAGTATCCCACATCTCCTTTGCTGTAGTGCAATTAGATAACCTATAAAATTCATCAACAGTTAAGGTAGATGATATCATATTGCAAGCCCTTATATCACATTGATGCTCGTTATACTCGTCTTCTGTCCATCTGGCTCTTTCTTTGGGTACCTGCACTTCATTAACAGTGGTCATAGGAATATATGGACCTTTAACAACTGCATCCCAAACGCCTTGATCATTAGACCAAAGGAAAATCTCCATCATTTTTTTCCAAAAAGGATAATTTTCACCAGTAAAGAGTGGTGGTCTATGAATAGATGCACCTTCAATAAAAGATTGATTTTTTCCTGCCATAAGGATCTTTGATTTTGAATAACTTTAAAAAACAAGCTCTGATACCAATTGTTAGAAATAAAAATAGTGTAAAAATCAAGAGGGGGGGTGAATTGGATTTTTAATAACTTTTTCCCTTTTAAAAATAATTTTCAAGATTTTAAATAATTCTTCTAAAATCAAGATTCGAATTTTCCTTAACCTTTGATAAGAGCAGTTTGAGTAACAATTGTTAAAATGATCCGCACCAAAATAAAGAGATAGGGAAAGAGAGAAAGAACACATAGATTTATACTGGTTCGGATTTAGCCAATCCTACGTCCAGTTCTCAATCACCACAAAACACGTGATGATCACCCAACTATCTTTAAATGCAATTACAAACACTAATCCAGTGACAACATGTAAAAACAAATAAAGATAAAACTGCAACACCTCCTTAGACACACTAAGGATGATTCCCACCTCTCTTGACACACAAGAGATGAACACACCTCCCTTTAGAACAGATCCAAGGGATGAATTACAGCAATCAATAAACAGTAAAGAAAACACCTGATGAGTGCTGGATATGAAAGCTTAAGAACAATGCAATCACCACTTCCAAGAACTTAGATCAACCTTGAGAGAGAGCAAGAAAGCGGTTTTGAAAATCTTTAGTGCAAGAACACTGTATTTCCGTGTTTGATCAGATGTGTTTAACCTAAGACGTTGCCTTTCATTTTATAATTTGAAATCAGCTCAAAGTTTCCATTCTTAGGTCGATTCAGCATTGAATTCGCAACAACATCGTATTTAATCGATTATATAAAAGGTGTAATCGATTATATCAGAGTAAAACTGGAAAACATATTTTTCCTGATATAATCGATTAGATTAAGGCCATAATCGATTATATGAAACCCAAAAGTAATATAATCGATTATCAAAAACACTTAATCGATTATTTTGTTCATTAAACTCTTTTAATTCAAATCTTAAGTTAAATAATCGATTCTATTTCGATAGCTAATCGATTAAAAGTGTAGAAAAAGGTTTTTGCGAAAAAATGACTTGCTCTCAAGTTTGCAATAGCCTTGAATGGGATTTATGACTTATTCTTTTTATCCATCACTCAAAACTGAAACTTCTAAAATTGAATCTTCAACTCTTAAGAAAATCTTCAACAATCTTCTTCCTTGAAAGCATTTATTCTTCTTTATATCTTGCCTTTATTTCCATGAAGCAACCTTCCTTTGTGAGATAAAATCAAGTCTTTAATGTGTTAGAAATAAACGACAGTGTAAAAACCAAGAGGGGGGGTGAATTGGATTTTTAAGAAACTTTTTCTCTTTAAAATAATTTTCCAGATTTTAAATAAATGTTTTAAAACCAGGATGCGGATTATCCTTAACCTTATATGAACGCAGTTTGAATTGCAATTGTTAATATGATCAACAATAAAAAGAGACAAGGAAGGAGAAAGAACACAAAGATTTATACTGGTTCGGATTAGGCCAATCCTACGTCCAGTTCCCAACCACCACAAAACGTGATGATCACCCCACTATCTTTAATTGAAATTACAAACACCAATTCATGCAATAACAAATAAAGATAAAGAAAACACCTCCTTAGACACACTAAGGATGAAACACCTCCCCTGACACACTGAGGATGATTCCCACCTCTCTTAACACACAAGAGATGAACACACCTCCCTTTAGAACAGATCCAAGGGATGAATTTTACCCGTTTAGAAAACAGTAAAAGAAAACACCTGATTGAGTGCTGGATTGAAAGCTTAAGCATAAAGATCACCACTTCCAAAGACTTTGATCAACCTTGAGAGAGTAAGAAAGCGGTTTTGAAAAACTATAGCGCAAGAACACTTTGAATATTGTCTTTTATCAGATGTGTTGAACCTAAGACATTCTCTTTCATTTTCTAATTTGAAAATGCATCAAAGTTTCCATTCTTAGGTTGATTTAGCATTGAATTCGCAAAAACAACTTATTTAATTGATTATCTAAAAAGCTTAATCATTATATCAGAGTTAAAAACTGGAAAACTCATTTTGCCTGATATAAGATTAGATTAAGGCCATAATCAATTATATTAACCTAGAATCAATATAATCGATTATCAAAAACACTTAATCGATTATTTTGTTCGTTAAACTATTTTGATTCAAATTTTAAGTGAAATAATCGATTAGACTACGTATCATAATCGATTAAAAGCTAGAAAAACGTTTTTGCGAGAAAACTACTTGCTCTCAGGTTTGGAAAGGTCTTGAATGGGATTTATGACTTACTCTTTTCATCCATCACCCAAAACAGAACCTTCTAAACTTGAAACTCCAGCTCTTGAGAAAATTTTCATCAATCTTCTCTCTTGAAAGCTTTAAACACTCTTTATTCCTTACCTTTTTCATGAAGCAACCTTCCTTTGTGAGATGACACAAGTCTTTAATGTTGTTTAGAGCATTTTAAATCTTCATCATCAAAACTTTAAATCTTCATGACATATTGAGAGGACTTCATCAACACTTGTTCTTGAAATATGCCAACATAATGTTGCAATAAAACTTTATATCTTCATCATCAAAACTCCAATTTTCATGACTTATTAAGATAAAAACTTCATCAACACTTTCTTAGTAACCTTTTACACATACTTGAAATATGTCAATAGAAGATCCATGGTTATGGCATAGAAGAGCTGCTCACATTCATATGCCACATCTAAGTAAACTCATTTCAAAAGAGTTAGTAGTTGGTATGCCAAAACTGATTTTTGAAAATGATAAAACATGTGCAGCTTGTTAAAAGGGGAAGCAAATTAAAAATTCATTTAAATCTAAAAATGTTGTTTCCACTTCTAAACCTTTAGAATTTTTGCACATGGATTTATTTGGTCCTTCTAGAACAAAAAGTTTTGGTGGCAATTATTATGCTCTTGTGATTGTTGATGATTACTCTAGATTTACATGGACGCTTTTTCTTTCATCTAAAAGTGATGCTTTCAAAGAATTTAGAAAATTTGCCAAGGTTATTCAAAATGAAAAAGATTTGAAAATTAAGTTTTTAAGAAGTGATCATGGCGATGAATTTCAAAATACATCTTTTGAAAATTTTTGTGAAGAACAAGGTATTTCTCATAATGTTTCAGCACCAAGGACACCACAACAAAAGGTGTAGTTGAAAGTAAAAATAGATCTTTAGAAGAACTTGCAAGAACTATGTTGAATGAAAGTAATTTACCTAAATATTTTTGGACTGATGCCGTAAGCATTGCATGCTATGTTTTAAATAGAATTTTGATAAGACCTATTTTGAAATTAACTCCATATGAGCTTTTCAAAGGAAGAAAACCAAATATTTCTCATTTTAGAGCTTTTGGATGCAAATGTTTTGTTTTGAATAATGGAAAAGATAGCCTTGGAAAATTTGATTCTAAATCCGATGAAGCTACATTTTTAGGTTATTCTTTGAATAGTAAAGCATATAGAGTTTTTAACAAAAGGACTTTTAATGTTGAAGAATCTATACATGTTGTCTTTGATGAATATCTAGACCTTGAGGAAACCCCTCTTGAGTCAAAAAGAATCTTTGTAGATGATGAAGGAGAATATAAAGAAGGAACTCCTTTAGAAGAAGCTGTTGAAGAAATCAAATTGGATGAGAACCCTCCTCAAAATGAAAGTCTACCAAAAGAATGGAGACCACCTAAAGAAGTATCTTTGGACAATATCATTGGAGATATCTCAAAAGGTGTAAGAACAAGGAGGAACATGAATAATTTTTGTATGAATGTTGCTTTTGTTTCACAGATTGAACCAAAGACCGTAGAAGAAGCTTTGACGGATGATCATTGGTGTATAGCAATGCATGAAGAGCTAAATCAGTTTGAACGAAATCAGGTATGGGATTTAATTCCTAAAACTAACAATATGCAGGTTATTGGCACCAGATGGGTTTTTAGAAATAAGCTTCATGAAGATGGAAATATCACCAAGAACAAAGCAAGGCTGGTTGCAAAAGGTTATAGACAAGAAGAAGGAATAAACTATGATGAAACTTATGCACCCGTAGCAAGACTAGAGGCTATTCGTTTGTTGCTAGCATATGCTTCCATTATGGGATTCAAATTGTTTCAAATGGATGTAAAAAGTGCTTTCCTAAATGGATACATCAAGGAAGAAGCCTATGTGGGACAACCTCCAGGTTTTGAAGATTTCAAAAATCCAAATCATGTCTACAAGTTGAAGAAAGCCTTATATGGACTAAAACAAGCTCCATGATCTTGGTATGAAAGGTTAAGTAATTTCTTACTTGATAATAATTTTAAAAGAGGTAAAGTTGATTCTAATCTTTTCGTTAAGAAATCAAAGAAAGATATTCTAATTGTTCAAGTTTATGTTGACGATATCATATTCGGATCAACTAATGATGATCTTTGCCAAGAGTTTGCAAGTAATATGCAGGGAGAATTTGAAATGTCCATGATGGGAGAATTAAATTTCTTTCTTGGTTTGCAAATCAAACAAATGAGGAAAGGCATATTTATATGTCAAAAAAAATATTGCAACAAGATCTTAAAGAAATTTGAGATGGAAAATTGCAAGGAAGCTGCAACTCCCATGGCTACATCTTGTTATCTGAATCAAGATTGAAAAGGTAAGAAAATAGATCAAACAAAGTATAGAGGTATGATCGGATCCTTGCTTTACCTTATTGCTAGTAGACCTGATATTATGCAAAGTGTGTGTATTTGTGCTAGGTTTCAAGCCAACCCTAGAGAATCTCACCTAAAGGTAGTCAAAAGAATCCTTAAGTACCTTAGAGGAACAAAAACCTTTGGTTTATGGTACCCTTCAGGAACCTCTCTAATATTATAGGTTTTTCTGACTCAGATTATGGTGGATGTAGAGTTGATAGGAAATGTACTAGTGGAACATGTCATCTTTAAGGATGTTCTTTAGTTTCATGGCATTCTAAGAAACAAGCTAGTGTTTCTCTTTCAACCACATAGGCTGTGTATATAGCAGCAGGCAGTTGTTGAGCTCAAATCCTATGGATGAAACAACAATCAGAAGACTTTGATGTCCTTCTAAATCATATCCCTCTTAAGTGTGATGACACTAGTGCCATTAATTTGACTAGAAATCCTATCATGCATTCTAAGACCAAGCATATAGAAATTAGACATCATTTTATTAGAGATCATATAGCTAAAGGAGATTGCATAATAGAATATATAGACACAAAAGATCAACTAGCGGATATCTTTACAAAACCCTTGCCTAGAGATAGATTTTATGAGCATAGAAGAGATCTAGGTATTGTTGATGATAAATCTCTTGATTGATTTGTGTTTATTGATAAGTTTTGATGTTAATCATGTTTTTTTTATGGAAATTTGTTTTAATCACGTAGATAATCGATTAGATTTCGTATTGTAATCGATTAAAAGTGCTGTTTGTGAAAATGTTTTCGTTCAGAATCGATTAGCTCGTGTCATAATCGATTAAAAGCGTTGAGGAGTGATTTAATCGATTATGTAAAATAGATAATTGATTATTTTTCTAGGTTTTCGTTTTCTGGAAAATTTTGCACGCAAATAATCGATTACGTTTATCCCATAATCGATTAAATGCGACGTTCTGTGTTTTTCTGCACACTATTTTTGAACGTTGGAGCTTTGAATCACGTGATTTTTGTATTACAACGACTATATTCCTTCCCCAACGGCTATATTGGCATTAATTCAGTGGATTCATGTCAGATTTCATGTCTATAAATACCAAGATTGAGAATCAAAGTGCTATTTTCAGCTTCTCTCACTCTTGTTGTTTTTCTGCTTCTAATTCATATTGTGTGCGCGAATTCTCTGTTATATTTGTGTTGGTAGACTTTTTTGTGCTTCTACTTTCTTTCTTTCATCTAATGGCTGATCAAAGAAGGAGAAAGATGCCCTCAAGAAGAAGAGGCAAGGAATCCATGCCCTCCAAACAGCAAGAACATGAAAAAAGGCAACCCAATCTTGCTGGATGGATTTCAGATGAAGATCTGCAAAGGGCTTACATAAATCACTGGAAAGATAGGAAAATTCTAACACTTAAATTTCTATCTTGTGATTTTTTTTAGATCTCACAGTTTTACATTTAAGGAAATGTTAGTTTCTAGCGGCCTAAAGACTTTTGTAGAGATGGAAGGTCCTTACTATCCGAACTTGGTAAGAGTTTTCTACCTTAATTTAACTTCTCGTACAGGTAGTCCAAGCACCATGGTAAAAGGAGTACGAATTCATCTTGATGAAGACGTATGGAAAACAGTAGATGGGTTATCAACAAAAGGAGGCATCAACATCACCTATGGTTTTAAAGGTTTTAAGAAACTTGATGAATTCAGAAAATTCTGCAAAGATCCTAACCTCCAAGTAGAGAGTCCATACAAAGTTGGTAATGCTAAGTTAAATAAAAGAATGCTTCATTATGTTATTGTTTGGATTCTTGTTGCTAGGGGCACAAATCATGCTCAACTAACCAAAGAAGATATTTTATTGATGTATGGCTTTTTCAATGGTGTTAGCATAGACTGGCCAGCCATTATTCTTGATAATATGTTTAAAGCTACAAGATTATCTACTTTTGGTTTACCTTACTCAGTGTTTATTTTTAAGATTTTAGAATACAAAGGATTAGATCTCACAGGGGAAACAAAACAAATTTTGCTAAGAAACAACAAAATAGGCAAAAATGTTTTGCGCCACATGGGCCTCATTGAACAAGGTAATGTTTTTAGACAAAGAGGAGAAGAGGCGCGAATGGAGGAAGATGAAGAAAATGACAAACAACAACCCAAACCAGGTTCCATGGAGGCTAACATACACTCAAGGATGGACAACATTCTAAACCTCCAAATCTCACACTATGATGATCTTTGCTTAAGACTTTCAAGGTTGAATAGAAGAGTACATCATGTGGAAAGGAAACTGCAAATTGAAGATATATCTCCTGAAGAAGATAACACTAATTCTTCCAGGGGAAAACAACCAGCTGAAGATGTAGAAGAAGAAGAAGGGGATAGTGAAGACACTGAATAGGATGAAAAATTCACTTGTCCCTTAGCTCCATTTTTTTTCAGTTGTTATTTTTTTCTATTTTTCTCTCTATGTTTTCTGTTTTTATTAAATGCTTTTGCTGTGTAAATCTCATTTGCTGTATAATCTTTTTTATCATGTTAAAAATAAAGGCGGAGAAAAATATATATTGATTGATATGTGTCTAGAAAATATCTAGAATATCTTAAGCATTAAGAGTAAAGTTTAAGGGGGAGAATAAGGAAATATTTCGAAATAGTTGATTAGAATATCTAAGAATATCTTAAACATTAAGAGCAAAGTTTAAGGGGGAGTTTAGAGAAATATTTCTATGCATTAAATTCTTTTCTGTGCATTAAATTCCTTAAAATTTAAATATTTGAAATTCAAATTCATATTGCGAATTAAATGCTATAAGATTGCCTATATTTGTTCCTTTCTGGACTAACATTTATGATGGAGATATCCATACAATATTTTCTAAGTTTCTGCTTCAGGATATCAATCACAAGTCTTTAAGTTTCTTTCTATCATCATCAAAAAGGGGGAGATTGTTGACTTATTTCAAGCATGAGTAAAAATTTACTCAGAAGTTTTGGTGAAGGTTTAATCTAAATTAAATCATGAAGATATACAGTTTTATTTCAACATTAAAGACTTGATTTTATCTCACAAAGGAAGGTTGCTTAATGGAAACGAAGGCAAGATATAAAGGAGTATAAATGCTTTCAAGAAAGAAGATTGTTGAAGATTCTCTCAAGAGCTAAAGATACAAGATTAGAAGTTTCAGTTTTGGGTGATGGATAAAAAGATTAAGTCATAAAACCCATTCAAGACCATTTCAAACTTGAGAGCAAGTCATATTTTCGCAAAAATCTTTTTCTACACTTTTAATTGATTAGGAATAGAAATAGAATCGATTATATTACTTAAAATTTGAATTAAAAGAGTTTAACAAAAAAAATAATCGATTAAGTGTTTTTGATAATCAATTATGTTGCTTCTGGGTTTCATATAATCGATTATGGCCTTAATCTAATCGATTATATCAGGAAAAATATGTTTTCCAGTTTTACTCTGATATAATCAATTACATCATTTATATAATCGATCAAATACGATGTTTTTGCGAATTCAATGCTGAATCAACCTAAGAATGGAAACTTTGAGCTAATTTCAAATTATAAAATGAAAGGCAACGTCTTAGGTTAACACATATATAATTAAACAAGAAAATATAGTTTTCTTGCGTTGGAGTTTTTCAAAACCGTTTTCTTGCTCTCTCAAGGTCGATCTAAGTTCTTGGAAGTGGTGATTGCATTGTGCTTAAGCTTTCATATCCAGTACTCTTCAAGTGTTTTCTTTACTGTTTATTGATTTCTATAATTCAACCCTTGGATCTGTTCTAAAGGGAGGTGTGTTCATGTCTTGTGTGTCAAGAGAGGTGGGGATCATTCTTAGTGTGTCTAAGGAGGTGTTTCTGTGCTATCTTTAATTGTTTTTACATCGTGTCACTGATTAGTGTTTGTAATTTCTTTTAAAGATAGTGGGGTAATAATCACGTGTTTGTGGTGATTGGGAACTAGACGTAGGATTCCAACTGCTCTTATCAAAAGTTAAGGAAAACCCTAATCTTATTTTTAAAAGTATTTTCTAAAAATCTGGAAATTATTTTAAAAGGGAAAAAGTTGTTTAAAAATCCAATTCACCCCCCATCTTGATTTTTACACTGTTATTATTTCTAACAATGAGTTGTTTGACTTTTTTCTACTGAAGTCGGAGAAGAGGAGGTAGTGGTTCGTGCTTGAGTTGAATCACTTCACTTTGGTCCTATCTTTATATTAAGTCATAGATCCCCTTAACAAAAAGGAAATGACGTAGGTGTACCTTACTACTGCTGTATAAAGTCTTGAAAGCTGGCTCACATGGAAGCGCGAAAAAGGTAAGGGTCAATGCAACTGTAGGGAAACATTTTCTTGCAGTCACACGTACCAGGCCCTTACCAGCTTGAAAATGAACTTTCTTAAATTGGCTTTGCAACTACAACTTCCATTAGAACTAGTGTTAGAAATAATGACAATATAAAAATCAAGAGGGGGGGGGGTTGAATTGGATTTTTAAGAAACTTTTTCTCTTTAAAATGATTTTCCATATTTTAAATAAATGTTCTAAAAACAAGATTGGGATTTTCCTTAACCTTTGATGAGCGCAGTTTGGATTTCAATTGTTAATATGATCCACAATAAAATAAAGAGACAGGGAAAGAGAAAGAACACAGAGATTTATACTGGTTCGGATTTAGCCAATCCTACGTCCAGTTCCCAATCACCACAAACACGTGATGATCACCCCACTATCTTTAATTGAAATTAAAAACACCAATTCATGCAATAACAAATAAAGATAAAGGAAACACCTCCTTAGACACACTAAGGATGAACTCACCTCCTCAGACACATTGAGGATGATTCCCACCTCTCTTGACACACAAGAGATGAACACACCTCCCTTAGAACATATACAAGGGATGAATTATACCCGTTCAGAAAAATTGTAAAAGAAAACACCTGATTGAGTGCTGGATGAAAGCTTAAGCACAATGATCATCACTTCGAAAGACTTAGATCAACCTTGAGAGAGCAAGAAAGTGGTTTTGAAAAACTTTAGTGCAAGAACACTTTGAATATTGTGTTTAATCAGATGTATTGAACCTAAGACATTCTCTTTCATTTTATAATTTGAAAATACTCCGAAGTTTTCATTCTTAGGTTGATTCAGCATTGAATTCGCAAAAACTTCGTATTTAATCAATTATCTAAAAGGTTTAATCGATTATATCAGAGTTAAAAACTGGAAAACTCATTTTGCCTGATATAATCGATTAGATTAAGGCCATAATCGATTATATGAACCTAGAATCAATATAATCGATTATAAAAAACACTTAATTAATTATTTTGTTCATTAAACTATTTTGATTCAAATTTTAAGTGAAATAATCGATTAGACTTTGTATCTTAATCGATTAAAAGCTAGAAAATCATTTTTGCGAGAAAATGACTTGCTCTTAAGTTTGAAATGGTCTTGAATGGGATTTATGACTTACTCTTTTCATCCATCACTCAAAACAGAAAATTCTAAACTTGAAACTCCAGCTCTTGAGAAAATCTTCATCAATCTTCTCTCTTGAAAGCATTAAACATCCTTTATGTCTTGCCTTTTTCATCAAGCAACCTTCCTTTGTGAGATGACACAAGTCTTTGATGTTGTTTAGAGAACTTTAATTCTTCATCATCAAAACTTTTAATCTTCATGATATATTGAGAGAACTCCATCAACACTTGAACTTGAAATATGTCATCAACTAGATGGTTGAGAATTGACACTTACACTCCAAAGGCTTACCTTTTTTATGCTATTGGAGGGGCCTAGATCTTCAAGCGTTAATGTTAATATAATGATTCATTCCTAAATTTGTCTATTGCCCTTGGTACTCTAACAGGTTGGGGTGTATTGGATAGCTCTTTAACAAAGGATCTTAGATAGGTTGGTTCTATACTAGACTACTATAAAGGATCTTTTCTGACTCTACGATTGTATTGCATAAAAACCATATTATAGTGTGACTCCCTCCATATCTTGGAAGAAAGCATATTCAACATAAAATAGTCGTCTTCTTAGTGCTTATCTCTTTACAGCGGAACATAAAGATATCCTATACTAGGCCATAAGAAACTGTGTCTTATGGTTTGGTCCATAGTTAGACCTTCCCCAATCCTCTCGTGATGATCCTTGTATACTAGAATGTAGGCCTTTAGCTCCTTATCATTAGCTCTTAAGCTTTCATTTAAGGTCATTATAAAATGCCAAGCCAGCCCTTGAAAAGACATATGCAAACCCATAGACATAGACAAGCTGGAGAGATAGGCATAGGATTACCAAAAACTCACTTTAATATAAAAAAGGGGATCCCTAAATGCCTATTGGATTGGATGACAGACAGGGACCATCTTCGATTGCCTCGTATAGAACCAACCCCAAAAAAGGTCACTGGAAATGGCTGGAATGAATTGTTTTCAAACTTCTTGCCCTAGAATTTTTTATTACTTATTGAATCTACAATGCTAAGAACATATATTCTTTCCTTTCTTTCATTGGCTTACTTGTTGTATCAATTGCATTTCCCCTATCCTGCTGCTTGCGGGAAAGACTTCCGCTATAGGGATAGGTAGGTCTCCTATCTGGTAATAAGAAAGAATCTATATGTACATACTGGACGAAAGAAAGAACTTGCAATGCGGGCTACTCTATTGGATCCTATTCGTTCTGCTGGGCTGGAAATGGCTGCCTCACTGCGTGGACTCCTACCATCGAAGCAAACTAGCCTGGCCTAACATGTAAACTTTCTCCAAGAAATGGGCTTACCCTATGATTTCCGACTGACAAAAAGAGGTAAGGATTGAAACATTCCTTATTTGGTTTGGCTTGCCTATCTCTTTGCCTTTTGATTTCTCTCAGAATCAGAAAGCCTGCTTCGCTTCCCAAGAGATTTAGGGATAAGGGCCTTGTCGGCCACCGCTTGTTGACGACGGAACGCATCGTCAATTAAAGGGTCCTTGCGTTGGACTTAGTTGGAAAGGTAGGTGTTCGACATGTCCCTTGGTTGCGAACTGTTTTAGTAGGGCGGGTTTGGAGATCCCATTCCTCATGTTTACCGTTGTCCCTGTTCGCATATTTCAAGAACAAGTGTTGATGAAGTCCTCTCAATATTTCATGAAGTTTTAAAGTTTTGATGATGAAGATTTAAAGTTCTCTAAACAACATTAAAGACTTGTGTCATCTCACAAAGGAAGGGTGCTTGATGAAAAAGGAAAGGCATAAAGAGTGTTTAAAGCTTTCAAGAGAGAAGATTGATGAAGATTTTCTCAAGAGCTGGAGTTTCAAGTTTAGAAGTTTCTGTTTTAGGTGATGGATGAAAAGAGTAAGTCATAAATCCCATTCAAGACCGTTTCAAACTTGAGAGCAAGTAGTTTTCTCGCAAAAACGTTTTTCTACGCTTTTAATCAATTATGATACGAAGTCTAATCGATTATTTCACTTAAAATTTGAATAAAAAATAGTTTAACAAATAAAATAATCGATTAAGTGTTTTTGATAATCGATTATATTGATTCTGGGTTAATATAATCTATTATGGCCTTAATCTAATCGATTATATCAGGCAAAATATGTTTTCTAGTTTTTAACTCTGATATAATCAATTAAGCTTTTTAGATAATCGATTAAATAAGTCGTTTTTGCGAATTCAATGCCAAATCAACCTAAGAATGGAAACTTTGATGCATTTTCGAATTATAAAATGAAAGAGAATGTCTTAGGTTCAACACATTTGAAAAAAAAACAGTATTCAAAGTGTTCTTGCGCTAAAGTTTTTCAAAACCGCTTTCTTACTCTCTCAAGGTTGATCAAAGTCTTTGGAAGTGGTGATCATTGTGCTTAAGCTTTCATTCAGCACTCAATCAGGTGTATTCTTTTACTGTTTTCTGAACGGGTAAAATTCATCTCTTGGACCTGTTCTAAGGGAGGTGTGTTCATCTCTTATGTGTTAAGAGAGGTGGGAATCATCCTCAGTGTGTCTGAGGACCTGTTTCATCCTTAGTGTGTCTAAGGAGGTGTTTCCTTTATCTTTATTTGTTATTGCATGAATTGGTGTTTGTAATTTCAATTAAAGATAGTGGGGTGATCATCACGCATTTGTGGTGGTTGGTAACTGGACGTAGGATTGGCCTAATCCGAACCAGTATAAATCTTTGTGTTCTTTCTCTTTCCCTATCTCTTTTTATTGTGGATCATATTAACAATTGCAAATCAAACTGCGCTCATCTAAGGTTAAGGATAATCCGCATCCTGGTTTTAAAACATTTATTTAAAATCTGGAAAATTATTTTAAAGAGAAAAAGTTTATTAAAAATCCAATTCACACCCCCTCTTGATTTTTACACTGCCGTTTATTTCTAACAGTCCCCAAACTTCACCCTTTCCTTGTATACTTTTTCATTTCAATAGTAAGGCGTGTCCTTGTCTCGAACAAGTGTGTGACCCACTGATTCACTGAGTGACTCTTTCTTACAACGGCAGTCCCTATCTAAGCCCTATCAGACTTCCTCCCTCGAGAAGGGATTGCCTTCTAAGACGGACTCCATGTGATCCCTCGACACATGGGGATGGAGCCAATCCAAGGTACATAGGTACGAATTAGACTCTCTAGGTCGACAGTTATGTCATTAACGACATCTACCATATGATCAGAGGCCGTCAAAGTCACTATTGATTCTACTACTTTCTTTTATTAGTCAATATCTTGACTAAGGGTATAACCCTTCCTTGTAAGAGTGAAGAATGATAAGTAGAGTTTCACTAGTAATTCAGACATCTCATCTTTCTTATGAGTCTTGTGGAATTTAGGTTTCTTATCTACAATTCATTAAACACCAAAAAAGAATTGGAGTCTTTCTTTTTTTATGATCTCTGACCCCGCAAGGCACTACTGGGCGGAGCTTCTCAATCCAATTCCTTACCACAACTGCTTTAAGCTTTCGTTCCTTTCGTATAGTGGAAAAGGGCTGACTTTCCCTAGACGAGAGAAATAAGAAAGAAACTTACTAAATTAAGAAGACCAAAGAAAGCCATAAGCTACAGCTTCCCCTGCCGGAGTTGTGACTTGTTTTTATCTCACAAAGGAATGTTGCTTCATGAAATAAAGGCAAGACATAAAGAAGATTAAATGCTTTCAAGAGAGAAGATTGTTGAAGATTTTCTCAAGAGCTAAAGTTTCAAGTTTAGAAGTTTCTGTTTTGGGTGATGGATAAAAAGAGTAAGTTATAAATCCCATTCAAGACCTTTTGAAACTTGAGAGCAAGTCGTTTTCTTGCAAAAACATTTTTCTACGCTTTTAATCAATTAAGTAACGAACTAGAATGGATTATTTCACTTAAAATTTGAATTAAAAGAGTTTAACGAACAAAATAATCGATTAAGTGTTTTTGATAATCGATTATATTGCTTCTGGGTTTCATATAATCGATTATGGCCTTAATCTAATCGATTATATCAGGAAAAATATGTTTTCTAGCTTTACTCTGATATAATTGATTAAATACGATGTTTTTGCAAATTCAAAGCTGAATCAACCTAAGAATTGAAACTTTGAGCTGATTTCAAATTATAAAATGAAAGGCAACGTCTTAGGTTAAGCAACATCTGATCAAACACAAAATTCAAAGTGTTCTTGCACTAAAGTTTTCAAAATTGCTTTCTCGCTCTCTCAAGGTTGATCTAAGTTCTTGGAAGTGGTGATTGCATTGTGCTTAAGCTTTCCATTCAGCACTCATTAGGTGTTTTCTTTACTGTTTTATTGATTGTTGTAATTCATCCCTTGGATCTATTCTAAAGGGAGGTGTGTTCATCTCTTGTGTGTCAAGAGAGGTGGGAATCATCCTTAGCGTGTCTGAGGAGGTGTGTTCATCCTTAGTGTGTCTAAGGAGGTGTTGCTATTTATCTTTATTTTTTTTTACATGTGGTCACTGGATTGGTGTTTGTAATTGCAATTAAAGATAGTGGGGTGATCATCACGTGTTTGTGGTGATTGGGAAATGGACGTAGGATTGGCTAAATCCGAACCAATATAAATCTCTATGTTTTATCTCTCTTTCCCTATCTCTTGATTTTATTGTGGATCATATTAACAATTGTTATTCAAACTGCACTTATCAAAGGTTAAGGAAAATCCGAATCTTGTTTTTAGAAGAATTATTTAAAATCTGGAAAATTATTTTCAAAGGGAATTTTTTTTTAAAAATCCAATTCACCCCCCTCTTGATGTTTACACTGTCGTTATTTCTAACAATTGGTATCAGAGCTGGTTTTTGAAAGTTATTCAAAATCAAAGATCCTTATGGCAGAAAAAAATCAATCTTTTATTGAAGGTGCATCTATTCATAGACGACCACTCTTTACTGGGGAAAATTATCCTTTTTGGAAAAAGAGGATGGAGATTTTCCTTAGGTCTAATGATCAAGGCGTTTGGGATGCAGTTGTTAACTCCATATATTCCTATGACCACTATTAATGAAGTGCAGGTACCCAAAGCAAGACCAAGTTGGAAAAAAGATGAATACAACGAGCATTAATGTGACATAAGGGCTTGCAATATGATATCATCTGATTTAACTGTTGATGAGTTTTACAGGTTACCTGATTGCACTACAGTAAAGGAGATGCGGGACACTCTTGAAGTCACACACGAAGGAACGGAGGATGTCAAGAGATCAACGAAATATTACCTAGATTCAAGAATATGAGATGTTCCGTATGAGCAAGGGAGAAACCATCTATGATGTTCAGAAAAGATTTACTCATATTGTAAATCACCTCAAGGCGTTAGGTAAGAAATTTGACACTGAGGAATTAAATGTGAAAATTTTGAAATCTTTGGACAGGACATGGCAACCTAAAGTGACGACAATCACGGAATCAAATAATCTCACAAATATGAACATGACCACTCTCTTTGGAAAGCCTAGAGAACACGAAATTGAACTTGGACGCTTCAAAGGAGAAGAAGAAGATGTCAAGAGGAAAGGTGTTGCTCTTAAAGCCGAATCCTATAAGGATGAGAGTAGTGATACAGATCATGATCTTGAATGCAGTGACATTAACATGTTTGTCAAGAAATACAAGAAGTTCATCAAAAGCAAAAACAAAGGGAATTTCAGGAAAGGTAAGAAATTTGAAAATTTAAATTCTCTTGATAATTTTAAATGTTATGGCTGTGGAAAAAGGGGACACTTGAAGTCGGAATGCCCCAACATCAAGAAAGAAGAAGAAAAAGGAAAGAAAAATAAGAAGCCTTTTGATAAGAATAAAAAGAAGGCGTACATTTCTTGGGAAGAAAATGAAGTGAGTTCTTCTCAAAGTTCAAGTGACTCGGAAGAAGAAGCAAATATTTGTCTCATGGCAGATGATGATGCTGAATCCACATGTAGCAAGGTATTTGATTTTGGTCTTCCAAATAATTATGATGAATTGCTTGAAGAATTTCTTGATTTATGTGAAAAATCTAAAAAACTTACTTCTCTTCATAAAAAATTAAAAAATGATTATAAGAGTCTTGAAAAGAAAATCGCTGATTTAGAAGAAGACAAAAAGGTTTTGAAAGAAGATTTGGAAAAAGCAAAAATTCCATGTAAATGCAAATAAAAAATTCCTATTTGCGAAGATTGCAAGGTTTTTGCTAATAAAGTATCTTATCTTGAAACATCTCTTTCAAAAATTACCATGGGAAATCAAAATTTAAATAATGTTTTAAATGTGCAAAAAGGTTTATATAAAAAAGCAGGACTTGGGTATAATTTCAGAATTAATCATAAACCTACCAAAACTGTTTTTGTAAAAGGTGAAACATCTAATACAAAGGAGGTTTTCAAAAGAAAATTTTTTCAAGAAAACCAAATGTTCCAACATGTTTTTACTACATGCATAAAGGTCATTCAGTAAATAGATTAATATTAGACGTTTTAGTGTTCCTAATGGAAAATACAAATGGGTTCCCAAAGGAAAAATTGTTTCTAACCCATGAGGACCCTAATAAGTATTTTAGGGGACCTAAATATTTTTGTTTGTGTTGCAGGTTGGTCCCAAGACTAGAAAATCATTATGGTATCTTGATAGTGGATGTTCAAGACATATGATAGATGATAAAAGCAAATTTAAAAGCTTCAAAAAGAGAGAACAAGGTTTTGTAACCTATGGAGACAACAACAAGGGAAAGATCATTGGTGTATAGCAGTGCAAGAAGAGCTTAATCAGTTTGAAAGAAATTAGGTATGGAATTTAATTCCTAAAACTAACAATATGCAGGTTATTAGCACCATATGGGTTTTTAGAAATAAGCTTGACGAAGAAGGGAATATCACCAAGAACAAAGCTAGGCTGGTTGCAAAAGGTTATAGACAAGAAGAAGGAATAGACTATGATGAAACTTACGCACCCGTAGCAAGACTAGAGGCTATTCATTTCTTACTAGCATATGCTTCCATTATGGGATTCAAATGGATGTAAAAAGTGCTTTTCAAAATGGATACATCAAGGAAGAAGTCTATGTGGAACAACCTCCAGGTTTTGAAGATTTCAAAAATCCAAACCATGTCTTCAAGTTGAAGAAAGCCTTATATGGACTAAAACAAGCTCCATGATCTGGGTATGAAAGGTTAAGTAATTTCTTACTTGATAATAGTTTTAAAAGAGGTAAAGTTGATTCTACTCTTTTCATTAAGAAATCAAAGAAACATATTCTAATTGTTCAAGTATATGTTGATGATATCATATTTGGATCAACTAATGATGATCTTTGCCAAGAGTTTGCAAGAAATATGCAGGGAGAATTTGAAATGTCTATGATGGGAGAATTAAATTTCTTTCTTGGTTTGCAAATCAAACAAATGAAGAAAGGCATATTTATATGTCAAACAAAGTATTGCAACGAAATCTTAAAGAAATTTGACATGGAAAATTCCAAGGAAGATGCAACTCCCATGGCTACATCTTCTTATCTGGATCAAGACTTAAGTGGTAAGGCAGTAGATCAAACAAAGTATAGAGGTATGATCAGATCCTTGCTTTATCTTACTGCTAATAGACCTGATATTATGCAAAGTGTGTGTGTTTGTGCTAGGTTTCAATCCAACCCTAGAGAATCATACCTAAAGGCTGTAAAAAGAATTCTTAAGTACCTTAGAGGAACAAAAACCTTTGGTTTATGGTACCCTTCAGGAGCCTCTCCTAGTATTATAGGTTTTTCTGACTCAGATTATGGTGGGTTTAGAGTTGATAGAAAAAGTACTAGTGGAACATGTCATCTTTTAGGATGTTCTTTAGTTTCATGGAATTCTAAGAAACAAGCTAGTGTTGCTCTTTCAACCACAGAGGCTGAGTATATAGCAGCAGGCAGTTGTTGTGCTCAAATCCTATTGATGAAACAACAATTAGAAGACTTTGATATCTTTCTAGATCATATCCCTCTTAAGTGTGATAACACTAGTGCCATTAATTTGACTAGAAATCCTATCATGCATTCTAAAACCAAGCATATAGAAATTAGACATCATTTTATTAGAGATCATATAGCTAAAGGAGATTGCATAATAGAATATATAGACACAAAACATCAACTAGCGGATATCTTTACAAAACCCTTGCCTAGAGATAGATTTTATGAGCTTAGAAGAGATCTAGGTATTGTTGATGATAAATCTAATGATTGATTTATGTTTATTGATAAGTTTTGATGTTAATCATGTGTTTTTATGAAAATTTGTGTTAATCACGTGTATAATTGATTAGTTTTCGTATTGTAATCGACTAAAAGTGCTGTTTGTGAAATTTTTTTTGTTCATAATCGATTAGCTCGTGTCATAATCGATTAAAAGCACTAAGGAGCAATTTAATTGATTATGAGAATCAGATAATCATTTATTTTTCTGGGTTTTCATTTTCTGGAAAATTTTGCACACAAATAATCGATTACGTTCATCACATAATCGATTAAATGCGACGTTCTGAGTTTTTCTGCACATTGTTTTTGAACATTGGAGCTTTGAATCACGTGTATTTTGATCCACAATGGCTATATTCCTTCCCCAACGGCTATATTGGCATTAATTCAATGGATTGGAGTCAGATTTCATGTCTATAAATACCAAGATTGAGAATCAAAGTGATACTTTCAGCTTCTCTCACTCTTGCTGTTTTTCTGTTTCTAATTCACTGTTTGTGCAAAAGTTCTGTGCTATTTCTGTGTTATTAGTCTTCTTTGTGCTTCTACGTCCTCTCTTTCATACAATGGCTAATCAAAGAAGAAGAGGCAAGGCACCTATGTCCTCCCAACAACAGGAAATTGAAGAAAGACAACCAAATCTTGCCGGGTGGATTTCAGATGAGGATCTGCAAAGAGCATACATCAACCATTGGAAGCATAGGAAAATTCTAACTCCTAAATTTCTTTCTTGTGACTTTTTCAGATCTCACGATTTTTCTTTTCAGGAATTGTTAGTATTAAGTGGATTAAAGACATTTGTAGAATTGGAAGGTCCTTATTATCCTGACTTGGTAAGAGTCTTCTATCTCAATCTAACCTCTCGCACAGGTAGTCCAAGCACAAAAGTTAAAGGAGTACGCATTCACCTTGATGAAGACATATGGCACACAGTAGTTGGTTTGTCAACAGAAGGCGACATCAATATCACCAACGACTTTGAAGGTTTCAATAAACTTGCTGAATTTAGAAAATTCTGCAAGGACCCCAACCTTCAAGTGGAGAGCTTATATAAAGTTGATAATGTTAAGTTAAATGAAAGAATGTTGCATTATGTTATTGTCTGGATTATTGCTGCTAGGGGCACAATCATGCTCAATTAACAAAAGAAGATATTTTGTTAGTGTATGGATTTTTCAACAATGTTAGCATAGATTGACCTGCAATTATTCTTGATAACATGTTTAAAGCTACTAGATTATCTTCTTTTGCTTTACCCTACTCAGTGTTTATTTCAAAGATTTTAGAATACAAGGGAGTAGACCTAACAGGGGAAACAAAGTAGATTTTGCTCAGCAACAGCAAAATAGGTAAAAATGTTTTGCGACATATGGGCCTTATTGAACAAGGTAATGTGTTCAGAAAAAGAGGAGAAGAGGCAGCAATGGAGGAAGATGAAGAAAATCAACAACAACCTCAACCCAGTTCTATGGAAGCCAACATTTATTCAAGAATGGACAACATGCTGAACCTTCAACTTTCACACTATGAGGATATTTACTTAAGGCTCTTAAGGTTAAATAGGAGAGTATATCGTGTGGAAAGAAAACTGGATATTGAAGACATATCTCCAGAAGAAGACAACATCGAATCTTCAAGAGGAAAACAAACAGCTGAAGATGTTGAAGAAGAAGAGGAAGAAGGGGATAGTGAAGACATTGAATAGGCTAAAAGTTCACTTGTTCCTTAGCTCCAAATTATTGTTTCTTTCTTTAGCTACTGTCTTTATTTTTCTCTCCATATTTTTTTTCTGTGTATTAATTGCTTCTGCTGTAAATCTCTTGATGTGTAATCTTTTTTATAATGTTAAAAATAAAGGGGGGGAAAAGTATATTTTGATTGATAATTGTCTAGAATATATCTCAAGCATTAAGAGTATAATTTAAGAAGAATTAAAGTTTAAGGGGGAGAATTAGGAACTATTTCAAAACAATTGATTAGAATATCTTAAACATTAAGAGCAAAGTTTAAGGGGGACTTTATAGAAATACTTCCATGCATTGAATTCCTTGAAATTTAAATCAAATTCAAATTGAAAATTAAATGCTATGAGATTGCCTATATTATTTGCTTTGTGGACTAACATTTATGATGGAGATATCCATACAATATTTTCTAAGTTTTTTTTCAGGATATCAATCACAAGTCTTCAAGTTGCTTTTTATCATCATAAAAAAGGGGGAGATTGTTGACATATTTCAAGTATAAGTGTTGATGAAGTTTTTCTCTCAATAAGTCATGAAGATTGAAGTTTTGATGATGAAGATATAAAGGTTTTAGTGCAACATTAAAGACTTGTTTTTATCTCACAAAGGAAGGTTGCTTCATGAAATAAAGGCAAGACATAAAGAAGATTAAATGCTTTCAAGAGAGAAGATTGTTGAAGATTTTCTCAAGAGCTGAAGTTTCAAGTTTAGAAGTTTCTGTTTTGGGTGATGGATAAAAAGAGTAAGTCATAAATCCCATTCAATACCATTTAAAACATGAGAGCAAGTCGTTTTCTTGCAAAAGCATTTTTCTACGCTTTTAATCGATTAAGTAACGAACTAGAATCGATTATTTCACTTAAAATTTGAATTAAAAGAGTTTAACGAACAAAATAATCGATTAAGTGTTTTTGATAATCGATTATATGAATATAATCGATTATGGTCTTAATCTAATCGGTTATATCAGGAAAAATATGTTTTCCAGCTTTACTCTAATATAATCGATTACCCCTTTTATATAATTGATTAAATACGATGTTTTTGCGAATTCAAAGCTGAATCAACCTAAGAATTGAAACTTTGAGCTGCTTTCAAATTATAAAATGGAAAGCAACGTCTTAGGTTAAGCAACATCTGATCAAACACAAAATTCAAAGTGTTATTGCGCTAAAGTTTTCAAAACTGCTTTCTTGCTCTCTCAAGGTTGATCTAAGTTCTTGGAAGTGGTGATTGCATTGTGCTTAAGCATTCAATTCAGCACTCATCAAGTGTTTTCTTTACTGTTTTATTGATTGTTGTAATTCATTGGATCTGCTCTAAAGGGAGGTGTGTTCATCTCTTATGTGTCAAGAGAGGTGGGAATCATCGTTAGTGTGTCTGAGGAGGTGTGTTCATCCTTAGTGTGTCTAAAGAGTGTTAGAAATAGACGGCAGTGTAAAAATCAAGAGGGGGGGTGAATTGGATTTTTAATAAACTTTTTCCCTTTAAAATAATTTTCCAGATTTTAAATAAATGTTTTAAAACCAGGATGCGGATTATCCTTAACCTTAGATTAGCGCAGTTTGAATTGCAATTGTTAATATGATCCACAATAAAAAGACATAGGGAAAGAGAAAGAACACAGAGATTTATACTGGTTCGGATTAGGTCAATCCTACGTCCAGTTCCCAATCACCACAAATACGTGATGATCACCCCACTATCTTTAATTGAAATTACAAACACCGATTCATGCAATAACAAATAAAGATAAAGGAAACACCTCCTTAGACACACTAAGGATGAAACACCTCCCCAGACACACTGAGGATGATTCCCACTTCTCTTGACACACAAGAGATGAACACACCTCCCTTAGAATAGATCCAAGGGATGAATTATACCCGTTTAGAAAAACAGTAAAAGAATACACCTGATAGAGTGCTGGATAGAAAGCTTAAGCACAAAGATCACCACTTCCAAAGACTTTGATCAACCTTGAGAGAGCAAGAAAGCAGTTTTGAAAAACTTTAGTGCAAGAACACTTTGAATATTGTGTTTAATCAGATGTGTTGAACCTAAGACATTCTCTTTCATTTTATAATTCGAAAATACATCAAAGTTTCCATTCTTAGGTTGATTTAGCATTGAATTCGCAAAAACGACTTATTTAATCGATTATCTAAAAAGCTTAATCGATTATATCATAGTTAAAAACTGGAAAACTTATTTTGCCTGATATAATCGATTAGATTAAGGCCATAATCGATTATATTAACCCAGAATCAATATAATCGGTTATCAAAAACACTTAATTGATTATTTTGTTCGTTAAACTATTTTTTATTCAAATTTTAAGTGAAATAATCGATTAGACTTTGTATCATAATCAATTAAAAGCGTATGAAAATGTTTTTGCGAGAAAACAACTTGCTCTCAGGTTTGGAAAGGTCTTGAATGGGATTTACGACTTACTCTTTTCATCCATCACCCAAAACAGAACCTTCTAAACTTGAAACTTCAGCTCTTGAGAAAATCTTCATCAATCTTCTCTCTTGAAAGCTTTAAACACTCTTTATGCCTTGCCTTTTTCATCAAGCATCCTTCCTTTGTGAGATGACACAAGTCTTTAATGTTGTTTAGAGCACTTTAAATCTTCGTCATCAAAACTTTAAATCTTCATGAAATATCTAGAGGACTTTATCAACACTTGGTTTGTAGTCTATTTTGTTTCTTCACTATCCCCTGCATCTTCTTCTTCTTCCTCAACATCTTGTGTTGGTTGTTTTCCTCTGGAAGATCCAGTATTGTCTTCTTCTGGAGAGACATCTTCAATCTCCAGCTTTCTTTCTACCCTGTAGACTCTCCTATTTAGCCTTGAGAGCTTGGAGCAAATATCTTCATAATGAGTTAGTTGAAGACTCATCATGCTGTCCATCCTTGAGACTATGTTTGCTTCCATTGAGGTTGAGGTTGAGGTGGTGGTTCTTCATCTTCATCCATTGCAGCTTCCTCATCTCTTTGCCTGAACATGTTCCCTAGTTCAATAAGGCCCGTGTGCCTTAGAACATTCTTTCCAATTTTGCTATTGCTGAGCAAAATCTGCTTGTTTTCTCCATTAAGATCCACACCTTTATATTCTAAAATCTTGGATATAAACACAGCATACGGTAAAGCAAAAGATAATAGCCTAGTGGCTTTAAACATATTATCTAAAATTATTGCAGGCCAATCAACACTAACATTATTAAAGAAACCATACATCAAAAGAATTTCTTCCTTAGTAAGTTGAGCATGATTAGTTCCTCTAGCAACAATTATCCAGACAATAATATAATGCAACATACGCTCATTTAATTTTACATTACCAACTTTATACAAGTTCTCCAATTGTAGATTGGGGTCTTTGTAAAATTTACGGAATTCCACCAGCTTGTTGAAATCTTCAAAGCCATATGTGATGTTCACTCCTCCTTGTGTGGATAGACCAACAACATTGTTCCAAACATCTTCATCAAGGTGGATTCAGACTCCTTTCACCTTGGTACTTGGATTTGCTGTTCTAGATGTTAAATTCATATAGAAAACTCTAACCAAATCTGGATAGTAAGCACTTTCAAGCTCTACAAAAGTTTGTAAACCACTTGCAACTAATAATTCCTGAAATGAAAAACCATGAGTTCTAAAGAATTGACAAGATAAGAATTTAGGAGTAAGAATCTTCCTGTCTTTCCAATGATTAACATAAGCAATATGCAAGTCTTCATCAGATATCCACCCAGCAAGAGTTGGTGATCTTTCTTCTTGCTGTTGGGAGGACCTTGGTGCTTTGCCTCTCCTCCTTGAGGGCATCTTTCTTCTTCTTTGATCAGCCATGTGAGTAGATAATTGACAAAAGAAGAACAAACACACAAGATAACACAGAAACAGCTAACCAAATTCGCACAACAGTGATTAAACCAGCAGAATATCAGCAAGAGTGAGAGAGAGTGAAAGTGGCACTTTAATTCTCAATATATGTATTTATAGGCAAAGATTCTGATCACAATTCATTGATTTAATGCAAAAATAGCCGTTAGGATTCGAATATAGCCGTTTGTACTAAAAACCACGTGATTTGGAGGCTCAACGTTCAAAAACCAGTGTGCAGAAAAACGCAGAACGTTGCATTTAATCGATTATGTGAAGAACGTAATCGATTATTTGCATGCAAAATTTTCCAGAAAACAAAAACCCAGGAATTTAATCGATTATGTGCATTCCTTATTCGATTAAATTGCACCCCAGCGACTTAATCGATTATGTTATGAACTTAATCGATTATGCTTTAAAACATTTTCAAAAAGAGCGCTTTTAATCGATTACCATACGAAAACTAATCGATTATATACGGAATTTTCGTAAAAACACATAATTAACATCAAAACTCATCAATAAACATCAATCAATCAACCGATTTATCATCAACAATTCCTAGATCTCTTCTAAGCTCATAAAATCTATCTCTAGGCAAAGGTTTGGTGTAGATATCAGCTAATTGATGTTTTGTATCTATGTATTCTATAATGCAATCTCCTTTAGCTATATGATCTCTAATGAAATGATGTCTAATTTCTATATGCTTTGTCTTAGAATGCATGATAGGATTTCTAGTCAAATTAATGGAACTAGTGTTATCACACTTAAGAGGGATATGATCTAGAAAGATATCAAAGTCTTCTAATTGTTGCTTCATCCACAGTATTTGAGCACAACAACTGCCTGCTGCTATATACTCAGCCTCTGCGGTTGAAAGAGCAACACTAGCTTGTTTCTTAGAATTCCATGAAACTAAAGAACATCCTAAAAGATGACATGTTCCACTAGTACTTTTTCTATCAACTCTAAACCCACCATAATCTGAGTCAGAAAAACCTATAATACTAGGAGAGGCTCCTGAAGGGTACCATAAACCAAAGGTTTTTGTTCCTCTAAGGTACTTAAGGATTCTCTTAACAACCTTTAGGTGTGATTCTCTAGGGTTGGATTGAAACCTAGCACAAACACACACACTTTGCATAATATTAGGTCTACTAGTAGTAAGATAAAGTAATGATCCGATCATACCTCGATACCTTGTTTGATCTACAACCTTACCACTTAAATCTTGATCCAGATAACAAGATGTAGCCATGGGAGTTGTAGCTTCCTTGGAACTTTCCATCTCAAATTTCTTTAAGATTTCGTTGCAATACTTTGTTTGACATATAAATATGCCTTTCTTCAATTGTTTGATTTGCAAACCAAGAAAGAAATTTAATTCTCCCATCATGGACATTTCAAACTCTCCCTGCATATTACTTGCAAACTCTTTGCAAAGATCATCATTAGTTGATCCAAATATGATATCATCAACATAAAATTGAACAATAAGAATATGTTTGTTTGATTTCTTAATAAAAAGAGTAGAATAAACTTTCAAGTAAGAAATTACTTAACCTTTCATACCAAGATCTTGGAGCTTGTTTGAGTCTATACAAGGCTTTCTTCAACTTGTAGACATGGTTTGGATTTTTGAAATCTTGAAAGCTTGGAGGTTGTTCTACATAGACTTCTTCCTTGATGTATCCATTTAGGAAAGCACTTTTTACATCCATTTGAAATAATTTGAATCGCATAATGGAGGCATATGCTAACAACAAACGAATAGCTTCAAGTCTTGCTACTGGAGCATAGGTTTCATCATAATCTATGCCTTCTTCTTGTCTATAACCTTTTGCAATCAGACTTGCTTTGTTCTTGGTGATATTTCCATCTTCATCAAGCTTATTTCTAAAAACCCATCTGGTGCCAATAACCTGCATATTGTTAGTTTTAGGAATTAAATCCCATACCTGATTTCTTTCAAACTGATTTAGCTCTTCTTGCATTGCTATACACCAATGATCATCCGTCAAAGCTTCTTCAATGGTCTTTGGTTCAATCTGTGAAACAAAAGCAACATTCATACAAAAATTATTCATGTTCCTCCTTGTTCTTACACCTTTTGAGATATCTCCAATGACATTGTCCAAAGATACTTCTTTTGGTGGTCTCCATTCTTTTGGTAGACTTTCATTTTGAGGAGGGTTCTCATCCATTTTGATTTCTTCAACAGCTTCTTCTACAGGAGTTTCTTCTTGATATTCTCCTTCATCATCTACAAAGATTCTTCTTGACTCAAGAGGGGTTTCCTCAATGTCTAGATATTCATCAAAGACAACATGTATAGATTGTTCAACATTTAAAGTCCTTTTATTAAAAACTCTATATGCTTTACTATGCAAGGAATAACCTAAAAATGTAGCTTCATCGAATTTAGCATCAAATTTCCCAAGGCTATCTTTTCCATTATTCAAAACAAAACATTTGCATCTAAAAATTCTAAAATGAGAAATATTTGGTTTTCTTCCTTTGAAAATCTCATAAGGTGTTAATTTCAAAATAGGTCTTATTAAAACTCTATTTAAAACATAACAAGCGGTGCTTACGACATCAGCCCAAAAATATTTAGGTAAATTATTTTCATTCAACATAGTTCTTGCAAGTTCTTCCAAAGATCTATTTTTCCTTTCAACTACACCATTTTGTTGAGGTGTTCTTGGTGCTGAAAAATTATGAGAAATACCTTGTTCTTCACAAAATTTTTCAAAAGAAACATTTTGAAATTCACCGCCATGATCACTTCTTGAAAACTTGATTTTTAAATCCTTTCATTTTGAATAACCTTGGCAAATTTTCTAAATTCTTTGAAAGCATCACTTTTAGATGAAAGAAAAAGAGTCCAAGTAAATCTAGAGTAATCATCAACAATCACAAGAGCATAATAATTGCCACCAAAACTTTTTGTTCTAGAGGGACCAAATAAATCCATGTGCAGTAATTCTAAAGGTTTAGATGTGGAAACAACATTTTTAGATTTAAAAGAATTTTTAGTTTGCTCCCCTTTTTGACAAGCTGCACATAGTTTGTTTTTTTTTTTAAAAATCAGTTTTGGCAAACCAATTACTAACTCTTTTGATATGAGTTTACTTAGATGAGGCATATGAATGTGAGCAGCTATTCTATGCCATAACCATGGATCCTCTTCTTTAGCAACTAAACAAGATAAATTACTAGATGTAGATGCACAATCAATATCAATTAAATAAATATTATTATGTCTCTTACCAATGAGGGCAATTTTATTTGAGTCCTTGTAATGAATTTTGCAAAGATCACTATCAAAAGTTACCTTTAAACCTTTATCACAAAGTTGACTAATGCTTAGCAAATTGTGCTTCAACCCATCAACAAGAAGAACATCATGAATCTTTAAAGATTCTCCAATCACTCCACTACCAATGATCTTTCCCTTGTTGTTGTCTCTATAGGTTACAAAACCTTGCTCTTTCTTTTTGAATCTTTTGAATGTGCTTTTATCACCCGTCATGTGTCTTGAACAACCACTATGAAGGTACCACAATGACTTTCTAGACTTGGGACCAACCTGCATCATAAACAAAAATATTTAGGTCCCTTAAAGTCACTTATTAGGGTCCTCATGGGTTAGAAACAATTTTTCCTTTGGGAACCCATTTGTATTTCCCATTAGGAACACTAAAACGCTTAATATTGCATTTATTAACCGAATGACCTTTATGCATACAATAAAAACATGTAGGAGCATTTGTTTTTCTTGGAATATATGCACTTTTATAAACTTTCTTTATAGGAACATTTGGTTTATTAAAGAAATTTATATTTTAAAAAATCTTACTTGAATTAGATGATTCTACTTTTACAAAAACAGTTTTGGTAGGTTTATGATTATATCTGAAATTATAGCCAAGTCTTGCTTTTTCATATAAACCTTTTTGCACTTTTAAAACATTATTTAAATTTTTATTTCCCATGGTAATATTGGAAAGAGATGTTTCAAGATAAGATACTTTGTTAACAAGAACATTACAATTTTCACAAACAGGAATTTTTGTTTTGCATTTGCAAGGAATTTTTGCTTTTTCTAAATCCTCTTTCAAAACCTTTTTCTCTTCTTCCAAATCAATAATTTTCTTTTCAAGACTCTTGTAGTCATTTTTTAATTTATTATGAAAAGAAGTAAGTTTTTCAGATTTTTCACATAAATCAAGAAACTCTTCAAGCAATTCATCATAGTTATTTGGAATATCGAAATCACTTACCTTGCTACATGTGGATTCAGCATCATCATCCGCCATGAGACAAATGTTTGCTTCTTCTTCCGAATCACTTGCACTTTCAGAAGAACTCACTTCATTATCTTCCCAAGCAATGTACACCTTCTTTTTCTTCTTATCAAAAGGCTTTTTGTGTTTCTTGACCTTTTCTTCATCTTTATTGATGTTGGGGCAATCCGACTTTAAGTGTCCCATTTTTCCACAACCATAGCATTTAAAGTTATCGAGAGAATTTAAATTTTTAGCTTTCTTAACTTTCTTGAAATTCCCTTTGTTTTTGTTCTTGATAAAATTCTAGTATTTCTTGACAAACAGGTTGATGTCACTGCATTCAAAGTTATCATCTGAATCACTACTCTCATCCTTGTAGGATTCGGCTTTAAGAGCAACACCTTTCCTCTTGACGTCTTCTTCTTCTCCTTTGAAGCGTCCAAGCTCAATTTCGTGTTCTCTAAGCTCACCAAAGAGAGTTGTCATATTCATTCTTGTGAGATTCTTGGATTCCGTGATAGCCGTCACCTTGGGTTGCCATGTCCTGTCCAAAGATTTGAAAATTTTCACATTTAATTCCTCAGTGTAAAATTTCTTACCTAACGCCTTGAGGTGATTTACAATGTGAGTAAATATTTTCTGAACATTGTAGATGGTTTCCCCTTTGCTCATCCGGAACATCTCATATTCTTGAATCAAGGTATTCTTCCATGATCTTTTGACATCCTCCGTTCCTTCATGTGTGACTTCAAGAGTGTCTCAAATCTCCTTTGCAGTAGTGCAATCAGACAACCTGTAAAACTCATCAACAGTCAATGCAGATGATATCATATTGCATGCCCTTATGTCGCGTTGATACTCGTTGTATTCATCCTTTGTCCAACTTGCTCTCACTTTGGGTACCTGCACTTCATTAACAACAGTCATAGGAATATATGGACCATTTACAATTGCATCCCAAACGCCTTGATCATTAGACCTAAGGAAAATCTCCATCCTCTTTTTCCAAAAAGGATAGTTTTCACCAGTAAAGAGTGGTGGTCTATGAATAGATGCACCTTCAGCAAAAGATTGATTTTTTCCTGCCATAAGGATCTTGACTTTGAGTAATTTTCAAAAACCAGCTCTGAGGCCAATTGTTAGAAATAGACGGCAGTGTAAAAATCAAGAGGGGGGTGAATTGGATTTTTAATAAACTTTTTTCCCTTTAAAATAATTTTCCAGATTTTAAATAAATGTTTCAAAACAGGATGCGGATTATCCTTAACCTTAGATTAGCGCAGTTTGAATTGCAATTGTTATATGATCCACAATAAAAAGAGATAGGGAAAGAGAAAGAACACAGAGATTTATACTAGTTCGGATTAGGCCAATCCTACGTCCAGTTCCCAATCACCACAAATACGTGATGATGACCCCACTATCTTTAATTGAAATTACAAACACCAATTCATGCAATAACAAATAAAGATAAAGGAAACACCTCCTTAGACACACTAAGGATGAAACACCTCCCCAGACACACTGAGGATGATTCCCACCTCTCTTGACACACAAGAGATGAACACACCTCCCTTAGAACAGATCCAAGGGATGAATTATACCCGTTTAGAAAAACAGTAAAAGAATACACTTGATAGAGTGCTGGATAGAAAGCTTAAGCACAAAGATCACCACTTCCAAAGACTTTGATCAACCTTGAGAGAGCAAGAAAGCGGTTTTGAAAAACTATAGCGCAAGAACACTTTGAATATTGTGTTTAATCAGATGTGTTGAACCTAAGACATTCTCTTTCATTTTATAATTCGAAAATACATCAAAGTTTCCATTCTTAGGTTGATTTAGCATTGAATTCGCAAAAATGACTTATTTAATCGATTATCTAAAAAGCTTAATCGATTATATCATAGTTAAAAACTGGAAAACTCATTTTGCCTGATATAATCAATTAGATTAAGGCCATAATCAATTATATTAACCCAGAATCAATATAATTGATTATCAGAAACACTTAATCGATTATTTAGTTCGTTAAACTATTTTTGATTCAAATTTTAAATGAAATAATCGATTAAACTACGTATCATAATCGATTAAAAGCGTAGAAAAACGTTTTTGTGAGAAAACAACTTGCTCTCAGATTTGGAAAGGTCTTGAATGGGATTTATGACTTACTCTTTTCATCCATCACCCAAAACAGAACCTTCTAAACTTGAAACTTTAGCTCTTGAGAAAATCTTCATCAATCTTCTCTCTTGAAAGCTTTAAACACTCTTTATGCCTTGCCTTTTTCATCAAGCATCCTTCCTTTTTGAGATGACACAAGTCTTTAATGTTGTTTAAAGCACTTTAAATCTTCATCATCAAAACTTTAAATCTTCATGAAATATCTAAAGGACTTTATAAACACTTGGTCTGTAAAATACTAACAAAGAGGTGCTGCTATTTATCTTTATTTATTTTTACATGTGGTCACTGGATTGGTGTTTGTAATTGAAATTAAAGATAATGAGGTGATCATCACGTGTTTGTGGTGATTGGGAACTGGACGTAGGATTGGCTAAATCTGAACCAGTATAAATCTCTGTGTTCTATCTCTATTTCCCTGTCTCTTTATTTTATTGTGGATCATATTAACAATTTCTATTCAAACTGCGCTTATCAAAGGTTAAAAAAAATCTGAATCTTGTTTTTAGAAGAATTATTTAAAATTTGGAAAATTATTTTCAAAGGGAAAAAGTTTTTTAAAAATCCAATTCACCCCTCTTGATTTTTACACTGTTGTTATTTCTAACAGGAGTTGTGCTTGGTGGAATTCAGGCCTCAAATCATCACTTTCTCACCGACCTTTACCTATGCTAAATGGTCCTAGTTTACTAACGAACCAGTGACGTAAAGCTTTTATTCTCAATTGATCTTTTTTCCTTCCCCTCTGCAGCCTCACATCTTTTATTGCCCATCGATAAAGGAATGACTCTTGGTGAGCCCATGAGCTCCAATCAAGCTAGAGAACTTCCTAAACCAGATAGCGTGACAGCAGAACTAATTGCTATCTATCAATTCCCAGAGTTTAGTTCAGAACCTCGTAGGCTGGGAATGCCTTAAAGAAGCCTTTTCCTCTTGGTGTCAGTTTCAACCAAGTTAGCATCGGCTTTGCCAAAGCCATAATTTTAAGCTGATGACATTGATGAGTGATCCAACAGTCTTGAGTGGTAGTTCTCAAAGGAGAAGGGATTCAAGGTACTAAGTAGCTATGGAATGAAGGCGAACTAAAAGCTTTCTCCCATTCTCCTTTGATTTGTGACGTGATTAGTCAGAACAGTCGATTGATCTGATCTACTCATATCAGAGTACCGCGCGAATGTCCTTTAAGACAACAGAGTTTGACAGATCTGTACGGGAAGAAGGATGGGGACACTCATTAAATTATTCTTTTTTTTTAATCATAGGTATCAGTTTTAGGTCCTACGCCTACTATGAGAAGTGCCCATCCTTCTCTCAGGTATTCTTTCGACCGCGTCTAAGAAAAGAAAAAAACTTTACCTTTTTTAAAGACATCCCTCGAGCTTCGCAACTTTAACACCGGATGGAAGTACGGTCAGATGAATAGAACCTATACTATCTCAGCCACTATAGGTCGGTTGACGGCAAAGAAGGAAGTGAAGTTTTCCCCTATCTTGTATTATTTATAAAAGTAGGTCTATAGGCAGAATAGTTGCCCTAGGCAAAAGACTCTAAAATCAGTGATTCATTAGATAGAGAAGTCGTGAAAAGTTCTTCGTGAGAAAGGAGGACACGAATCCTCTCTAGCATAGCACCCTTTCCCTCAAACCTGAGAAAGGGGAGAGATCGAAATAATTGAACTAGACCAGATCAACTTCAAAAGGAGGCTGCTCCTTATTCTTTTGTAGCTGTAGGAATATAGGTTATTGCAGAAAAACAATCCATCCGGTAATACAGGAAAGGCAAGGAAAGCAGTCCTAGAGTGGAATTGTGAAAGAAAATATCTATCATCACCGGTAGGGAAAGGAGTCATTCAAATAAAGAAGTCACAAAAGGAAAGAATAAGGTTTTGAAATGCATGTTCCGAAACCAGATAATCAACCGAAGGAGATTCCCTTGCAAAAAGGAGATGGCTCTAGTTTCATACTAATCTTCGATTTTCGAGATTCCCTAAGGTAAGGCATCCCAAGGAGCGAAGCGGCTCAAAGGATTGGGAATGCAGCTCAGTCTGGTATGAGGAGATGGGCTAGGCTACTCGCCCCATACATAGGAAGAGGGGGAAGTCATGTACCTAGATCCAAGATCACGATATCCGGTTTGGTGGTAATATCCCGAGGAAGGGCATAAAAGAAAGCACTAAAGCAAACAAAGTCAATTCTTTGTTGAGTCAACTGGCAACTGGGATTGCAGCGAATCTAGTGGTTCTCCTATTCTATGGTCTTGCTGCTGAGAGAGAGTAAGAATAGAAAGCAGAAGCTCACCCAAAAGGTTGGGAGAAAGACAAGGGATGATTCTTATAAGATACGAACTTGCAGAAGGAATAAAAAGGTATTCGACTAAGACGGCGACGGGTATTCCCGAAGATGCTTTACCTAAGAGATAGAGACGAGAACGAGACTAAGAAAAGAAGATATTGGAGAGGAAAGAAGCATTGTGAGTAGAGTAGGGGAGATAGGTCAAAGAAAGAAAGCACGGAAAGGGGGATAACCCCAAACCCAGAAAAGGAAGAGCTTAAGTTCTTTTAAAGACTAATTTCCAGTTCTCTTTAGTAGAGACATTAGGGGGGAAAACATTCTCACAGAGAAAGAAGAGCACCATAGTACTTACTATAGGGCAGAGCTTAAGCTGAAAACTGCTTACTTTCTTGAAGAGCAGTAACTAGCTTACTTGAAAGAGAAAGACTTGAAAGGCAGGAAGAGTGCTACCCCTCGGTCAGCCTTTCTTTGGCTAAGCTGATTCAAATCGATTTATTAGAGTGAACTTTGATCTGTTTTACTTGATTGATAGGAAAGTTACCCTTGGCTATCTTGCGAAGAGCCTAACTCTATCATAAAAGATTGACACTAAGCGAAGAATGCAGACTGGACTAAACCAAGGGCACTTCTGCAAAGGTTCCCTTGATAGAAGATCGGTACTTGAAGTCAAAAGAGGTAGAGATGAGATACTTATTTCAGCTGAAGGAAGCTAGCCACAAGGAAGGAGAACTCTTAGATCCGGATCCCAATCCATGACTCTATTATCACCCCTTTAAGGTCTCTTCTATCAATTAATCATGACTTTCATTACGAGCAAAGAAGCAAGGCTTTCCTTGTGTAAGTGAATCCCCCATTAAGGATATAAGAGTGGTCAGGAGTGTGTGCAAGATAGTTTTCTTTATAATGTTTTGACATTCAAGCCTTTAAGTCTCTTGGGTAAATAGGGATCCTAATCCAGGCAAGCTAGTCAGTTAAGTTTCTCTTCATTTTCTGAGATAAGCAGTTCCATTCCTTCGCCTATTATTCCACCCAATGAGCAAAGAGAACTGCGGATTCTCGATGGTTGAACAGAAGAGAGACAAGGCAAGCAATTGATCCATACCAGCCAGTTCCCACCGCTAGATGAGGATCGGCCCACCAGCAGGGGAATTAGGTACCGACTTTTGACCAAGAGATTGACTACCCGATAGATAGAGCTGCAAGGTAACGCACTACTGAAATGAATTATTGTAAACCTTAGTTACCTTACTGAAATTGACTGACATAGGGGGCTCGGATCATTCCCACCCACTTGATTCACCTAAATCCACCCAAGGCAGACCTTTGGATAGACAATAAGGCCTTCTCCTTCCTTCATTCCTATATTAATTAGCATATTAGTAAAAAAAAATGTCTTTATGCCCCTTTTCAGAGCAGAGAGAAAGACAGGCATGGTCTTTGTATCCTTCCTCTTAAGGGAGTTCTTCTTATTAAGGAGAAAGATTCGTGAGTAGCCAAAACAAAATGCGAATTACACGACAAAAAATCCTATTCGTTGAAGGGCCTGGCCTTTGACGCTGCTTCAGGAAAAATTCTTTCATCCGCCCTAACGGGTCACCTCACTGGTAGCATTCCCGACACCTGACTTTTTTTTAAGGGGGCACTCGAGCTTTCACTGACCCAAAACCCTCGATTGACCTCGCCCCGACATCAAAAGCTTCAAACCCGGAGGTTCTATTGTTTGCCTCTTTTTGGTATCCCTTGATCAACTGCCCTGTCGCACTTGAGCTAGGGTAAGTTCAGCCAATCGCTCCGTGTTCTTGCTCTTTCTCATAGCTCATCTTGCTTTTGAGAACAAATTCAAAAACACATTATCTCCCTAGAATTGCAGGAGCAGCTCTACTTATGAACGTTTTGCCCCGCGTGGGAACTGAACCCACTGCCTTTGTTGCTTTAAGCTGACTTAAGCAGTTTCCTTCCTCTAGCCTCCTCCTTGCCAGGCTGGTTTCCCTAGACTCGAAGGAGGTCAGGGAAGGACAATTCTTTTCTCTGAAGAATGTGATATAGAATCTGGGCTACTTTCCCTCGAAGCTTGAAAAAGGCTTTGAGGAGGGCTTGCTTCATTTGATCTTTCCCATCCCAAGAGAGATGGTGAAGTGGGCTTCTTTCACGGCCGAATCATAGAAGAGAAGGGCAATCTTATACTCGGCTTCTGATCTAGTGGTTGAATGCTTGTCCCTTTCATTGGTTTCCACTAGCCTGAATTGTCCTAGTCTGAACTCTTTCACCTCGTCTGGACTTGGGCAAGCAGGTTCACTCGTATCCTCTTTTCCCCTTTCTTTGGGGTTGGTTACTGCCCCATCCCTTTCATTGCCTTGGGACCGACCTTCAAAGAAAGATCTGAACATTTGCGTAGATGAGATCACAAGACCAAGCCAATTCACATCCTCTTGTCTTGGTCTTTGAGTGCTGGGAGAAATCCCAATCTTCTCTCGCTCGATTAGGCGCTACTTGCCTATTGAAAGAAGTCAAATCCGAAAAAGTCTCCGTGCTCAACTCACTTTGTTTGTTGATGTCACAAGGGCTGGAAGAGGAATTTCCTGATTCGATGTTGGAGTTGCGGAGCTTCCTTACCTTACCAATGAAGCCTGAGATTAGAGTCAAAATCGGTGAAGCTTCTTTCCGCTCCCCTTTATTCTTGCGTTTTGGGGTTGGTTGGCTACTCAATCAATAGCGTCTGTTAAGTGATTGATGTTCGATTGGCCTTTCACCTTATAAGGCAAGCTACAGCAGAGGGAGTTTCCCTACTTCATCTTCTATCTTTCTTCCAACCCCTAGACACCATTCTACCCAGAACTCGTGTATGGATTGAGATCTTAGAATGTCATTAGAGAAAAGGTGTCATGAGTGGAAACACTCAGATGTGGGGTTAGTTACCTCAGTCTGTGGAGGTCCTTCAGACCCATGGGCGTGGGTGAAGGTTACACTGTAACAGGTGTATATTTTCGCTCATATCCTGAGCGGGTATTGTTAAATAAAGATGGCAGTGTAAAAACCAAGAGGGGGGGTGAATTGGATTTTTAATAAACTTTTTTCCTTTAAAACAAATTTCCAGATTTTGAATTATTTTCACAAACTAGGATGCAGATTTTCCTTAACCTTTGATTAGAGCAGTTTGAGTTGCAATCGTTAATATGATCTACAATAAAAAGAGATAGGGAAAGAGAAAGAACACAGAGAATTATACTGGTGCGGATTAAGCCAATCCTACGTCCAGTTCTCAATCACCACAAATGCGTGATGATCACCCCACTATCTTTAATTGAAATTACAAACACCAATTCATGCAATAACAAATAAAGATAAAGGAAACACCTCCTTAGACACACTAAGGATGAAACACCTCCCCAGACCCACTGAGGATGAAACTCACCTCTCTTGACACACAAGAGATGAACACACCTCCCTTAGAAGCAGATCCAAGGGATGAATTTTCCGTTTATAAAAAATAGTAAAAGAATACACCGATAATAGTCTTTGGATAGAAAGCTTAACCACAAAGATCACCACTTCCAAAGACTTGATCAAACTTGAGAGAGCAAGAAGCGGTTTTGAAAAGCTAAGGCGCAAGAACACTTTGAATATTGTGTTGTTTTCAGATGTTGTTTAACCTAAGACATTCTCTTTCATTTTATAATTCGAAAATGCTCCAAAGTTTCCATTCTTAGGTTGATTTAGCATTGAATTCGCAAAAACGACTCATTTAATCGATTATCTAAAAAGCTTAATCGATTATATCATAGTTAAAAACTGGAAAACTCATTTCGCCTGATATAATCGATTAGATTAAGGCCATAATCGATTATATTAACTCAGAATCAATATAATCGATTATCTAAAACACTTAATCGATTATTTAGTTCATTAAACTCTTTTGATTCAAATTTTAAGTGAAATAATCGATTATCTACGTATCAGAATCGATTAAAAGCGTAGAAAAATGTTTTTGCAAGAAAACAACTTGCTCTCAGGTTTAGGAAGGTCTTGAATGGGATTTATGACTTACTCTTTTCATCCATCACCCGAAACAGAACCTACTAAACTTGAAACTTCAGCTCTTGAGAAAATCTTCATCAATCTTCTCTCTTGAAAGCTTTAAACACTCTTTATGCCTTTCCTTTTCCGTCTAGCAACCTTCTTTTGTGAGATGACACAAGTCTTTATTGTTGATTAGAGCACTTTAAATCTTCATCATCAAAACTTTAAGACTTCATTAAAAAACTGGAGGACGTCAACAACACTTGTCCTTGAAATATGCTAACAATCTCCCCCTTTTTGATGATGATAAAAAGAAACATAGAGACTTGTGATTGATATCCTGAAAAACTTAGAAAATAATGTATGGATATCTCCATCATAAAAATTAGTCCACAAAGGAAATAATATAGGTAGTCCCATATCATTTAATTTTCAATATGAATTTTGAAATTTGAATTTCAAGGAAATTAATGCATGGAAATTATTTCTAAAAACACCCCCTTAAACTTTGCTCTTAAATGTTTAAGATATACTAGGTAATAATTTGAAATATTTCCTAATACTCCCCCTGAAACTTTAATTTTCTTAAAAACTTGAGATATGGACATAATATCAATCAAAGCAAATATTTTTCTCCCCCTTTATTTTTATCATTTTCAAAAAGATTACATATTCAGAGATTAATACAGCAGAAGCAATTAATTAAATAGAAAATATAGAGGGACAAAAAAATACAGCAGCTGAAAAAAATAAAGCTGAGGGAATTAGTGAACTTGTAGCCTATTCTGTTTCTTCACTATCCCCTGCATCTTCTTCTTCTTCCTCAGCATCTTGTGCTGGCTATTTGCCTCTTGAAGATCCTGTATTGTCTTCTTCTGGAGAGACATCTTCAATCTCCAGCTTTCTTTCTACCCTGTAGACTCTCCTGTTCAGCCTTGAGAGCTTGGAGCAAATATCTTCATAATGAGTTAGTTGAAGACTCATCATGTTGTCCATCCTTGAGACTATGTTTGCTTCCATTGAGCCAGGTTGAGGTTGAGGTGGTGGTTCTTCATCTTCATCCATTGCAGCTTCCTCATCTCTTTGCCTGAACCTATTCCCTTGTTCAATAAGGCCCATGTGCCTTAGAACATTCTTGCCAATTTTGCTATTGCTTAGCAAAATCTGCTTGTTTTCTCCTTCAAGATATAAACACAGCATAAGGTAAAGCAAAGGATAATAGCCTAGTGGCTTTAAACATATTGTCTAAAATAATAGCAGACCAATCAATCAGCAGAAAATCAGCAAGAGTGAGAGAGGTGAAAGTGGCACTTTAATTCTCAATCTAGGTATTTATAGACATAGAATCTGATCACAATTCATTGAATTAATGCGATAATAGCCGTTAGGATTCAAAGATAGTCGTTTGTACTTAAAATCACGTGAATTGAAGGCTCAACATTCAAAAACCAGTGTGCAGAAAAACGCAGAACGTTGCATTTAATCGATTATGTGAAGAACGTAATCGATTATTTGCATACAAAATTTTCAGAAAAACGAAAATCCAGAAATTTAATCGATTATGTGCATTCCTTAATCGATTAAATTGCTCCCCAGCGATTTAATCGATTATGTTATGTTAGATGCGGAAGTATATCAAGAAGGGGGGTTGAATTGATATAGAGCTTTATTGAAATCTTTTTCATATCAGAAAATTTACTGATGCAGTATACTGAGAATTAGTTGACTGATTAATGTAAAATAGTAGGTTAGTTCTTAATGCAGAATTTAACAGATGATGAAAGAAGAGAAAAGCTGACACAAAGAATTATACTGGTTCGTTCTTTATGCAAGAACTACATCCAGTTGGTGATCTGCAACTCCACATATCCTAATTACTATCAGAAATGAATTCTTTACAACAATTCTTTCTTGAACACTACAAGAAACTAAAAGAACCTATTCTAAACACTATAGAATAGAACTTAACCCACTGACTCACACTGAGTCACTGTGATCACCCCAATCACAGATAACAGGGTTCTAAAACCCTTTCACAAATCTCTACCCCGAGATTAAAGAATACAAAGAAAAAATGAAAATAAGATTCTTCTTGAAAAGCTGAAAGCTGTAATACAAATTCTGCAGAAATCCTTTTGCTCTGATTTGTATGCAACTCAGTATGTATTCTCTTGAATTCTTTCACACTTTGATTCGTCCTTGAGAGTTGTATTTATATGCAAAGATGAGAGCTATGAGTCATCCTCTATTGAAAGCTTTAAAGGCGTGTTCTGCGTTTTCTGCATAATAGGGGTCTGGAACAAAATAGTCGACTGAAGTAGCAAAGCAGTTAGTTATTTTCATTAATCTCATATTCCTGGTACATTAATGAAAATAGTCGACTAAAGCAACAAGATTAGCAGACTAATTGAAGATTAACAAAAACAACAGATTATTATATTTCAATTAGTTAACTATATAAAGATAATCTAACATCTCCACTAATCTGTAGAATCAAGAACCATTAGTCAAAGACCCAACAACATTCTTAAAACATCATCAAAGACTTTTAAACATTATCAAATCCAAAATCATCAACAAACTCCCCCTATTTGATGATGTCAACCTGCAAAACCTATAAAAACACAAAGAGAAGAGATGGAAGATTATCTCCCCCTTTGACATTAGCAAATAGCATATATGGACAGTATAGAGCAATTATTAGCAGGTTCTAAAGTGCAGATATTAGCAGAATGTAAGTATATGAGTAATATTACAAACCCAAATTGTTTTAATTGCAAAAATATAATACTGAAAATATTAAGAGAAATCAGAGATATAAAAGCTCATGCATTATCATCTTTATCCTCATCTTCCTCATCATCATCATCTTCATCTTCACCAGCATTATCCTCTTCCATGGCATCAGATTTTGGTGCATAGGAGCTATCAAAGCTTTCCGCTATAACTTGAAGTTTAACAAGTTGTTGTTGGATAAGCTTGATCTCATAATCTATGTTAGTAAACCTGGCCACCATTGTCTCATGTGTGTTGTGCTGCATGGAGGTAAGCACATTAAGTTTAGATATTAACATACGTTCAAATTCAGACATGGGTACTCCCTGATATGCTGGAGGTGCTGAATAAGGAACCATTTGATAAGCTGAGTAGTCTTGCTGGTTCCCAGATGAAGTGCCAACATTAAAGGTTGATCTTGGTGCAAATGAGGAGGATCCAGCTTCATAAGTCCAGTCATCATTGATCTTGGTCAGACCCATCTTACGAAGATAATAATTGTCAAACAGATGCTTGTGATTGACAATGCGTGTGGTTTCTCCTTCAGTGGGGAAATTGAAGTGATCCAGAAACTTGGAAATAAGGATGGCATAAGGAAGCTTGTGATCATTTAGTCTCTTAGCCTTGAACATATGTCCTTTGATTACATATATCCAATTGACCTTGATATTGTTCTTCATGTAATGAATCAAGGCTAAGTCCTCCTCCATGAGCTGTGCATGGTTACTCCCCTTGGGAATGAGCTGCCAAGCTAGAATAAATGCCAAATTCATCACGTTTCATCCTCCCAACATTGTATTTGAGGATAACAGCTTCATCAAAATTGCGCAGACAAGACTTATAGACAATATCCTTGTTAAAATCTGGAACAGCCCCTGTGTTTCCCTTGCTTATTTTAATTCCTTCATTCTTTAGACCAGCAACCCTTCTCCATAATGAGTTGTCGATTTTGACTTCTCTGCCTCTTACTTGAGATACCAGAACATTGTTTTCTGCCATAAGATTAGCATAAAACAATTTAACAAAATCAATATAGAAGTTACCTTCTAATTCTACAAACTGTCGCAGTCCCTATGCTTCAAGAGAGTTTTTCACGAAAATCAAGTTCTCATTATTAAGCCAGTTGAATTTCATTATTTTTGGGGTAAGGATCAGCTTCCTTTGCATTTTCAGCTCCACAGCTTCAACAATCTCATTGTGTTCTTCGTTTTCTGATTCAGTCTCTTCATCAAAATCATTTTCTGCAGGGGCCACTGGTTGAGAAAGCTTGACACGGACCTTGTACCTCTTTGGGAATCTTCTTTCTGGTGGATTAGAAGGTCCAACAGCTGATTCTGGAACCTGAATAGGTTGGGCTGGAGACCCAGAAGTGGAACCTCTGTTCCTGCTAGATCTGGCTAGTTGTGGTGCAGCAGCTTGTGTGGAAGCACGATTTCGTGATGACCTTCTTAATCTTTGAAATGCAGTAGCAATTGGTGCATCAGAGTCATCACTCTCTACTAAGAAATACTCATTGTTTGACATTTTAACTGAAGAAGAAATGAGAGAGTCCAGCAGTAGTGTAATACGAAAATGCAGTAAGAGAGATGCACAGTAGTGATATCTTATATGCAGGAAGATAAAACTATATAGAGAGATTGGTATGCATGGTCAAACAAATATTGATGAGTGAATATTTTGAACAGATCTTTACTCAATCACAGATGCTCAGTATCAGAGAGTGCAGAGAGAATATATTGAGAAATGGAAATTCAGTTTTGCAAACCCAATAAAGTAACCTCACATGCATCTAAAACTGTTCATGCTTTGAATGACAGTGCACCCTATGTACGAATTGGTCATTAACTGATATGGTTTGAATTGTTTTGATGAAATTTAAACTGATTTCTTGAAAATTCAATTGAACTTAATTGCAGTTAATGGAATTAGTCAGCTAGTCAAAGCAATTAATAGGCTGTTCTGATAGAAATAACACCAGCAGGCACATTAAATGAAATACGTCTGTTATTTCATAGAAATAAGCAAGCTATTTTCTGCAACAGTAAAGCAATATTGTCAGTTAAGTGAAATAAGAGTCAACTGTTACACGAAATTAACACACTAAAATCTGCAACAGCAAAATATTTGTGTCAGTTAAATGAAATACGTCAGCTATTTCATAAAATTAACAAACTGTTTAACTCAGCAGCAGAAAATTTAAGAAAGATGATTGATGTTTAGAATTCCTAATTCATTTCTAAGTTTGAAAAACCTATCACGACCAAGAGGTTTAGTGAAAATATCAGCTAACTGATCATTAGTAGAGATGAATTCAATCCTACAATCTTTTTTTTCTATATGATCTCTTATAAAGTGGTGCCTTATTTCAATACGCTTAGTTCTAGAGTGTTGAATGGGGTTCTTGGTTAGATTGATAGCACTGATGTTATCACATAAAATTGGAATATCAAAAAGGTGCAGATTAAAATCACTTAGCTGTTGCTTTAACCATAGAATCTGTGCAGTGCAGCTACCAGCAGCTATATATTCAGCTTCAGCTGTGGAAAGTGCTACACATGCTTGTTTGTTGCTGGTCAAAGAAATCAAGCAGTTTCCAAACAAGTGGCATGTTCCACTTGTGCTTTTTCTATCTAATTTGCAACCTGCAAAATCAGAATCAGTATAGCCAACCAAATTTAATTCATTACCATTAGAATACTGATAACTTGATTTCTATACTCATACCTTGTGGTTTATTGCACCTCCTTGATGTTTTTAATTTCACTTTCTTGGAACTTTAAGCTGAATTTTACAGTTTTCATGAATGAAGGTAAACAAGTAAAATAGGGTGTTATATTTTCATTTTATAGCTGAAAAGTAAAATTTAAATGATTTAGCTTTAACTTGTTTTTCCAATTCTAATTTTCTTAGATGTTTACGTTGAGCTGACCCCCTTTTATGTTAGGATTGATCCTGGAATGGGATGGAGAGATGCACAAGTTGTGAATTGCGTTGAATTCAGCCCAATTGAAGCAAGAAAGAGGAATTACCAAATCAGCCCAATTGCTAGCCTCATACAGCAGTGGTGAACAGTAAAAAGAGAAGAAAAAAAAAATACAACAGCACGGTAATTGACCCAAGACAGCTTCGTACAGCATTGGCCATTGGGTGATGATGCGAGGCCCAATCAAGGCATTAGGGCAGCCTTTGCAGAGATAAAAAGCTACGTAAGAGAATTTACAGGGGGGCGCATAGAATTCCATTACAGCAAAAATAGAATTTTACAGAGGCACATAATTCCATAACATCAGCTCAAGAGATGTCGTGACACAGGAGGGGCTGCTGCATTTCTTCTATTTCTTTTCAGTTTTCATTAGAACAGTGCAGGAGTGATTGTATTTTCATGAATGTAGGATTTGTTGAGATTATATCAGTTGATGAGACTAAGGAAGTGTGTGATTAGCGTTTAGTGTTTTAAGAATGGTGAATGAACTACTTAAATCTCCTTTTTAATTGCGTGCAAGTTTTAACAGCAATTTGATATTTACTGTTCTATTGCTTTTTGATATTTACTGTTTCATTACATTTCGATATTCCATTGCATTTAGATGTTCCTTCACTTTGCGCTATTCTATTGCAGTTCGATATTCACTATTTTTACAACATCTCGATTTTCACTGCATTTCATAGCATTTCGATTTTCACTTTTACTATTGTAGTTCAATTTTCACTGCATTTTATAGCATTTCAATTTTCACTTTTCTATTATAGTTCGATATTCACTGCTCAACAGCATCCCGATTTTCGCTGCTTTTCATTGCCTTTTGATTTTCATTGTTTCAACAACATTTCGATTTTCACTGTTTCACTGCAATTCGATTTTCACTGCATTTCATTGCCTTTCGATTTTCATTGTTTCAACAGTATTTCGATTTTCACTGTTCTATAGCATTTCGATTTTCACTGTTTATTGGAAATTACACATTCACTGTTCCACACTGCATTTCACGATTACTGATAGTGATGTTCGATATTCATAGCCTTCGTTTGTTCATTGATTACCTCTATTATCCGATGTTCAGTTTAAGGTTGATATTGGGTTTCGTTCCATTTCCTGCTTTAGTAATCTCGTTCATGTCCGAATAAGGAGCAACACATAACATTAGTTAAGCTGCTTCTGCAGTTGTTTTCTTTGCTCGAACAAACCCCCCCCTTTTTTTTATTATTTAATTTTTTTTTATTAACATGAACCTCTTCAATTTATACTGTGGTATAATACTCCTTGGATTGACTCGAGTTGATTCCTATACTACATTAGTAATGGTTATTCAGTTCAAAATTCTTTGAAATTTGCACGACACAGGCTTTGTCAAATACCACAACCCAACATTCATTGTTCCTCTAAGATACATTAGTCAAAGACCCAACAACATTCTTAAAACATCATCAAAGACTTTTAAACATCATCAAATCCGAAATCATCAACATGTTATGAACTTAATCGATTATATTTTAAAACATCTTTAAAAACAACGCTTTTAATTGATTACCACACAAAAACTAATCGATTATATACGGAATTTTTCGTAAAACACATAATTAACAACAAAACTTAACAATAAACATCAATAATTCAACAGATTTATCATCAACAATTCCTAGATCTCTTCTAAGCTCATAAAATCTTACTCAGGATAAGAGATTGGTAAATATGCTAACTCGTTGATGTTTTTGCCTCCCTTCAAGCTTGATCACTTGCTATCTCAACACAAAAAGGATTTTGAAGGTGGAACCAGCCTGCAACACAAACAAGAAAAATCGTGGTCCCCTAAATTTACTTATTAGGGTCCTCATGGGTTAGAAACAATTTTTCCTTTGGGAACCCATTTGTATTTCCCATTAGGAACACTAAAACGTTTAATATTGCATTTATTCACCAAATGACCTTTATGCATAGAATAAAAACATGTAGGAGCATTTGTTTTCCTTGGAATATATGCATTTTTATAAACTTTCTTTAAAGGAACATTTGGTTTATTAAAGAAATTTGTATTTTCAAAAACCTTATTTGAATTAGATGATTCTCCTTTTACAAAAACAGTTTTGGTAGGTTTATGATTATATTTGAAATTATAGCCAAGTCCTGCTTTTTCATATAAACCTTTTTGTACATTCAAAACATTATTTAAATTTTTATTTCCCATTGTAATTTTTGAAAGAGATGTTTCAAGATAAGATACCTTATTTGCAAGAACATTACAATTTTCGCAAACAGGAATTTTTGTTTAACGTTTACAAGGAATTCTTGCTTTTTCCAAATCATCTTTCAAAACCTTTTTCTCTTCTTCTAAATCAACAATTTTCTTTTCAAGACTCTTATAATCATTTTTTAATTTATTATGAACTGAAGAAAGCTTTTCAGATATTTCACAAAGACTAAGAAATTCTTCAAGCAATTCATCATAATTATTAGGGAGATCAGAATCACTTACCTCACTGCACGTGGATTCAGCATCATCCGCTATGAGACAAATATTAGCTTCCTCTTCTGATTCACTTGAAGTTTCAGAAGAACTCACTTCATTGTCGTTCCAAGCAATATATGCTTTCTTCTTCTTTTTGAAGAATTTCTTTCCTTTCTTTTCATTTTCTTCAGATTTCTTGGAATTTGGACAATCTGCTCTCATGTGTCCCTTTTTGCCACAACCATAACAATTATAATTATCGTTAGAATTTGAATTTTCAAATTTCTTACCTTTCTTATGGTTGCCTTTGTTTTTGTTCTTGATGAACTTCTTGTATTTCTTGACGAACAGGCTGATGTCACTGCATTCAAGATTGTCATCTGAATCAGTACTCTCATCCTTGTAGGATTCCGCTTTAAGAGCAACACCTTTCCTCTTGACGTCTTCCTCCTCTCCTTTGAAACGTCCAAGCTCAATTTCATGTTCTCTAAGCTTTCCAAAGAGAGTTGTCAGGTTCATGCTTGTGAGATTCTTGGATTCCGTGATAGTCGTTACCTTGGGTTGCCATGTCCTATCCAAAGATTTTAAAATTTTCACATTTAACTCCTTAGTGTCAAATTTCTTACCTAACACCTTGAGGTGATTTATAATGTGAGTAAATATCTCTTGAACGTCATAGATGGTTTCTCCTTTGCTCATCCGGAACATCTCATATTCTTGAATCAAGATATTCTTCCTTGATCTCTTGACATCCTCCGTTCCTTCATGTGTGACTTCTAGAGTGTCCCACATCTCCTTTGCTGTAGAACATTCAAACAACCTGTAAAACTCATCAACAGTTAAGGCAAATGATATCATATTACACGCCCTTATATCACATTGATATTCATTGTACTCATCCTTGGTCCAACTTGCTCTCACTTTGGGTACCTGCACATCATTAACAACAGTCATAGGAATATATGGACCATTTACAATTGCATCCCAAATGCCTTGATCATTAGACCTAAGGAAAATCTCATCCTCTTTTTCAAAAAAGGATAGTTTTCACCTGTAAAGAGTGGTGGTCTATGAATAGATGCACCTTCAGCAAAAGATTGATTTTTGCCTGCCATAAGGATCTTGATTTTGAGTAATTTTCAAAAAAGCAGCTCTGAGGCCAATTGTTAAATAAAGACGACAGTGTAAAAACCAAGACGGGGGGGGTGAATTGGATTTTTAATAAACTTTTTCCCTTTAAAACAAATTTCCAGATTTTGAATTATTTTCAAAAACTAGGATGCGGATTTTCCTTAACCTTTGATTAGAGCAGTTTGAGTTGCAATCGTTAATATGATCCACAATAAAAAGAGATAGGGAAAGAGAAAAAACACAGAGAATTATACTGGTTCGGATTAAGCCAATCCTACGTCCAGTTCCCAATCACCACAAATGCGTGATGATCACCCCACTATCCTTAATTGAAATTACAAACACCAATTCATGCAATAACAAATAAAGATAAAGGAAAACACCTCCTTAGACACACTAAGGATGAAACACCTCCACTGACTCACTGAGGACGAAACCCACCTCTCTTGACACACAAGAGATGAACACACCTCCCTTAAAATAGATCCAAGGGATGAATTTTCCCGTTTATAAAAAATAGTAAGAAGAATACACCTGATAATAGTGCTGGATAGAAAGCTTAAGCACAAAGATCACCACTTCCAAAGACTTGATCAAACTTGAGAGAGCAAGAAAGCGGTTTTGAAAAGCTAAGGCGCAAGAACACTTTGAATATTGTGTTGTTTTCAGATGTTGTTTAACCTAAGACATTCTCTTTCATTTTATAATTCGAGAATGCTCCAAAGTTTCCATTCTTAGGTTGATTTAGCATCGAATTCACAAAAACGACTCATTTAATCGATTATATAAAAAGCTTAATCGATTATATCATAGTTAAAAACTGGAAAACTCATTTCGCCTGATATAATCGATTAGATTAAGGCCATAATCGATTATATTAACCCAGAATCAATATAATCGATTATCAAAAACACTTAATCGATTATTTAGTTCGTTAAACTCTTTTGATTCAAATTTTAAGTGAAATAATCAATTATCTACGTATCATAATCAATTAAAGTGTAGAAAAACATTTTTGCGAGAAAACAACTTGCTCTCAGGTTTAGGAAGGTCTTGAATGGGATTTATGACTTACTCTTTTCATCCATCACCCAAAACAGAACCTACTAAACTTGAAACTTCAGCTCTTGAGAAAATCTTCATCAATCTTCTCTCTTGAAAGCTTTAAACACTCTTTATGCCTTTCCTTTTCCATCTAGCAACCTTCCTTTGTGAGATGACGCAAGTCTTTAATGTTGATTAGAGCACTTTAAATCTTCATCATCAAAACTTTAAGACTTCATTAAAAAACTGGAGGACTTCATCAACACTTGTCCTTGAAATATGCTAACAGGTATTTGATTGAAGTGTCAAATACGCCATCTTGGTCCTATTAAGATCAGCGCCAACCATTGGCAGCACAAGATCGCTGCGAGGAGAGTGCCTGACCTATTTGTCTTTCTCGCTCCGATGGTTAAACATAATTGCGTTATGAAAGAATGTTCGATCATCAAACTAAGACTCACTGAAAGCTGCCGTTCACGTCAGGGCATATAGATAAGCGGATATGTAGTTTCGTGTACTGATTCTCTTCGAGATTGGGTTGGTGTTCAGGCAGTCTCATTTGCTAATCTATATGTTTTCAATTTCAAGAGGGAAGAAGCAGGGTAGAGGAATTGGTTAACTCATCAAGCTCATGACCTGAAGATTGCAGGTTCGAATCATGTCCCCGCCTGATCATCTGAGGTCGTAGTCAGCCTCAATCTTTTTTATTCATAAGTCACTCAGTGAGTGCTTTCCTTTTCCCATGTCTTTGTTCGTCAACAACCAACCACAACTCAATCGAATGAACTGGACTCTGTTTTCCCTTCAGTTCAGCCCCTTTTCATTCGGTTGCCCTCTTTCAGTCCTTCTGGAAAAGATTCGTTACCCGATTGTTACTTGCTTCTCAACAAGCTACTAATTTGAATGGACGCTTCCTAACCACCACACCGGTATCTAGATTAAGTCACGAAGGCTACAACTGGGACTAAAAAGAGAATACAAAAGAGAATCTCTCAGGTCTGTCTGCCACAACCAGAAAAGAGACATGCTGTACAAATATTTCATTTAAGTCTTTTGTTGGGAGGAATTTCCTGCCTAGCCCTCTTGCTGTATATAAGTTCTCGCTTATACAGCCAAAAGAAGAATCTCTACGATCTCAAAAGCTGACTTCCACTAGTGCCTCACACCGTACGCTAGAAAAATGAAAAGAAGAATATGCCAACAAGGAAATATTATGCCACCGGAAATGGAAAAGCCAATCCGGTAGAATAATGAAAGGATGCCGCCATCGAATGAAGACAATACCCACCATACAGAAAAGGAGCAATTAGAGCACTGCAGTTCCCGTCCTATACTATAGTTCTTGTCCTGCCTTTCCAACAAGACAGATAGGTTTACGACTTTCGGAGGTTTGAAATGTATGGGGAAGGTTAAAGTATACGTCACATTGCAATATGGATAGTTGAAAGAGTGCGATTTGACCCAACTAGTGAATCTGTTTATCGAGTCGGCTTAGCATGATAGGAGTGAGTAAGGTAGAAGGAAAAGTGTGAAAAGAAGTCGGTGATAGGTTCTTCATCGATGGCTTGGCTTTAGGTCTATGTTATGGCGAATGGAAGAAAAGAAGGAATAGTTATTCAAGCAATTACCTATTCGCAAGGAAGCGCAAATTAGCAGGTGTCTGCTTGACTCAGTCATAGTCTAGCCGACCAACTGGTAGGCACTCAAAGCCTATGTTCACTAGATCAATTGAAAAGAGGTATGGTAGTGATCTGACTCCACGCATTGCACACTTTGTTCGTCCAAATTGTGCACAAACTGGGCATGGTGATGGGAGCTAGGCTTAAGGTACAGAAGGAGAGCCCTTCTCTTTCTTTGATGCACCATACGCTAATTCTACTTTGGAAGCACTGATTTAAATCTTCCTACTTTCTTTGGTGCCAAAGATCGATGACTAGTTAACCTACTCCTGGCCCGAGGAAGACTCCACAAAAGACATGTAGCAAAATTATGTTTTACTGGATTGGTTAGCTTGTCACTTAATCTTCGACAGGCCGTTGAAAAACCCGTCAACTCTTTGTTTATGGGGACCCATTCTGAAAGGTTCTTCTTCCTCTTCTGCTTTGCCCCATCTTACTAATCATAATGAAGGGGCAGTCAAAGGTATCCCCAAGTCGGCAAAGACCCATAAGTATCCATTGTTAACACAAAGAAACCGCCAGCTTTTAGAAAATGTTTCCTTCGTCCCAAGGAAAGGAAGGAATGAAAGAGGGAGTTACAACAACTAAGGGAGTCTGCCCTGAATGCCCAGAATAGGCTCTAAATGAAATAGAAATCCCGTAAGTGAAGTCACCCTCAGACTTGAAAACGACTAAGCTTTTTATTTTTGCCTTGACTTAGCCTTTCCCAAGGCACCTTTGCCTTCTTTCCTTGGCTTGGTGGGAAGGGCGACTCATTGTGGTATCTGTATCTGGCCTCTTTCGAAATGGGCGTAGTAAACCGTTACCTTTCTCTACTCTATAACTATAAGTAAGGGTAGGAAAGCTTTGTCCTTTGACCGATCGGGCTGTAATTCGACTCGAGCAAGAAAGAAGCCAATCAATGAATTGATTAACCTGAGATGATAAATCTATCATGTCTGAGTTCTACGATTCGGGTTCAAAGCGGAGTTTCAAGACAATCAATAAAGAAGTGGTGCTTCTTTCCTATACTCCAACTCGGTAGCTCATTCTGGTGGCTTTCAAGCCAGGGAAATAAGGAAGGAAAGCGAAGTCAGCATCCAACTCTGGTACTAGCAAACGATGACTTAGGAAAAGAAGTGAAGGATAAGGGATTAGTGAGCAGATGGTGCAGCCTTAATCCTAAAGCCGTTGTTGCTAAAGTATCTTAGTAGAAAGTGAAGAGATGTTACGATGTAGCCTTTGATAATAAGATATATATATGACTACTTTCCTTTATTTATCTTATCTTAGGCCCTTTTGTTTGTGTTTATTATTCTCCTAAAGTAAGTCAAGGCATTCCCCCTGTTATAGAAGGTCAAAAGAGAAATGATGGAATCTCTATAAGAGCTGCGGAACTAACCGCTCTATTAGAAAGTAGAATTACCAACTTTTACACAAATTTTCAAGTGGATGAGATCGGTCAAGTGGTCTCCGTTGGAGATGGGATTGCACGTGTTTATGGATTGAACGAGATTCAAGTTGGGGAAATGGTTGAATTTTCCAGCAGTGTGAAAGGAATAGCATTGAATCTTGAGAATGAGAATGTCAAAATTGTGTTCTTTGGTAGTGATACCGCTATAAAAGAAGGAGATCTTGTCAAATGCACTGGATCTATTGTGGATGTTCCTACGAGAAAGGCTATGCTAGGGCGTGTGGTCGACGTGTTGGGAGTACCTATTGATGGAAGAGGGGCTCTAAGCGATCACGAGCGAAGACGTGTCAAAGTGAAAGTCGCTGGTACTATTGAACGTAAATCTGTGCACGAGCCTATGCAAACAGGGTTAAAAGCGGTAGATAGCCTGGTTCCTATAGGCCGTGGTCAACGAGAACTTATAATCGGGGATTGACAAACTGGAAAAACAGCTATTGTTATTGATACCATATTAAATCAAAAGCAAATGAACTCAAGGGCCACCTCAGAGAGTGAGACATTGTATTGTGTCTATGTACCGATTGGACAGAAACGCTCAACTGTGGCACAATTAGTTCAAATTCTTTCAGAAGCGAATGCTTTAGAATATTCCATTCATGTAGCAGCCACCGCTTCAGATCTTGCACCTTTGCAATTTCTGGCCCCATATTCTGGGTGTGCCATGGGGGAATATTTCCGCGATAATGGAATGCACGCATTAATAATCTATGATGATCTTAGTAAACAGGTTGCGGCATATCGACAAATGTCATTATTGTTACGCCGACCACCAGGCCGTGAGGCTTTCCCAAGCAATGTTTTCTATTTACATTCCCATCTCTTAGAAAGAGATGCTAAACGATCGGACCAGACAGGTGCAGGTAGCTTGACCGCCTTACCCATCATTAAAACACAAGCGGGAGACGTATCGGCCTATATTCCAACCAACGTGATCTCCATTACTGATGGACAAATATGTTTGGAAACAAACCTCTTTTATCGCGGAATTAGACCTACTATTAATGTCGGCTTATCTGTTAGTCACATCGGGTCTGCTGCTCAGTTGAGAGCTATGAAACAAGTCTACGGTAGTTTAAAACTTGAATTGGCACAATATCGCGAAGTCGCCACCTTTTCTTGCGCAACAGTTTTTCAAAACCGCTTTCTTACTCTCTCAAGGTTGATCAAAGTCTTTGGAAGTGGTGATTTTTGTGCTTAAGCTTTCTATCCAGCACTCTATCAGGTGTATTCTTTTACTGTTTTTCTAAACGGGTATAATTCATCCCTTGGATCTGTTCTAAGGGAGGTGTGTTCATCTCTTGTGTGTCAAGAGAGGTGGGAATCATCCTCAGTGTGTCTGGGGAGGTGTTTCATCCTTAGTGTGTCTAAGGAGGTGTTTCCTTTATCTTTATCTGTTATTGCATGAATTGGTGTTTGTAATTTCAATTAAAGATAGTGGGGTGATCATCACGTATTTGTGAAGATTGGGAACTGGACGAAGGATTGGCCTAATCTGAACCAGTATAAATCTCTGTGTTCTTTCTCTTTCCCTATCTCTTTTTATTGTGGATCATATTAACAATTGCAATTCAAACTGTGCTAATCTAAGGTTAAGGATAATCCGCATCTTGGTTTTAAAACAGTTATTTAAAATCTGGAAAATTATTTTAAAGGGAAAAAGTTTCTTAAAAATCCAATTCACCCCCCCTCTTGATTTTTACACTACCGTCTATTTCTAACAATTGGCCTCAGAGCTGGTTTTTGAAAATTATTCAAAATCAAGATCCTTATGGCAGGCAAAAATCAATCTTTTGCTGAAGGTGCATCTATTCATAGACCACCACTCTTTACTGGTGAAAACTAGGCTTTTTTGAAAAAGAGAATGGAGATTTTCCTTAGGTCCAATGATCAATGCGTTTGGGATGCAATTGTAAATGGTCCATATATTTCTATGACTGTTGTTAATGAAGTGCAGGTACCCAAAGTGAGGGCAAGTTGGACAAAGGATGAATACAATGAGTATCAATGTGACATAAGGGCATGCAATATGATATCATATGCATTCACTGTTGATGAGTTTTATAGGTTGTCTGATTGCACTACTGCAAAGGAGATGTGATACACTCTTGAAGTCACACATGAAGGAATGGAGGATGTAAAAAGATCAAGGAAGAACACCTTGATTCAAGAATATGAGATGTTCCAGATGAGCAAAGGGGAAACCATCTACGACGTTCAGAAAAGATTTACTCACATTGTAAATCACCTCAAGGCGTTAGGTAAGAAATTTGATACTGAGGAATTAAATGTGAAAATTTTAAAATCTTTGGACAGGACATGGCAACCCAAGGTGACGGCTATCACGGAATCCAAGAATCTCACAAGCATGAATATGACAACTCTCTTTGATAAGCTTAGAGAACACGAAATTGAGCTTGGACGCTTCAAAGGAGAAGAAGAAGATGTCAAGAGGAAAGGTGTTGCTCTTAAATCCGAATCCTACAAGGATGAGAGTAGTGATTCAGATGATAATTGTGAATGCAGTGACATCATTCTGTTTGTCAAAAAATACAAGAAGTTTATCAAGAACAAAAACAAAGGGAATTTCAAGAAAGGTAAGAAAGCTGAAAATTTAAATTCTCTTGATAACTTTAAATGCTATAGTTGTGGAAAAAGGGGACACTTGAAGTCGGATTGCCCCAACATCAAGAAAGATAAAGAAAAGGTCAAGAAACACAAAAAGCTTTTTGACAAGAAGAAAAAGAAGGTGTACATTGCTTGGGAAGATAGTGAAGTGAGTTCTTCTGAAAGTGCAAATGATTCGGAAGAAGAAGCAAACATTTGTCTCATGGCGATCTTCCAAATAACTATGATGAATTGCTTGCAGAGTTTCTTGATTTATTTGAAAAATCTGAAAAACTTACCTCTTTTCATAATAAATTAAAAAATGACTACAAGAGTCTTGAAAAGAAAATTATTGATTCGGAAGAAGAGAAAAAGGTTTTGAAAGAGGATTTAGAAAAAGCAAAAATTCCATGCAAATGCAAAACAAAAATTCCTGTTTGTGAAAATTGTAATGTTCTTGCAAACAAAGTATCTTATCTTGAAACATCTCTTTCAAATATTACATGGGAAATAAAAATTTAAATAATGTTTTAAAAGTGCAAAAAGGTTTATATGAAAAAGCAGGACTTGGCTATAGTTTCAGATATAATCATAAACCTACCAAAACTGTTTTTGTAAAAGTATAATCATCTAATTCAAGTAAGATTTTTGAAAATATAAATTTATTTAATAAACCAAATGTTCCTATAAAGAAAGTTTATAAAAATGCATATATTCCAAGAAAAACAAATGCTCCTACATGTTTTTATTGTATGCATAAAGGTCATTCGTTTAATAAATGCAATATCAAGCGTTTTAGTGTTCCTAATGGGAAAAACTGTTTCTAACCCATGAGGACCCTAATAAGTGACTTTAGGGCACCTTAATATTTTTTTTTATGATGCAGGTTGGTCCCAAGTCTAGAAAGTCATTGTGGTACCTTGATAGTAGTTGTTCAAGACACATGACGGGTGATAAAAGCAAATTCAAAAGCTTCAAAAAGAAAGAGCAAGGTTATGTAACCTATGGAGACAACAACAAGGGAAAGATCATTGGTAGTGGAGTGATTGGAGAATCTTTAAAGATTCATGATGTTCTTCTTGTTGATGGGTTGAAGCACCATATGCTAAGCATTAGTCAACTTTGTGATAAAGGTTGAAAGGTAACTTTTGATAGTGATCTTTGCAAAATTCATCACAAAGACTCAAATGAAATCGCCCTCATTGGTAAGAGACATAATAATATTTATTTAATTGATATTGATTGTGCATCTACATCTAGTAATTTATCTTGTTTAGTTGCTAAAGAAGAGGATCCATGGTTATGGCATAGAAGAGATGCTCACATTCATATGCCTCATCTAAGTAAACTCATATCAAAAGAGTTAGTAATTGGTTTGCCAAAACTGATTTTTGAAAAGAACAAACTATGTGTAGCTTGTCAAAAAGGGAAGCAAACTAAAATTTCTTTTAAATCTAAAAATGTTGTTTCCACTTCTAAACCTTTAGAATTACTGCACATGGATTTATTTGGTCCCTCGAGAACAAAAAGTTTTGGTGGCAATTATTATGCTCTTGTGATTGTTGATGATTACTCTAGATTTACTTGGACTCTTTTTCTTTCATCTAAAAGTGATGCTTTCAAAGAATTTAGAAAATTTTCCAAGGTTATTCAAAATGAAAAGGATTTAGAAATCAAGTTTTTTAGCAGTGATCATGGCGGTGAATTTCAATATGTTTCTTTTGAAAAATTTTGTGAAGAACAAGGTATTTGTCATAATTTTTCAGCACCAAGAACACCTCAACAAAATGGGGTAGTTGAAAGAAAAAATAGATCTTTGGAAGAACTTGCAAGAACTATGTTGAATGAAAATAATTTACCTAAATATTTTTGGGCTAATGTCATAAGCACCGCTTGTTATGTTTTAAATAGAGTTTTAATAAGACCTATTTTGAAATTAACACCTTATGAGCTTTTCAAAGGAAGAAAACCAAATATTTCTCATTTTAGAATTTTTGGATGCAAATGTTTTGTTTTGAATAATGGAAAAGATAGCCTTGGGAAATTTGATGCTAAATCCGATGAAGCTACATTCTTAGGTTATTCTTTGAATAGTAAAACATATAGAGTTTTTAATAAAAGGACTTTAAATGTTGAAGAATCTACACATGTTGTCTTTGATGAATATCTAGACCTTGAGGAAACTCCTCTTGAGTCAAAAAGAATCTTTGTAGATGATGAAGGAGAATATCAAGAAGAAACTCCTTTAGAAGAAGCTGTTGAAGAAATCAAAAGGGATGAGAACCCTCCTCAAAATGAAAGTCTACCAAAAGAATGGAGACCACCAAAAGAAGTATCTTTGGACAATGTCATTGGAGATATCTCAAAAGGTGTAAGAACAAGGAGGAACATAAATAATTTTGTATGAATGTTGCTTTTGTTTCACAGATTGAACCAAAGACCATAGAAGAAGCTTTGACGGATGAACATTGGTGTATAGCAATGCAAGAATAGCTAAATCAGTTTGAAAGAAATCAGGTATGGGATTTAATTCCTAAAACTAACAATATGCAGGTTATTGGCACCAGATGGGTTTTTAGAAATAAGCTTGATGAAAATGGAAATATCACCAAGAACAAAGCAAGGCTGGTTGCAAAAGGCTATAGACAAGAAGAAGGCATAGACTATGATGAAACATATGCTCCAGTAGCAAGACTTGAAGCTATTCGTTTGTTGCTAGCATATGCCTCCAGCATGGGATTCAAATTGTTTCAAATGGATGTAAAAAGTGCTTTCCTAAATGGATACATCAAGGAAGAAGTCTATGTAGAACAACCTCCAGGCTTTGAAGATTTCAAAAATCCTAACCATGTGTACAAGTTGAAGAAAGCCTTGTAAGGACTCAAACAAGCTCCAAGATCTTGGTATGAAAGGTTAAGTAATTTCTTACTTGAAAATAGTTTTAGAAGAGGTAAAGTTGATTCTACTCTTTTTATTAAGAAATCAAAGAAACATATTCTCATTGTTCAAGTTTATGTTAATGATATCATATTTGGATCAACTAATGATGATCTTTGCCAAGAGTTTGCAAGTAATATGCAGGGAGAGTTTGAAATGTCCATGATGGGAGAATTAAATTTCTTTCTTGGTTTGCAAATCAAACAATTAAAGAAAGGCATATTTATATGTCAAACAAAGTATTGCAATGAAATCTTAAAGAAATTCGAGATAGAAAGTTCCAAGGAAGCTGCAACTCCCATGGCTACATCTTGTTATGTGGATCAAGATTTAAGTGGTAAGGCTGTAGATCAAACAAAGTATCGAGGTATCATCGGATCAATACTTTATCTTACTGCTAGTAGACCTGATATTATTAAAAGTGTGTGTGTTTGTGCTAGGTTTCAATCCAACCCTAGAGAATCACACCTAAAGGCTGTTAAGAGAATCCTTAAGTACCTTAGAGGAACAAAAACCTTCGGTTTATGGTACCCTTCAGAAGCCTAACCTAGTATTGTAGGTTTTTCTTATTCGGATTATGGTGGTTGTAGAGTTGATAGGAAGAGTACTAGTGGTACATGTCATCATTTAGGATGTTCTTTAGTTTCATGGCATTCTAAGAAACAGGCTAGTGTTGCTCTTTCAACCACAGAGGCTGAGTATATAGCAGCAGGGAGTTGTTGTGCTCAAATACTGTGGATGAAGCAGCAATTAGAAGACTTTGATATCTTTCTAGATCATATCCCTCTTAAGTGTGATAACACTAGTGCCATTAATTTGACTAGAAATCCTACCATGCATTCTAAGACAAAGCATATAGAAATTAGACATCATTTCATTAGAGATCATATAGCGAAAGGAGATTGCATTATAGAATACATAGATACAAAACATCAATTAGCTGATATCTTTACCAAACCTTTGCCTAGAGATAGATTTTATGAGCTTAGAAGAGATCTAGGAATTGTTGATGATAAATCTGTTGATTGATTGATGTTTATTGATGTGTTTCGACGTTAATTGTGTTTTTTACGAAAATTCCATATATAATCGATTAGTTTTCGTATGGTAATCGATTAAAAGCGCTCTTTTTGAAAATGTTTTAAAGCATAATCGATTAAGTTCATAACATAATCGACTAAATCGTTGGGGAGCAATTTAATCGATTAAGGAATGCACATAATCGATTAAATTCCTGGTTTTTTGTTTTCTGGAAAATTTTGCATGCAAATAATCAATTACGTTCTTCACATAATCGATTAAACGCAACATTCTGCATTTTTCAGCACACTGGTTTTTGAACGTTGAGCCTCCAAATCACGCGGTTTTCAGTACAAATGGCTATATTGGAATCCTAACGGCTATTTTCACATTAAATCAATGAATTATGATCAGAATCTTTGCCTATAAATGCCTAGATTGAGAATTAAAGTGCCACTTTCACTCTTTCTCACTCTTGGTGATATTCTGCTGGTATAATCACTGTTGTGCAAATTTGGTTAGCTGTTTCTGTGTTATCTTGAGTGTTTGTTCTTCTTTTTGTCAATTATCTACTCACATGGCTGATCAAAGAAGAAGAAAGATGCCCTCAAGGAAGAGAGGCAAAGCACCAATGTCGTCCCAACAGTAAGAAGAAAGATCACCAACTCTTGCTGGGTGGATATCTGATGAAGACTTGCAGATTGCTTATGTTAATCATTGGAAAGATAGGAAGATTCTTACTCCTAAATTCTTATCTTGTCAATTCTTTAGAACTCATGATTTTTCATTTCAGGAATTATTAGTTGCAAGTGGTTTACAAACTTTTGTAGAGCTTGAAGGTGCTTACTATCCAGATTTGGTTAGAGTTTTCTATATGAACTTGACTTCCAGAACAACAAATCCAAGTACCAAGGTGAAAGGAGTCCGAATCCACCTTGATGAAGATGTGTGGAACAATGTCGCTGGCCTATCCACACAAGGAGGAGTAAACATCACATATGGCTTTGAAGATTTCAACAAGCTGGTGGAATTCTGCAAATTTTGCAAAGACCCCAATCTACAAGTGGAGAACTTGTATAAAGTCGGTAATGTAAAATTAAATGAGCGTATGTTGCATTATATTATTGTCTGGATAATTGTTGCTAGAGGAACTAATCATGCTCAACTTACTAAGGAAGACATTATTTTGATGTATGGTTTCTTTAATAATGTTAGTGTTGATTGGCCTGCAATAATTTTAGATAATATGTTTAAAGCCACTAGGCTATTATCTTTTGCTTTACCCTGTGTTTATACCCAAGATTTTAGAATATTAAGGTGTGGATCTTAATGGAGAAAAAAAGCAGATTTTGCTCAGCAATAGCAAAATTGGAAAGAATGTTCTAAGGCACATGGGCCTTATTAAACAAGGGAACATGTTCAGGAAAAGAGATGAGGAGGCTGCAATGGATGAAGATGAAGAACCACCACCTCAACCTCAACCTAGCTCAATGGAAGCAAACATAGTCTCAAGGATGGACAACATGATGAGTCTTCAACTAACTCATTATGAAGATATTTGCTCCAAGCTCTCAAGGCTGAACAGGAGAGTCTACAGGGTAGAAAGAAAGCTGGAGATTGAAGATGTCTCTCCAGAAGAAGACAAAACTGGATCTTCAAGAGGAAAACAACCAGCACAAGATGCTGAGGAAGAAGAAGAAGATGCAGGGGATAGTGAAGAAACAGAATAGGCTACAAGTTTACTAATTCCCTTAGCTCAATTTTTTTTCAGCTGCTGTATTTATTTTTTCTCTCCATCTTTTCTGTGTAATTAATTTCTTTTGTTGTATTAATCTCTTGATATGTAATCTTTTTTAAAATGATAAAAATAAAGGGAGAGAAAAATATTTGTTTTGATTGATAATATTTCTATATCTCAAGCATTTAAGAAAATTAAAGTTTCAGGGGGAGTATTAGGAAAAATTTCAAATAGTTACCTAGTATATCTTAAACATTTAAGAGCAAAGTTTAAGGGGGAGTTTTTAGAAATAATTTCCATGCATTAATTTCCTTGAAATTTAAAATTCAAATTCAAATTGAAAATTAAATGTTATGAGACTGCCTATATTATTTCCTTTGTGGACTAATTTTTATGATGGAGATATCCATACATTATTTTATAAGTTTTTCAGGATATCAATCACAAGTCTCTATGTCTCTTTTTATCATCATCAAAAAGGGGGAGATTGTTGACATTTTTCAGACCAAGTGTTGATAAAGTCCTCTAGATATTTCATAAAGATTTAAAGTTTTGATGATGAAGATTTAAAGTGCTCTAAACAACATTAAAGACTTGTGTCATCTCACAAAGGAAGTTTGCTTGATGAAAAAGGCAAGGCATAAAGAGTGTTTAAAGCTTTCAAGAGAGAAAATTAATGAAGATTTTCTCAAGAGCTGAAGTTTCAAGTTTAGAAGGTTCTTTTTTGGGTGATGGATGAAAAGAGTAAGTCATAAATTCCATTCAAGACCTTTCCAAACCTGAGAGCAAGTTGTTTTCTCACAAAAACGTTTTTCTACGCTTTTAATCGATTATGATACGTAGTCTAATCGATTATTTCACTTAAAATTTGAATAAAAATAGTTTAACGAACTAAATAATCGATTAAGTGTTTTTGATAATCGATTATATTGATTCTGAGTTAATATAATCGATTATGGCCTTAATCTAATCGATTATATCAGGCAATATGAGTTTTCCAGTTTTTAACTCTGAAATAATCGATTAAGCTTTTTAGATAATCGATTAAATAAGTTGTTTTTGCGAATTCAATGCTAAATCAACCTAAGAATAGAAACTTTGATGTATTTTCGAATTATAAGATGAAAGAGAATGTCTTAGGTTCAACACATTTGATTAAACACAATATTCAAAGTGTTCTTGCGCTATGGTTTTTCAAAACCGCTTTCTTGCTCTCTCAAGGTTGATCAAAGTCTTTCGAAGTGGTGATCTTTGTGCTTAAGCTTTCTATCCAGCACTCTATCAGGTGTATTCTTTTACTGTTTTTCTAAACGGGTATAATTCATCCCTTGGATTTGTTCTAAGGGAGGTGTGTTCATCTCTTGTGTGTCAAGAGAGGTGGGAATCATCCTCAATGTGTTTGGAGAGGTGTTTCATTCTTAGTGTGTCTAAGGAGGTGTTTCCTTTATTTTTATTTGTTATTGCATGAATTGGTTTTTGTAATTTCAATTAAAGATAGTGGGGTGATCATTACGCATTTGTGGTGATTGGGAACTGGACATAGGATTGGCCTAATCCGAACCAGTATAAATCTCTGTGTTCTTTCTCTTTCCCTATCTCTTTTTATTGTGGATCATATTAACAATTGCAATTCAAACTGCGCTAATCTAAGGTTAAGGATAATCCGCATCCTGGTTTTAAAACAGTTATTTAAAATCTGGAAAATTATTTTAAAGGGAAAAAGTTTCTTAAAAATCCAATTCACCCCCCCCTCTTGATTTTTACACTGTCGTCTATTTCTAACAAAGTGTAGACTGATTGGGTTTCCATGAGTTCGTTCTCTTTTCTTGAATTTTAAAGATTATGTTTTTTATAAGATTTGTACGTCTATACATGTATAATTTGATCAACTTCCACTTTCATCCTTAATTGCATGAGAATTAAATGATTGTTTGATTTTCTTACACTCAAGAATTAGGCAAACTCGGTAAAAACAATCCCATAGCTTGTGTCATTATTTTTCTTGAAATAAAAATCCATTTCATTTTTAGTACAAAAGGCACATTTAGTAAGTTGGTGCAATAGTCGAAGCAGTGCATCAATTGTTTAACTGAACTTGTTTGGTACTACATCACTCCATCAGTTGATCTTAACTTTGTGTTCGTCCGATGAACCAACCCGAATTTCAGTAGTGCTACAAGTGAACATCTTAGTACTCCAAGTTTGGTTATTTGACCTTGCCAAATTTTAGTTGATTCAACCACTTGTTGAAGTCAAATTTGACCAAGCTATATTTGTGTTGCTGCCAACTATGCCACATAAATTTGTGTGGCATGGTTGATATAACTGAAGCTTAAATCATAACATTGCCACTAAAGCTTACCCTTGCTACCAGGCATTATTAAGTCAACCTGATTTTATTAAGATAACTTGTGAACCTGCTAGGAATTAAGGGTATTATGGCCTACTCAAATTTGAGACATGATCAAAATTAAAATGATCTTAGATCGAGAAGTATTTGTTGAAGATAGAGAAAGGAACTTGAAGAATAAATACAAGAAGCATGACAAAGAAAAAGAATAAAAGGAAATAAAGAAGAAGATTCCCAGGAAGATTCACAAGAAAAAGGCCCAAAAAAATACAAGAAGAAATAAAGAAGCAGGTATAAAAAAACTCGTACTAAAAAATAGTCAAAAAATATAAGTCCACACCCGTACGGATTGTGGATGATACAAGTAGTTTACGGACTTTTGTCCATATACTCGACTCTAATTATGATTAGTTTATTTTAACATTAAAAATAAAAATACAATCGTATAGAATTATTATTTGATTAATATTCATCATTATAGAAAGCAAAATTAATTACCATTATTTTATGTACAAAATGTTAATTACTATTATTGTATTCACTAATTGTTAAACTTCTTATTATAAACATCTTACTATTTTTTTAATATTATCTAAAACATACAATATTATCTAAATATTAATTTGTGTTTTTGAATTTAATCTCCATTTTTTATTAATAATTTGACTTTGAGAGGACATTCTTAATTTTTTTAAAAATAACAATAATTTTACATCATAATATTAGTATAATTACACATAATTTTATGACAACCAAATTTACAAAAAAATTTCTTACTACTTAATAATAACATTTTGAAATGTTATGATTTAAGAAAAAAAAGTACCATTTTTCTAATTATTATAAAATTAGTATTTTATTTTATGAATTACATAGGATATAATATTTATATTAATATGACTAAAAATTATAATAAACTAATATATTTAATATAAATAAATCATAGTAATTAAAATTTAGAATAAACAACAACTATATAAATTCTATTAAATTTCTTTTAAATATATAGTTTTGCTTTAAGAATTAGTGTTGGTGTATTGTATTTATATATATCTACATATAGCTGAAATAGTATAATAGTAGTTGCTGAAATCGGGGTGTTACAATATGTTTTGTTTTCTTAAAACAAAATTCTTAGATTGATAAATCATTTCTCATGTAAGAAAAGTTTTGTTTTTGAATTTAAAAATGAGATACACCAAATATTATTATAATTCATTAAATTTGAAGGAGGTTTTATTGGTTTATTGGCCAATATGTTATTATGAATTGTATGTGAAAAAATCATAAATAGAAAAATAAAAAAATAGAAAATTAATACAATTTTATTATGAAAAAAGAATTGAAATTATTATTAGAAAAGATTTTATTGACATAAGATTTTAATTGACACCAGCTTGTCATATCTATAAATAAATCTAAACAAATGTTTGTATCTAAGATTAGTTTGATATAAGTCATTGTCAACTCCTAATGAATTATGCTCAAACTAATAACCTATAAAATATCTATTAATACCTACTACAACGAATAATAGAAATAAACATTTTAAATAAGTTCGTATGCCAATTGTATTTGTACAAAAACTTCTATTATAAAAGTAGCGAACAAAGCCTTCATTTTTACACCAATTGATCTATTGCTTTTATTTTCAACAAAGATCAAATCTCCATCATGGCTATTTCTTTGTGTTTTTCTCATGAGGTAAATATTTCTATTTTTTTTAACTTAACCTACCTATTTCATTTTACTTGTGTTTGAGTTAGATATAATTAATATTTACTACCAAATATCATTAGAAACATAATTGATATCTAATTATGAAATATTGATTATTTATGTACAGGTGGACAAGAAATTTATCTCTGAAGTAAGCATACTTGCATTGATAATATTATTATTACTCCCAAGTGTATCATATTCACTATTTCCAAATCCTAAAATTGACATAAAAAGAGCTACGTTTGTATCTGAAAGTTTTGAAGTAGGACCAGGATCAATTGCAGCAAAAACATTTTTAAATATAGAGTTTCCAAAAGGTCATGTTGGAGTTAAAAGTTTTGATGGTGAACTAGTTGATCAAGAAGGGAACTCAATACCTTCATATGAAACATATCTTCATCATTGGTTTGCCATAAAGTACATTGAAAATATTACCATGTCCAATGATCCAAAGCTTCGTCGTCCAGATGATTTTTCTTTCCAAAGAAATGAAGGCATGTGCAATGGAAATATTCTTCCACATTATTGGGGATTTGGAGTTGAATCACGAGGAACATCCTCAAATATTCCAGATCCTTTTGCAATAGAACAAGGTAACCCTACACAAATTCCAAAGGGATATGAAGAGAAATAGTTACTCAACATCATGGCGATTGATACACGTGGTGTGCAAGATAAGAAAGGTTGCACTAAATGTAGATGTGACCTTATGAATCTTCCAAAGGAATTTTATAATGTTACAGTGGATGTGCATAACCAGCCATTGACTACAAATTATAAAGGAGGACTTTTTTGTTGTCAAGATAACCTACAATGTAAACAAATAGATGGTTTTCAAGGTTCAAAAAGAAAGCTTTCCTTAAGATACAAAATAAGTTGGGTTGAATGGAACAAACAACAAGTACCAGTTAAAGTTTACATACTTGATTCCACTGACATAATTAGATCAAATGGTTCTGAAATAATTCATGATTGTCAGGTAAATATGTTATTGAAAACATTACTTTGAGAAAAAATAAATTAACTTTTATGATCTCAATTAGAGTGGGTGAACAAAAACAATCAATTCTTTGTAGGCAGAGTATACCATTCTAACAATTAGTGGTGACGACTCTCCTCATGTCCAAAAGGCAAACATTCCAATGATGAAAGGAGGTTTCCTCATTTATGCCACTGCTCATATGCATTCAGGTGTTGTGAATGCAACTTTATATGGACAAGTGATTAAATATTTTCCTTCAATTTATATACCTTTTGTGATTCGTTACATAATTTTATGAAACATTTTATGCATGACTTTTTATGTAATAAATTTTCTAATTTCATGGTATTCTTAAAGGTCACATATTTTAATGCATTCTAGACTCTAAAAAGTATGTTTTTAATCTTTTAGAATGGAAATACTTTATGCACTTCAACACCAAAATATGGAACAGGAAATGAGGCAGGAAATGAGAAAGATTATCTTATTGGAATGTCTACTTGTTATCCACAACCAGGTTCTGTCAAGATTCTTGATGCTGAAATTTTGACTCTAGAATCTAGATATAAAAACGAGTTTCGTACTGGAGCCATGGGACATTTCTACATCTATTTGGCAAAGAAAATACCACAAGAATATTAAAAATGTAATTTGAAATCATTCATGTTCCTACACCAACTACTGAATTTTGTTTTGGGAGAGTTTACTAATGACATAAATATAGAAATTTATTTTCCTTTCACCTAAATTCTCGTGAAATTATTTTTATTTAATGCATTATCAAGAAAGGAAAAACAAAATATAATACAAAAGACATTTGTTTTCATTTTATCCTGTATTCAAATGTTTAATTCTTTAAAATTTTATTGTTTATTTTGTTCAAAATATATTTTCTTTGTTTTCATTAACGCGTTACCTTATTCTAATTTGTGTATGATTACCACATTTCCAATCTTTTGTTAACACATTATAATAATATGAATTTGACTACTTAAAAAGACAAATGAGAAAAAAAATACGTCATATTATATATCGAGTTTAAGAAGAATACTTGTATTCATATAGTAAGAAGAAAATTGCACTAAAACATGTAAAGTACAACAAAATCTCTAATGATCATAAATAACTTGTTTGGTGACCTTCCCCGATAAAATCACCTTATTTCTATGTGCCACTTTCATTTTCTCTTCAAATGAGAAGTGAAAGTGGTTCCTTTTATTTAGTGTCATAAAGACCACATTTATATCTCATGTTACAACCTATTAAAGTTCCTATCTTCCTTAAATATGTAAATTGGTTTTTGGTTATGAAGATCATATATTTTCTTTTGTTGCAATACCAATACCATCACTACATTGAAATAAATGGTTAGCTCTAGAAATGGATTTCAATAGAGCTTGAAATGCTTTGAATTTTTTTCTCTACATGTTATTCATTAAAAGTTTATAGGGGATTGTCATATAGCTTTGAAATATGTTTACAAATATTTTCATAAACATTAATAGAAAATAACAATGAATAGTTTAGTTTATATTTGTTTATCCTAACCTAGGTTATGTTTGGTTCTCATTCATCAACTGTAAAGAGTTCAACTAATCAAAACTAGTTAATGGGAATTTTAATTGGCACATTTGGCTTACATAAGAGTACACAAAATCATTCCTGACTATTATCTTACACTACATAAAATTAGTCACTTACCTATAATTTTAATGTGTGGATTTGGATTCATATATAATGTGTGCATTACCTATGATTATTTACATATGGATTTCAATTTGTGTTTAAATTTGTTTAAACTAGCAATGCACAAAAGAAATTCATATGTAATTTTGGTTCGTTAGGTCAAGAATCCTTTTAAAGGATATAACTTACAGGTAAGGCTAATTTTATGAGAAGTAATTCACCTATTACCTACAAAGTTTACATACGAATATGGGAAAATTAATCATTAAAAGATAAATATGCGATGTATGCTACATGTTTCAGTGTTCTCTCTGATATGAAAATAGTGGTGCCCTAGCCAGCTAATGTCACCATTGAGCTCTGTTGTCCTTCCATTCCCATTGTTGCTCTTACTATAACATCGCAAATTTTAGGATATTTGGATTTAAATAAATTAATGAATTTTTCTCCAATGTTATGGGATTAGGAAATTATACATTAATTATTATAGGATTAGTAGTAAAAATTGAAATTTAAAGGATAATTTATTATGATCCTTGATTTAATTGGAGAAAATAAAGGGGATAAGAAATTTAGTGGATCTAACCATGGTTAAGGGATGTAGAAATTGGTCGGCAAAATAAGAGTAAGTAGAGATATTTTAGAATTTAAAGAAAATAATGATTAATTAAGGATATTAATTATGGATCATATAATTAAATAGATATTTAGTGGTGGATATGACAACAAAGAGTTAATGGTCTAGTGGAGGCATAATATAGATGGAAGGTAATGGTTTTGAATTATACAATGACACATATAAGTATTTTGAGTTTTAGGAATTTTAAGTAACTAGAAATGAAAAAATTAATATATGATTAAAATTTTATTTAAATTAAAAAAAATTAATTTTTAGTAAATAAAGATAAGATTAAAGATAATTCATTCTAAGTAATTAGAGATAAAACTAAAGATTAAAAAATAACTCATTTTAAGTAATTAGAGATAAGATTAAAATCATATTTAAATTAAAGATAATTTATTTTAAGTAACTAGAGATGAAATTAAAATTTGATTTAGGTTAAAGATAATTTATTTAAGTCACTAGACATAAGATTAAAATATCATTTAAATTAAAGATAAATTATTTTTGTGTAATTAGAGATAAGATTCAAATATGATTTAAATTAAAGGTAATAATTTGAAATGTGAAAGAAATTTGCGGAGATAAGATTATGGAGAGATTCAATAAATCTAGACAAAATTTAGAAGTTGAAATATTAAAATTAAATCTTCCACTAAATAATAATTGTCACATAAGTTCACTAAAAAATAACTACCCATAATTGGTTGGAGACTGAGAATTAGGGCTAAAGTACAATTTAAATAGAAAGCTACAACCACATAGCATACTAGCCACTTGAGATAGAACACTTCAGAAAAATCTGGAAGAACAAAGGCTAGGTGTTGATCAAATTTGTCAAATCCAGCCAAAGATAAGTATTAGTAATCAAGTTGAAGACAAGGAAATCAAGGTTAGTAACTCAATTTCATGTTTTAGCTTTTATATTTCACACAAACTCATAGGTTTAATTAAATTGAAGGATTGAAGGGAGATAGCAAACTACAAAATTCTGTAATTGTATTTTGAAGAGCAATTATGTTTTGATCATCCTAGGAGGGGATTAATTGTAAATGAGGTACATTTTTACGTACTAAGGGAGTTCTCATTTCGATTTTATCTTGTTTATAATCTTACCTTGCATAATTATATGAAATTAGACATGAGTAGATGAAGAATTGAATTAATGAATAATGTAGAAAACTTGTTTAGTGAAAAGCTGCCATGAAATTTGTATGTTTTAACGTAACTTGTGGGGGTTGTAGGAGAGTTGTGTTGATAGAATTAGTTCTCGTGGTCTGCATAAAAATTGTATTCCTAGATATTAAATTTCAAACACATTTTGAGTCACTCAAAAATGATGTCTTGAACTCAAGTTATATGTGTTTGATTGGCCATGTGTCAAGCTGCCAATGTTGGACAACATTAATCCTAACTACTTACATTTTATAGTTTTCTGGGCATGAAGATGATATATTTTTAAGGTGGCTTCTTCATGAAAAATTGTATTCCTAGATATTAGCTTTCTAATAAATTTTAATCATTCAAAAAGGAGGCTTTGAACTCAAGTTATGAGTATTTTAGTGACCATGTGTCAAATTGCCTGTGTTGGACAATGTTAACCATAATTACTTATGTTTTAAGATTTCTAAGCATGAAGATGATTTTTTTGAAGTTGGTTTCTTCATAAAAGTTGTACGCCTAGATGTTAGCTTTATAATTCATTTGAAATAATTCAAAAAGGGGATCCTGAACTAAAGATATGAGTATTTTAGTGATCATACATTAGAACTTTCAAGGTTGTATTGAGAGCGAAATTGTCAAAGGTTGTGAGACTATTTTTTTGCTCATCTTAACTGGTTTCTTGTATGGGGTAAGGAGTTTAAGGTTCTTGATAGATAAGGAATATGTTTTAACACGTAATGGCCTTAATTTGTGAATAATATGAATGAAATGTATTATGTTTTAATGGTTTTTGGAATTGTCAATGTTTATGTAATGTGTGACAGATTTCGGTAGTCATATTGTTTGAGAGATTTGATTGAGAATATGGAATTTATTTATTACCTCTATATAAAAAAGCTGCATGGTGGAATAAGTTCAATTCAAATGCAACGATGCAACCATTTCACGTGAGGAATGTAAAACTTGATTTCCAACATTTTGAAGGTAACAAAGTGTTACACTGGATCTTTAAAACTAAACAATTCTTTGATTAATTATTACAAAACTATAGAAGAACAAAAATTTATTATTGTTGCATTTCATGTCAACAAGGATGTTGTTCCTTGGTTCCAAATGTCGCTTGAAACTGAATTGTTTCACTCATGGAATTTTTTTTGATAATCTTGGAGACTGAGTTTGGTCCTTCCCCATATGAATGCCATCACTCTTCACTTTTTAAACTATGTCATGTTGGAATTTTTCAAGAACAAGTGTTGATAAAGTCCTCTCAATATTTCATGAAGATTCAAACTTTTGATGATGAAGATTTAAAGTTCTCTAAACAACATTAAAGACTTGTGTCATCTCACAAAGGAAGGTTGCTTGATGAAAAAGACAAGGCATAAAGAATGTTTAAAGCTTTCAAGAGAGAAGATTGATGAAGATTTTCTCAAGTGCTGGAGTTTCAAGTTTAGAAGTTTCTATTTTGGGTGATGGATGAAAAGAGTAAATCATAAATCCCATTCAAGACCATTTCAAACTTGAGAGCAAGTAGTTTTCTCGCAAAAACGTTTTTCTACGCTTTTAATCGATTATGATACGAAGTCTAATCGATTATTTTACTTAAAATTTGAATCAAAATAGTTTAACGAACAAAATATTCGATTAAGTGTTTTTGATAATCGATTATATTGATTCTGGGTTAATATAATCGATTATGGCCATAATCTAATCGATTATATCATGCAAAATGAGTTTTCCAATTTTTAACTCTGATATAATCGATTAAATAATTCGTTTTTGTGAATTCAATGCTGAATCAACCTAAGAATGGAAACTTTGATGTATATTCGAATTATAAAATGAAATAGAATGTCTTAGGTTCAACACATCTGATAAAACACAGTATTCAAAGTGTTCTTGCGATATAGTTTTTTAAAACCGCTTTCTTGCTCTCTCAAGGTTGATCAAAGTCTTTGGAAGTGGTGATCATTGTGCTTAAACTTTCATTCAGCACTCAATCAGGTGTTTTCTTTTACTGTTTTTTTAACCGGTAAAATTCATCCCTTGGATCTCTTCTAAGGGAGGTGTGTTCATCTCTTGTGTGTCAAGAGAGGTGGGAATTATCCTCAGTGTGTCTGAGGAGGTGTTTCATCCTTAGTGTGTCTAAGGAGGTGTTTCCTTTATCTTTATTTGTTATTGCATGAATTGGTGTTTGTAATTTCAATTAAAGATAGTGGGGTGATCATCACACATTTGTGGTGGTTGGGAACTGGACGTAGGATTGGCCTAATATGAACCAGTATAAATCTCTGTGTTTGATGAGTCATTATTTTCCCTTATTTTCTTACCTTTCTGTACTTGTTTTCATCTCTAATTTGTTTTTAATTTTTTATATTTTGTACTAATTTCTATTAGGGCTATATTTGGACCAGAAATTCATATTTTAATTAATTTGAATTTTCTATGTTTAATTATTCCAATTTTTATTTTCAGGGCAGTTTAAAATTATTTTGGGCTTGGAATTAATTCATGGACTTCAAGAGGAGCTGCCACGTCACAACTTGGACCAGATTTGTTTCTTTGGATTTTGGGCCCAATGGGGTCTAGGGTTTCGTGCCTATGCAATGCAACTACAAGTAGGGCAGCTGAGGGAGAACGGAACAGATAGACACAGCGCGAAGCAACACGGCAGCAGTAGTAGGATTAGGGTTTCTTTTACGTTTTGTCTTGCGGCGACAACAAATATTTTTAGGTTTACGTTTTGCTTTTGGTTTTCAATTCAGAATTCGTTTACTGTTCCATTGTTTTGCAATTCCAGTTTTCCGGTTTCAGTTTTCAATTTCGTTTTCAATTTCATTTTCGTTTTCTTTCAATTTCGTTTTCTGTCATTTTCGTTTTCTATTTCATTTTACGTTTTCGTTTTCAATTTCAATTTCAATTTCGTTTTACATTCGGTTTACATTCGGTTTACGTTTTCTATTTACTGAATTAATGGAAGGCTAAAATCCCAGGGTGGGGCTCTTGGACATGTTGCACTCACTGATGGAGGTTTTGTGCGTTTTATGGTTTTGTACGTTTGATTCTCCAATGTGAAGTCTCTGTTCTGGAGGATACTTAATCCCTTGAAAGGAGACCTTACAAGGTTCACGTTTGCTTAATTCGTGTAGGGAAGTCTTGGGTTAACTTTCGCTTAGTTGGTTAATCTAGACCGAACAAGGATTAAACGGACTAATAATCTGTTGAGAGCCAAGGATGTCAGAGATGCATTGTGTTCAAGAGTCTTGCCTATTTTAATTATTGCAATCAATTTGTTATTTGTCTGCTATATTTTAATTAACTGTTATTTGTCCAAACCCCCCCATTGCATGATTCAATCTTTTAACAGTGAAAATTGGTCCTTGAGAGACGACCTAGGAGTCACTTCTTCTAGTACTACATTTAATTGTTTTTTATTTGACCGAGTACGGCATCGATCAGTGTTCTTTCTCTTTCCCTATCTCTTTTTATTGTGGATCATATTAACAATTGCAATTCAAACTGCGCTCATCTAAGGTTAAGGATAATCCGCATCCTGGTTTTAAAACATTTATTTAAAATCTGGAAAATTATTTTAAAGAGAAAAAGTTTCTTAAAAATCCAATTCAGCCCTCCCTCTTGATTTTTACACTGCCGTTTATATTTAACAAAAAACTATATCAACAATTGATTTTTTATCTAATGGTATGGTTGATGATGATAATGAAAAAATTATTATAAGGTCTACTAATTGTTATGTACTATTTCAAGAGAATTTAAATTTTCAACTTTCTTACCTTATATTGAAATTTCCTTTGTTTTTGTTCTTGATAAACTTCGTGTATTTCTTGACAAACAGACTGATGTCACTGCATTCAAGGTTGTCATTTGAATCACTGCTTTCATCCTTGTAGGATTCAACTTTAAGAGCAACACCTTTCCTCTTGACGTCTTCTTCTTCTCCTTTGAAGCGTCCAAACTCAATTTTGTGTTCTCTAAGCTTACCAAAGAGAGTTGTCATATTCATGCTTGTGAGATTCTTGGATTCCGTGATAGCCGTCACCTTGGGTTGCCATGTCATGTCCAAAGATTTTAAAATTTTAACATTTATTTCCTCAGTGTCAAATTTCTTACCTAACGCCTTGAGGTGATTTACAATGTGAGTAAATCTTTTCTGAACATCGTAGATGGTTTCCCCTTTACTCATCCGGAACATCTCATATTCTTGAATCAAGGTGTTCTTCCTTGATCTTTTGACATCCTCCGTTCCTTCATGTGTTACTTCAAGAGTGTCCCACATCTCCTTTGCAGTAGTGCAATCAGACAACCTGTAAAACTCATCAACAGTTAACGCAGATGATATCATATTGCATGCTCTTATGTCGCACTGATACTCATTGTATTCATCCTTTGTCCAACTTGCTCTCACTTTGGGTACCTGCACTTCATTAACAATAGTCATAGGAATATATGGACCATTAACAATTGCATCCCAAATGCCTTGATCATTAGACCTAAGGAAAATCTCCATCCTCTTTTTCCAAAAAGGATAGTTTTCACCAGTAAAGAGTGGTGGTCTATAAATAGATGCACCTTCAGCAAAAGATTGATTTTTTCCTGCCATAAGGATCTTGGTTTTGAGTATTTTTCAAAACCAGCTCTGAGGCCAATTGTTAAATATTAACGACAGTGTAAAAATCAAGAGGGGAGGTGAATTGGATTTTTAAGAAACTTTTTCTCTTTAAAATAATTTTCCAGATTTTAAATAAATGTTTTAAAACCAGGATGAGGATTATCCATAACCTTAGATTAGCGCAGTTTGAATTGCAATTGTTAATATGATCCACAATAAAAGAGATAGGGAAAGAGAAAGAACACAGAGATTTATACTGATTCGGATTAAGCCAATCCTACGTCTAGTTCCCAATCACCACAACACGTGATGATCACCCCACTATCTTTAATTGAAATTACAAACACCAATTCATACAATAACAAATAAAGATAAAGGAAACACCTCCTTACACACACTAAGGATGAAACACCTCCCCAAACACACTAAGGATGATTCCCACCTCTCTTGTCACACAAGAGATGAACACACCTCCCTTAGAACAGATCCAAGGGATGACTTATACCCGTTTAAAAAATAGTAAAAGAAAACACCTGATTGAGTGCTGAATGAAAGCTTAAGCACAATGATCACCACTTCCAAAGACTTTGATCAACCTTGAGAGAGCAAGAAAGCGGTTTTGAAAAACTATAGCGCAAGAACACTTTGAATATTGTGTTTAATCAGATGTGTTGAACCTAAGACATTCTCGTTCATTTTTTAATTCGAAAATACATCAAAGTTTCCATTCTTAGGTTGATTTAGCATTGAATTCGCAAAAACGACTTATTTAATCGATTATCTAAGAAGCTTAATCGATTATATCAGAGTTAAAAACTGGAAAACTCATTTTTCCTTATATAATCGATTTGATTAAGGCCATAATCGATTATATTAACCCAGAATCAATATAATTGATTATTAAAAACACTTAATCGATTATGTAGTTCGTTAAACTATTTTGATTCAAATTTTAAGTGAAATAATCGATTAGACTATGTATCATAATCGATTAAAAGCTTAGAAAAACGTTTTTGCGAGAACACAACTTGCTCTCAGGTTTGGAAAGGTCTTGAATGGGATTTATGACTTACTGTTTTCATCCATCACCCAAAACAGAACCTTCTAAACTTGAAACTTCAGCTCTTGAGCAAATCTTCATCAATTTTCTCTCTTGAAAGCTTTAAACACTCTTTATGCCTTGCCTTTTTCATCAAGCATCCTTCCTTTGTGAGATGACACAAGTATTTAATGTTGTTTAAAGCACTTTAAATCTTCATCATCAAAACTTTAAATCTTCATGAAATATCTAGAGGACTTCATCAACACTTGGTCTTGAAATATGCCAACAATCTCCCCCTTTTTGATGATGATAAAAAGAAACATAGAGACTTGTGATTGATATCCTGAAAAACTTTAGAAAATAATGTATTGATATCTCCATCATAAAAATTAATCCACAAAGGAAATAATATAGGCAGACTGATAACATTTAATTTTCAATTTAAATTTTGAAATTTAAATTTCAAGGAAATTATTTCTAAAAACTCCCCCTTAAACTTTGCTCTTAAATGTTTAAGATATACTAGGTAATTATTTGAAATATTTCCTAATACTCTCCCTCAAACTTTAATTTTCTTAAATGCTTGAGATATTGACATATTATCAATCAAAATAAATATTTTTCTCCCCCTTTATTTTTATCATTTTCAAAAAGATTACATATCAAGAGATTAATACAGTAGAAGCAATTAATTACACAGAAAATATGGAGAGAAAAAAAATACAGCAGCTGAAAAAAAAAATTTGAGCTAAGGGAATTAGTGAACTTGTAGCATATTCTGTGTCTTCACTATGACCTGCATCTTCTTCTTCTTCCTCAGCATCTTGTGCTGGTTGTTTTCCTCTTGAAGATCCAGTATTGTCTTATTCTGGAGAGACATCTCCAATCTCCAGCTTTCTTTCTACCCTGTAGACTCTCCTGTTCAGCCTTGAGAGCTTGGAGCAAATATCTTCATAATGAGTTAGTTGAAGACTCATCATGCTGTCCATCCTTGAGACTATGTTTGCTTCCATTGAGCCGGGTTGAGGTTGAGGTGGTGGTTCTTCATCTTCATCCATGGCAGCTTCATCATCTCTTTGCCTAAACATGTTCCCTTGTTCAATAAGGTCCATGTGCCTTAGAACATTCTTTCCAATTTTGCTATTGCTGAGCAAAATCTGCTTGTTTTCTCCATTAAGATCCACACCTTTATATTCTAAAATCTTGGATATAAACACAACATAGGGTAAAGCAAAAGATAATAGCCTAGTGGCTTTAAACATATTATCTAAAATTATTGCAGGCCAATCAACACTAACATTATTAAAGAAACCATACATCAAAAGAATGTCTTCCTTAGTAAGTTGAGCATGATTAGTTCCTCTAGCAACAATTATCCAGACAATAATATAATGCAACATACGCTCATTTAATTTTACATTACAACTTTATAAAAGTTCTCCACTTGTAGATTGGGGTCTTTGCAAAATTTGCGGAATTCCACCAGCTTGTTGAAATCTTCAAAGCCATATGTGATGTTTACTCCTCCTTGTGTGGATAGGCTAGAAACATTGTTCCACACATCTTCATCAAGGTGGATTCAGACTCCTTTCACCTTGGTACTTGGATTTGCTGTTTTAGATGTTAAATTCATATAGAAAACTCTAACCAAATCTGGATAGTAAGCACCTTCAAGCTCTACAAAAGTTTGTAAACCACTTGCAACTAATAATTCCTGAAATGAAAAACCATGAGTTCTAAAAAATTGACAAGATAAGAATTTAGGAGTAAGAATCTTCCTGTCTTTCCAATGATTAACATAAGAAATCTGCAAGTCTTCATCATATATCCACCCAGCAAGAGTTGGTGGTCTTTCTTCTTGCTGTTGGGAGGACATGGGAGCTTTGCCTCTCCTTTTTGAGGGTATCTTTCTTCTTCTTTGATCAGCCATGTGAGTAGATAATTGACAAAAGAAGAACAAACACACAAGATAACACAGAAACAGCTAACCAAATTCACACAACAGTGATTATACCAGCAGAATATCACCAAGAGTGAGAGAGAGTGAAAGTGGCACTTTAATTCTCAATCTATGTATTTATAGGGAAAGATTCTGATCACAATTCATTGATTTAATGCGAAAATAGCTGTTAGGATTTGAATACAGCCGTTTGTACTGAAAACCACGTGATTTGGAGGCTCAACGTTCAAAAACCAGTAAGCAGAAAAATGCAGAACGTTGTGTTTAATCGATTATGTGAAGAACGTAATCGATTATTTGCGTGCAAAATTTTCCAGAAAACGAAAACCCAGGAATTTAATCGATTATGTGCATTCCTTAATCGATTAAATTGCTCCCCAGCGATTTAATCGATTATGTTATGAACTTAATCAATTATGCTTTAAAACATTTTCAAAAAGAGCGCTTTTAATCGATTACCATATGAAAACTAATCGATTATATACGAAATTTTCGTAAAAATACACAATTAACATCAAAACTCATCAATAAACATCAATCAATCAACAGATTTATCATCAACAATTCCTAGATCTCTTCTAAGCTCATAAAATCTATCTCTAGGCAAAGGTTTGGTGAAGATATCAGCTAATTGATGTTTTGTATCTATGTATTCTATAATGCAATCTCCTTTAGCTATATGATCTCTAATGAAATGATGTCTAATTTCTATATGCTTTGTCTTAGAATGCATGATAGGATTTCTAGTCAAATTAATGGCACTAGTGTTATCACACTTAAGAGGGATATGATCTAGAAAGATATCAAAGTCTTCTAATTGCTGCTTCATCCACAGTATTTGAGCACAACAACTCCCTGCTGCTATATACTCAGCCTCCGTGGTTGAAAGAGCAACACTAGCCTGTTTCTTAGAATGCCATGAAACTAAAGAACATCCTAAAAGATGACATGTTCCACTAGTACTCTTCCTATCAACTCTACAGCCACCATAATCTGAGTCAGAAAAACCTATAATACTAGGTGAGGCTCCTGAAGGGTACCATAAACCAAAGGTTTTTGTTCCTCTAAGGTACTTAAGGATTCTCTTAACAGCCTTTTAGGTGTGATTCTCTAGGGTTGGATTGAAACCTAGCACAAACACACACACTTTGCATAATATCGGTCTACTAGCAAGAAGATAAAGTAATGATCCGATCATACCTCGATACTTTGTTTGATCTACAGCCTTACCACTTAAATCTTGATCCAGATAACAAGATGTAGCCATGGGAGTTACAGCTTCCTTGGAACTTTCCATCTCAAATTTCTTTAAGATTTCGTTGCAATACTTTGTTTGACATATAAATATGCCTTTCTTCAATTGTTTGATTTGCAAACCAAGAAAGAAATTTAATTCTCCCATCATGGACATTTCGAACTCTCCCTGCATATTACTTGCAAACTCTTGGCAAAGATCATCATTAGTTGATCCAAATATGATATCATCAACATAAACTTGAACAATAAGAATATGTTTCTTTGATTTGTTATTAAAAAGAGTAGAATCAACTTTACCTCTTCTAAAACTATTTTCAAGTAAGAAATTACTTAACCTTTCATACCAAGATCTTGGAGCTTGTTTGAGTCCATACAAGGCTTTCTTCAACTTATAGACGTGGTTTGGATTTTTGAAATCTTCAAAGCCTGGAGGTTGTTCTACATAGACTTCTTCCTTGATGTATCCGTTTTAGAAAGCACTTTTTACATCCATTTGAAACAATTTGAATCCCATAATGGAGGCATATGCTAGCAACAAACGAATAGCTTCAAGTCCTGGTATTGGAGCATATGTTTCATCATAATCTATGCCTTCTTCTTGTCTATAGCCTTTTGCAACCAGCCTTGCTTTGTTCTTGGTGATATTTCCATCTTCATCAAGCTTATTTCTAAAAACCCATCTGGTGCCAATAACCTGCATATTGTTAGTTTTAGGAATTAAATCTGTTAGCATATTTCAAGGACAAGTGTTGATGAAGTCCTCCAGTTTTTAATGAAGTCTTAAAGTTTTGATGATGAAGATTTAAAGTGCTCTAATCAACATTAAAGACTTGTGTCATCTCACAAAGGAAGGTTGCTAGATGGAAAAGGAAAGGCATAAAGAGTGTTTAAAGCTTTCAAGAGAGAAGATTGATGAAGATTTTCTCAAGAAATGAAGTTTCAAGAGTAGAAGGTTCTGTTTTGGGTGTTGGATGAAAAGAGTAAGTCATAAATCCCATTCAAGACCTTCCCAAACAAGAGAGCAAGTTGTTTTCTCACAAAAACGTTTTTCTACGCTTTTAATCGATTATGATATGTAGATAATCGATTATTTAACTTAAAATTTGAATTAAAATTGTTTAACAAACTAAATAATCGATTAAGTGTTTTTGATAATCGATTATATTGATTCTGGGTTAATATAATCGATTATGGCCTTAATCTAATCGATTATATCAGACGAAATTAGTTTTCCAGTTTTTAAACATGATATAATCGATTAAGCTTTTTATATAATCGATTAAATGAGTCATTTTTGTGAAATCAATGCTAAATCAATCTAAGAATGGAAACTTTGGAGCATTTTCGAATTATAAAATGAAAGAGAACGTCTTAGGTAAAACATCATCTGAAAACAACACATATTCAAAGTGTTCTTGCGCCTTAGTTTTTCAAAATCGCTTTCTTGCTCTCTCAAGTTTGATCAAGTCTTTGGAAGTGGTGATCTTTGTGCTTAAGCTTTCTATCCAACACTATTATAAGGTGTATTCTTTTTACTATTTTTATAAACGGGAAAGTTCATCCCTTGGATCTGTTCTAAGGGAGGTGTGTTAAATAAAGACGACAGTGTAAAAACCAAGAGGGGCGGGTGATTTGGATTTTTAATAAACTTTTTCTCTTTAAAATAAATTTCCAGATTTTTGAATTACTTTCAAAAACTAGGATGCAAATTTTTCTTAACCTTGATTAAAGCAGATTGAGTTGAAATTGTTAAAAGGATCAACAATAAAAAGAGATAGGGAAAGAGAAAGAACACAAAGATTTATACTGGTTCGGATTAAGCCAATCCTACGTCCAGTTCCCAACCACTACAAATGCGTGATAATCACCCCACTATCTTTAATTGAAATTACAAACACCAATTCATGCAATAACAAATAAAGATAAAGGAAAACACCTCCTTAGACACACTAAGGATGAAACACCTCCCCAGACACACTAAGGATGAAACCCACCTCTCTTGACACATAAGAGATGAACACACCTCCCTTAGAACAGATCCACGGGATGAATTTTCCCGTTTAGAAAAACAGTAAAAGAATACACCTGATAATAGTGCTGGATAGAAAGCTTAAGCACAAAGATCACCACTTCCAAAGACTTGATCAAACTTGAGAAAGCAAGAAAGCGGTTTTTAAAAGCTAAGGCGCAAGAACACTTTGAAAATGTGTTGTTTTCAGATATATTGAACGTAAGATGTTCTCCTTCATTTTATAATTCGAAAATGCTCCAAAGTTTCCATTCTTAGTTTGATTTAGCATTGATTTCACAAAAATGACTCATTTAATCGATTATATAAAAAGCTTAATCGATTATATCATGTTTAAAAACTGGAAAACTAATTTCGTCTAATATAATCGATTATATTAACCCAGAATCAATATAATCGATTATCAAAAACACTTAATCGATTATTTAGTTTGTTAAACAATTTTAATTCAAATTTTAAGTTAAATAATCGATTATCTACGTATCATAATCGATTAAAAGCGTAGAAAAACATTTTTGCGAGAAAACAACTTGCTCTCTTGTTTGGGAAGGTCTTGAATGGGATTTATGACTTACTCTTTTCATCCAACACCCAAAACAGAACCTTCTACTCTTGAAACTTCAGCTCTTGAGAAAATCTTCATCAATCTTCTCTCTTGAAAGCTTTAAACACTCTTTATGCCTTTCCTTTTCTACCAAGCAACCTTCCTTTGTGAGATGGAAGAAGTCTTTAATGTTGATTGAATCACTTTAAATCTTCATTATCAAAACTTTAAGACTTCATTAAAACTCTGGAAGACTTCATTAACACTTGGTCTTCAAATATGCTAACAATCTCCCCCTTTTTGATGATGATAAAAAGAAACGTAGAGACTTGTGATTGATATCCTGAAAATCTTGAAAATAATGTATGGATATCTCTATCATAAAATTTAGTCCACAAAGGAAATAAAGTAGGCAGTCATATAGCATTTAAATTTCAATTTGAATTTTGAAAAAGAGATTTCAAGGAAATTAATATCTGGAAATTATTTCTAAAAACTCCCCCTTAAACTTTGCTCTTAAATGTTTAAGATATATTAGGTAATTATTTGAAATATTTCCTAATGCTCCCCCTGAAATTAATTTTCTTAAAAGCTAGAAATCTGGACATATTATCAATCAAAACAAATCTTTTTCTCCCCCTTTATTTTTATCATTTTCAAAAAGATTACAAATTCAGAGATTAATACAGCAAAAGCAATTAAATACATAGAAAATATAGAGGGAAAATAAAATACAGCAGCTGAAAAAAAAAATTAAGCTAAGAGAATTAGTGAACTTGTAGCCTATTCAGTTTCTTCACTATCCTCTGCATCTTCTTCATCTTCCTCATCATCCACTGCTGGCTGTTTTCCTCTTGAAGATCTAGCATTATCTTCTTCTGGAGAGACATCTTCAATCTCCAGCTTCCTTTCCACTCTATAAACTCTCCTATTAAGCCTTGAGAGCCTAGAGAAGAGGTCATCATAATGAGTTGTTTGGAGACTCATCATGGTGTCCATCCTTGAGAGAATATGTGCCTCCATTGATCCAGGTTGAGGTTGAGGTTGAGGTTGAGGTGGTGGTTCTTCATCATCTTCATCCATTGCAGCAGCTTCCTCATCTCTTTTCCTGAACCTGTTTCCTTGTTCTATAAGGCCCATGTGCCTTAGAACATTCTTCCCTATTTTGCTGTTGCTAAGCAAAATTTGCTTTTTTTCTCCTTCAAGATCTACACCTTTATATTCTAATATCTTTGAAATGAGTACAGCATAGGGTAAAGCAAATGATGATAGCCTAGTGGCTTTGAACATATTATCTAAAATAATAGAAGGCCAATCAATACTAACATTATTAAGAAAGCCATACATTAAAAGAATGTCCTCCTTAGTAAGTTGGGCATGATTGGTGCCTCTAGCAACAAGAATCCACACAATAACATAATGTAACATGCGTTCATTTAACTTAACATTACCAACTTTGTACAAGTTTTCTACTTGTAGATTTGGATCCTTGCAGAATTTGCGGAACTCCACCAGCTTATTGAAATCTTCAAAGCCATAAGTAATGTTGATGCCTTGGGTGGATAAGCCAACAACATTGTTCCATACCTCTTCATCAAGGTGAATTCGAACACCCTTCACCTTGGTACTAGGACTAGCTGTCCTTGAAGTCAAATTCATGTAGAACACTCTGACTAAGTCTGGATAATATGTTCCTTCCATTTCTACAAAGTTTTGCAATCCACTTGCAACTAAACAATCCTGAAAAGTGAAACCATGAGTTCTGAAAAAATTACAAGATAAATATTTAGGAGTTAGGATCTTCCTGTCTTTCCATTTATTCACAAAACCAATCTGCATATCCTCATCTGAAATCCATCCAGCAAGTGTTGGTGGTCTCCTTTCTTGCTGTTGGGATGCCATGTGCTCTTTGCCTCTCCTCCTTGAGGGCATCTTTCTCCTCCTTTGATCAGCCATGTGTATATAGAATGGACAAAAGAAAGAGCACATACGAGATAACACAGAAACAGAATAATCACAGAACTAGAAACTCGCACAAAAGAGGAATTATCAGCAGAAAATCAGCAAGAGTGAGAGAGAGTGAAAGTAGCACTTTTAATTCTCAATCTAGCTATTTATAGGCAAGGAATCTGATCGTAAAGCATTGATTTAATGTAAATAGAGCCGTTTAAAAATGAATATAGCCGTTAGGATTAAAAAACCACGTGAATTGGAGCCCAACGTTCAAAAAGACAGTGTGCAAAAAACACAGAACGTCGCATTTAATCAATTATTTAAAGAACTTAATCAATTTTTTGCCTTCAAAATTTTCCAGAAAACGAAAACCCAGAAATTTAATCAATTATGTGCATTCCTTAATCGATTAAATTTCTCCCCAGTGATTTAATCGATTATGTTATGAACTTAATCGATTATGTTTTAAAACATCTTTAAAAACAGTGCTTTTAATCGATTACCACATGAAAACAAGTCGATTAAATACAGAATTTTTCGTAAAAACACATAATTAACATCAAAACTCAACAATAAACATCAATCAATCAACAGATATATCATCAACAATTCCTAGATCTCTTCTAAGCTCATAAAATCTATCTCTAGGCAAAGGTTTCGTAAAGATATCAGCTAACTTGTTGATGTTTTTGCCTCCCTTCAAACTTGATCACATGTTGTCTCATCACCAAAGAGGCCTTTTTGAAAGAGGAACCATCCTACAACACATACAAGAAAAATTCTGGTCCTCTAAAAATACTTATTAGAGTCCTCATGGGTTAGGAACAATTTTTCCTTTGGGAACCCATTTGTATTTCCCATTAGGAACACTAAAACGTTTAATATTGCACCTATTAACAGAATGACCTTTATGTATACAATAAAAACATGTAGGAACATTTGTTTTTCTTGAAACATATGCATTTTTATAAACTATCTTTGTAGGCACATTTTGTTTAAAGGAATTAGGATTTTCAAAAACCTTATTTGAATAAGATGATTCTCCTTTTACAAAAACAGTTTTGGTAGGTTTATAATTATATCTGAAATTATAGCCAAGACCTGCTTTTTCATATAAACCTTTTTGCACATTTAAAATGTTATTTAAATTTTTATTTCCCATGGTAATTTTTGAAAGAGATGTTTCAAGATAAGAAACTTTATTAGCAAAAACTTTGCATTCTTCGCAAATAGGAATTTTTTATTTGCATTTACAAGGAATTTTTGCCTTTTCCAAATCATCTTTCAAAACCTTTTTCTCTTCTTCTAAATCCACAATTTTCTTTTCAAGACTCTTATAATCATTTTTTAATTTATTATGAACCGAAGAAAGCTTTTTAGATTTTTCACAAAGCCTAAGAAATTCTTCAAGCAATTCATCATAATTATTTGGAAGATCAGAATCACTTACCTCACTGCATGTGGATTCCGCATCATCCGCTATGAGACAAATATTGGCTTCTTCTTCTGATTCACTTGAACCTTCAGAACAACTCACTTCATTGTCGTCCCAAGCAATATATGCTTTCTTCTTCTTTTTGAAGAATTTTTTTCCATTCTTTTCCTTTTCTTCAGATTTCTTGGAATTCGGACAATCTGCTCTCATGTGCCCCTTTTTGCCACAACCATAACATTTATAATTATTGTTAGAATTTGAATTTTCAAATTTCTTACCTTTTTTATGGTTGCCTTTCTTCTTGATGAACTTCTTGTATTTCTTTACAAATTTATTAAGATCATCGTCTTCTGAATCATCAGTATCACTACTCTCCTCTTTGTCGAATTCGGCTTTAAGAGAAACACCTTTCCTCTTGACGTCTTCCTCTTCTCCTTTGAAACGTCCAAGCTCTAATTCGTGTTCTCTAAGCTTTCCAAAGAGAGTTGTCGTCACGTTCATGCTTGAGAGATTCTTGGATTCCGTGATAGTCGTCACTTTGGGTTGCCATGTCCTGTCCAAAGATTTTAAAATTTTCACATTTAACTCCTCAGTGTCAAATTTCTTACCTAATGCCTTGAGGTGATTTACAATGTGAGTAAATCTCTTTTGAACATCGTAGATGGTTTCCCCTTTGCTCATCCGGAACATCTAGTATTCTTGGATCAAGGTATTTTTCCTTGATCTCTTGACATCCTCTGTTCCTTCATGTGTGACTTCTAGAGTGTCCCACATTTCCTTTGCTGTAGTGCAATCAGATAACCTGTAAAACTCATCAACAGTTAAGGCAGATGATATCATATTACATGCCCTTATATCACATTGATATTCGTTGTACCCATCCTTGGTCCAACTTGCTCTCACTTTGGGTACCTGCACATCATTTACAACAGTCATAGGAATATATGGACCATTTATGATTGCATCCCAAATGCCTTGATCATTAGACCTAAGAAAAATCTCCATCCTCTTTTTCCAAAAAGGATAGTTTTCACCTGCAAAGAGTGGTGGTCTATGAATAGATGCACCTTCAGCAAAAGATTGATTTTTGCCTGCCATAAGGATCTTGTTTTTGAGTAATTTTCAAAAAACCAGCTCTGAGGCCAATTGTTAAATAAAGACGGCAGTGTAAAAACCAAGAGGGGAGGTGAATTGGATTTTTAATAAAATTTTTCTCTTTAAAATAAATTTCCAGATTTTTGAATTACATTCAAAAACTAGGATGCAAATTTTTCTTAACCTTGATTAAAGCAGATTGAGTTGCAATTGTTAAAATGATCCACAATAAAAAGAGATAGGGAAAGAGAAAGAACACAGAGATTTATACTAGTTCGGATTAAGTCAATCCTACGTCCAGTTCCCAACCATCACAAATGCGTGATGATCACCCCACTATCTTTAATTGAAATTACAAACACCAATTCATGCAATAACAAATAAAGATAAAGGAAAACACCTCCTTAGACACACTAAGGATGAAACACCTCCCCATACACACTGAGGATGAAACCCACCTCTCTTGACACACAAGAGATGAACATGACAACTCTCTTCGGAAAGCTTAGAGAACACGAAATTGAGCTTGGACGTTTCAAAGGAGAGGAGGAAGACGACAAGAGGAAAGGTGTTGCTCTTAAAGCGGAATCCTACAAGGATGAGAGTAGTGATTCAGATGACAATCTTGAATGCAGTGACATCAACATGTTCGTCAAGAAATACAAGAAGTTCATCAAGAACAAAAACAAAGGGAATTTCAAGAAAGGTAAGAAAGCTGAAAATTTAAATTCTCTTGATAACTTTAAATGCTATGGTTGTGGAAAAAGGGATCACTTGAAGTCGGATTGCCCCAACATCAAGAAAGATGAAGAAAAGGTCAAGAAGCACAAAAAGCCTTTTGACAAAAAGAAAAAAAAAAGCGTACATTGCTTGGGAAGATAATGAAGTGAGTTCTTCTGAAAGTGCAAGTGATTCGGAAGAAGAAGCAAACATTTGTCTCATGGCAGATGATGATGTTGAATCCACATGTAGCAAGGTAAGTGATTTTGGTCTTCCAAATAATTATGATGAATTGCTTGAAGAGTTTCTAGATTTATGTGAAAAATTTGAAAAACTTACTTCTTTTCATAATAAATTAAAAAATGACTATAAATGTCTTGAAAAGAAAATCCTTGATTTGGAAGAAGAGAAAAAGGTTTTAAAAGAGGATTTAGAAAAAGTGAAAATTCCTTGCAAATGCAAAACAAAAATTCCTGTTTGAGAAAATTGTAATGTTCTTGCTAATAAAGTATCCTATCTTGAAACATCTCTTCCGAAAATTACAATGGGAAATAAAAATTTAAATAATGTTTTGAATGTACAAAAAGGTTTATATGAAAAAGCAGGACTTGGCTATAATTTCAAATATAATCATAAACCTACCAAAACTATTTTTGCAAAAGGAAAATCATCTATTTCAAATAAGGTTTTTGAAAATACAAATTTCTTTAATAAACCAAATGTTCCTTTAAAGAAAGTTTATAAAAATGCATATACTCCAAGGAAAACAAATGCTCCTACATGTTTTTATTGTATGCATAAAGGTCATTCGGTGAATAAATGCAATATTAAACGTTTTAGTGTTCCTAATGGGAAATACAAATGGGTTCCCAAAGGAAAAATTGTTTCTAACCCATGAGGACCCTAATAAGTGACTTTAGGGGACCTAAATATCTTTGTTTATGATGCAGGTTGGTCCCAAGACTAAAAGTCATTGTGGTACCTTGATAGTGGTTGTTCAAGACACATGACGGGTGATAAAAGCAAATTCAAAAGGTTCAAAAAGAAAGACCAAGGTTTTGTAACCTATGGAGACAACAACAAGGGAAAGATCATTGGTAGTGGAGTGATTGGAGAATCTTTAAAGATTCATGATGTTCTTCTTGTTGATGGGTTGAAGCACAATTTGCTAAGCATTAGTCAACTTTGTGATAAAGGTTTAAAGGTAACGTTTGATAGTGATCTTTGCAAAATTCATCACAAGGACTCAAATGAAATCGCCCTCATTGGTAAGAGACATAATAATATTTATTTAATTGATATTGATTGTGCATCTACATCTAGTAATTTATCTTGTTTAGTTGCGAAAGAAGAGCATCCATGGTTATGGCATAGAAGAGCTGCTCACATTCATATGCCTCATCTAAGTAAACTCATATCTAAAGAGTTAGTAATTGGTTTGAGAAAACTGATTTTTGAAAAGAACAAACTATGTGCAGCTTGTCAAAAAGGGAAGCAAACTAAAATTTCTTTTAAATCTAAAAATGTTGTTTCCACTTCTAAACCTTTAGAATTACTGCACATGGATTTATTTGGTCCCTCTAGAACAAAAAGTTTTGGTGGCAATTATTATACTCTTGTGATTGTTGATGATTACTCTAGATTTACTTGGAATCTTTTTCTTTCATCTAAAAGTGATGCTTTCAAAGAATTTAGAAAATTTGCCAAGGTTATTCAAAATGAAAAGGATTTAAAAATCAACTTTTTAAGAAGTGATCATGGTGGTGAATTTCAAAATGTTTCTTTTGAAAATTTTTGTGAAGAACAAGGTATTTCTCATAATTTTTCAGCACCAAGAACACCTTAACAAAATGGTGTAGTTGAAAGGAAAAATAGATCTTTGGAAGAACTTGCAAGAACTATGTTAAATGAAAATAATTTACCTAAATATTTTTGGGCTGATGTCGTAAGCACCGCTTGTTATGTTTTAAATAGAGTTTTAATAAGACCTATTTTGAAATTAACACCTTATGAGATTTTCAAAGGAAGAAAACCAAATATTTCTCATTTCAGAATTTTTGGATGCAAATGTTTTGTTTTGAATAATGGAAAAGATAGCCTTGGGAAATTTGATGCTAAATCCGATGAAGCTACATTTTTAGGTTATTCTTTGCATAGTAAAGCATATAGAGTTTTTAGTAAAAGGACTTTAAATGTTGAAGAATCTATACATGTTGTCTTTGATGAATATCTAGACCTTGAGGAAATCCCTCTTGAGTCAAAAATATTCTTTGTAGATGATGAAGGAGAATATCAAGAAGAAACTCCTTTAGAAGAATCTGTTGAAGAAATCAATTTGGATGAGAATCCTCCCCATGATGAAAGTCTACCAAAAGAATGGAGACCACCTAAAAACGTATCTTTGGACAATGTCATTGGAGACATCTCAAAAGGTGTAAGAACAAGGAGGAACATGAATAATTTCTGTATGAATGTTGCTTTTGTTTCACAGATTGAACCAAAGACCGTAGAAGAAGCTTTGACGGATGAACATTGGTGTATAGCAATGCAAGAAGAGCTAAATCAGTTTGAAAGAAATCAGATATGGGATTTAATTCCTAAACCTAACAAAATGCAGGTTATAGGCACCAGATGGGTCTTTAGAAATAAGCTTGATGAAGATGAAAACATCACCAAGAACAAAGCAAGGCTGGTTGCAAAAGGTTATAGACAAGAAGAAGGCATAAACTATGATGAAACCTATGCTCCAGTAGCAAGACTTGAAGCTGTTCGTTTGTTGATAGCATATGCCTCCATTATGGGATTCAAATTGTTTCAAATGGATGTAAAAAGTGTTTTCCTAAACGGATACATCAAGGAAGAAGTCTATGTAGAACAACCTCCAGGCTTTGATGATTTCAAAATTCCTAACCATTTCTACAAGTTGAAGAAAGCCTTGTGTGGACTCAAAAATGCTCCAAGATCTTGGTATGAAAGGTTAAGTAATTTCTTACTTGAAAATAGTTTTAGAAGAGGTAAAGTTGATTCTACTCTTTTTATTAAGAAATCAAAGAAACATATTCTTATTGTTCAAGTTTATGTTGATGATATCATATTTGGATCAACTAATGATGATCTTTGCCAAGAGTTTGCTAGTAACATGTAGGGAGAGTTTGAAATGTCTATGATGGGAGAATTAAATTTCTTTCTTGGATTACAAATCAAACAATTGAAGAAAGGCATATTTATATGTCAAACAAAGTATTGCAACGAAATCTTAAAGAAATTTGTGATAGAAATTTCCAAGGATGTTGCAACTCCCATGGCTACATCTTGTTATCTAGATCAAGATTTAAGTGGTAAGGCTGTAGATCAAACAAGGTATCGAGGTATGATCAGATCATTACTTTATCTTACTGCTAGTAGACCTGATATTATGCAAAGTGTGTGTGTTTGTGCTAGGTTTCAATCCAACCCTAGAGAATCACACCTAAAGGCTATTAAGAGAATCCTTAAGTACCTTAGAGGAACAAAATCCTTTGGTTTATGGTACCCTTCAAGAGCCTCACCTAGTATCATAGGTTTTTCTGATTTTGATTATGGTGGTTGTAGAGTTGATAGGAAGAGTACTAGTGGTACATGTCATCTTTTAGGATGTTCTTTAGTTTCATGGCGTTCTAAGAAACAGGCTAGTGTTGCTCTTTCAACCACAGAGGTTGAGTATATAGCAGCAGGTAGTTGTTGTGCTCAAATACTATGGATGAAGCAGCAATTAGAAGATTTTGATATCTTTCTAGATCATATCCCTCTTAAGTGTGATAACACTAGTGCCATTAATTTGACTAGGAACCCTATCATGCATTCTAAGACAGCATATAGAAATTAGACATCATTTCATTAGAGATCATATAGCTAAAGGTGATTGCATTATAGAATACATAGATACCAAACATCAATTAGCTGATATCTTCACCAAACCTTTGCCTAGAGATAGATTTTATGAGCTTAGAAGAGATCTAGGAATTTTTTATGATAAATCTGTTGATTGATTGATGTTTATTGTTGCTTTTGATGTGAATTATGTGTTTTACAAAAAATTCCGTATATAATCGATTAGTTTTCGTGTGGTAATCGATTAAAAGCGTTGTTTTTAAAGATGTTTTAAAACATAATCGATTAAGTTCATAACATAATCAATTAAATCGCTGGGGAGCAATTTAATCGATTAAGGAATGCACATAATCGATTAAATTTCTGGGTTTTTGTTTTTCTGAAAATTTTGTATGCAAATAATCGATTACGTTCTTCACATAATCTATTAAATGCAACGTTCTGCGTTTTCTACACACTTGTTTTTTGAACGTTGGGCTTTCAATTCACGTGGTTTTCAGTACAAACGGCTATATTTGAATCCTAACGACTATTTTCACATTAAATCAATGAATTGTGATCAGATTCTTTGCCTATAAATAGCTAGATTGAGAATTAAAGTGCCACTTTCACTCTCTCTCACTCTTGCTGATATTTTGCTGATATACTCTCTGTTGTGCGAATTTGGTTAGCTGTTTCTGTGTTATTTTGTTTGTGTGTTCTTCTTTTGTCCTTTCTCTATCCACATGGCTGATCAAAGGAGAAGAAAGATGCCCTCAAGGAGGAGAGGCAAAACACCCATGTTAAATATAGATGGCAGTGTAAAAACCAAGAGGGGGGGGGGTGAATTGGGTTTTTAAAGAAATTTTCTCTTTCAAATTTATTTTCAGGTTTTGAATAACTTTCAAAAGCTTGGATGTGAATTTTTCCAATTCTTTGATTAACGCTTTTGGGATTAGCAATTGTAATAACGATCCACAAATAAAAGATAAAGAGAAAGAGAAAGAACACAGAGATTTATACTGGTTCGGATTAAGCCAATCCTACATCCAGTTCCCAACCACCACAAATTCGTGATGATTTTCCCCACTATCTTTAATTGAAATTACAAACACCAATTCATGCAATAACAAATAAAGATAAACGGAAACACCTCCTCAGACACACTAAGGATGAAACACCTCCCTGCACTACACCGAGGATGAAACCCACCTCTCTTGACACACAAGAGATGAAACACCTCCCTTAGAACAGATCCAAGGGATGAATTTTCCCTTTACGTAAAAACAAGAAAAGAATACACCGAAATGTGCTGGATAGAAAGCTTAAGCACAATGATCACCACTTCCAAAGACTTGATCAAACCGAAGAGAGCAGAAAGCGGCTTTGAAAAAGCTAAGGCGCAGTAAACACTTTGAATATTTTTGTGTTTATTCAGATGTGTTAAACCTAAGACATTCTCTTTCATTTTATAATAGGAAAATGCTCCAAAGTTTCCATTCTTAGGTTGATTTAGAATTGATTTCGCAAAAATGACTCATTTAATCGATTATATTAAAAGCTTAATCGATTATATCATGTTTAAAAAACTGGAAAACAAATATCGTCTGATTTAATCGATTAGATTAAGGCCATAATCGATTATATTAACCCAGAATCAATATAATCGATTATCAAAGACACTTAATCGATTATTTAGCTCGTTAAACATTTTTAAAACAAATTTTAAGTTAAATAATCGATTATCTACGTATGGTAATCGATTAAAAGCGTAGAAAACGCTTTTGCGAGAAAACACCTTGCTCTCTTGTTTGGGAAGGTCTTGAATGGGATTTATGACTTACTCTTTTATCCAACACCCAAAATGTAACCTTCTATCTTTGATCTTTCAGCTCTTTGAGAAAATCTTCATCAATCTTCTCTCTTGAAAGCTTTGAATGCTCTTTATGCCTTTCCTTTCTTATCAAGCAATCTTCCTTTGTGAGATGGCACAAGTCTTTAAAGTTGATTGAAACTTCCTAAAAACTTCATCATCAAAACCGTAGGTGTCCATAAAACTCTGGACTTGAAATATGCCAACAATCTCCCCTTTTGATGATGATAAAAAGAAACCTAGAGACTTGTGATAATATCCCGAAAATCTTGAAAATAATGTATGGATATCTCCATCATAAATATTAGTCCACAAAGGAAATAAAATAGGCAGTCATATAGCATTTAAGTTTCAATTTGAAATTTTGAAAAAGAGATTTCAAGAGATTAATGAGTGAAATTATTTCTAAAAGCTCCCCCTTAAACTATGCTCTTAATTGTTTAAGCTATATAAGGCACTTATTTGAATTATTTCCTAAAGCTCCCCTTGAAATTAATTTTCTTAAAAGCTATATTAACTAGACAGATTTTCAATCAAGACAAATATTTTCTCCCCCTTTATTTTTATCATTTTCAAAAAGATTACATTTTCAGAGATAATTACAGCAGAAGCAGATTAATACACAGAAAATAATAGAGAGAAAAAAATACAGTAGCTGGAAAATAATGAAGAACAAGCTAAGGAAAAAGAAACTTGTAGCTTATTCAGTTTCTTCACTATCTTCTTCATCTTCCTCATCATTGGCTGGCTGTTTGCCTCTTGAGGATGTTGTATTATCTTCTTCAGGAGATAAATCTTCAATTTCCATCTTTCTTTCAACTCTATACATTCTTCTATTAAGCCTTGAGAGTTGATGAGAAAGGCCTTGAAATTCCTTGGAGTGAAGATTCATCATAGAATCCATTCTTGATATGAGAAGCTCTTCCACCGATCCCGGTTGAGGTTGAAATTGGGGTGGAGGTTGAGGTTGGTCTTCATCATCTTCTTCCATGGCAGCAGCCTCCTTCTTCTCTTTGAGTAAACCTGTTGCCTTGTTCTATAAGGCCCATATGCCTTAGAACATTTTTGCCAATTTTGCTATTGCTTAGCAAAATCTGTTTATTCTCCCCTTCAAGATCAACACCTTTGTATTCTAGAATCTTAGAAACAAACACAGCATAGGGTAATGCAAAAGAGGAAAGCCTAATGGCTTTAAACATATTATCAAGGATAATTGAGGGCCAATCTATGCTCACATTATTAAGGAATCCATACATAAGAAGGATGTCTTCCTTAGTAAGTTGGGCATGATTAGTGCCTCTTGCAACTAAAATCCAAACAATAACATAATGCAGCATTCTTTCATTTAACTTAACATTACCAACTTTATACAAGTTCTCAACTTGTAAGTTAGGATCCTTGCAGAATTTTCTGAATTCTACCAACTTGTTGAAGTCTTCAAACCCATATGTGATGTTTATTCCTTGAGTTGATAGACCAGCTACATTGTGCCACAAATCTTCATCAAAGAAGATCCTTACACCCTTCACTTTGGTGCTTGGGCTGGCAGTCCTTGATGTTAAGTTCATGTAGAATACTCTTACCAAATCTGGGTAGAAAGCTCCTTCCATCTCCACAAATTTTTGTAGTCCACTTCCTACTAAAAATTCCTGAAATTGAAAACCATGAGATCTAAAAAATTCACAAGACAAGAATTTAGGGGTAAGAATTTTTCTATCCTTCCACTTGTTAACAAAGGCAATTTGCAGATCTTCATCTGAAATCCAACCAGCTAGAGTTGGAGGTCTCCTTTCTTGAGAAGTCATTGGCTCCTTGCCCTTTCTCCTTGATGGCATCTTCCTTCTTCATAAACTTGATCATTTGCTATCTCATCACCAAAGAGGCCTTTTGGATATGGAACCAGCCTGCAATATAAACAAGAAAAGTTCTGGTTCCCTAAAATCACTTATTAGGGTCCTCATGGGTTAGAAACAATTTTTCCTTTGGGAACCCATTTGTATCTCCCATTAGGAACACTAAAACGTTTAATATTGCATCTATTAACCGAATGACCTTTATGCATACAGTAAAAACATGTAGGAACATTTGTTTTCCTTGAAATATGTGCATTTTTATAAAACTTCTTTGTAGAGACATTTTGTTTAAAGGAATTAGAATTTTCAAAAACTTTATTTGAATTAGACGATTCTCCTTTCACAAAAACAGTTTTAGTAGGTTTATGATTATACCTGAAATTATAACCAAGACCTGCTTTTTCATATAAACCTTTTTGCACTTTCAAAACATTGTTTAAATTATTATTACCCATTGTAATTTTTGAAAGAGATGTTTCAAGATAAGAAACCTTGTTAGCAAGTTCATTACAATTTTCACAAATAGGAATTTTTGTTTTGCATTTGCAAGGGATTTTTGCCTTTTCCAAATCATCTTTCAAAACCTTTTTCTCTTCTTCCAAATCAATAATTTTCTTTTCAAGAATCTTAAAATCATTTTTCAATTTGTTATGAGCCGAAAAAAGCTTTTCAGATTTTTTTACAAAGATTTAGAAATTCTTCAAGCAATTCATCATAATCATTTGGAAGATCAGAATCACTTACCTCGCTACACGTGGATTCCACATCATCATCTGCCATGAGACAAATATTTGCTTCTTCTTCTGATTCACTTGAACCTTCAGAAGAACTCACTTCATTGTCGTCCCAAGCAATATATGCTCTCTTCTTCTTTTTGAAGAACTTCTTACTTTTCTTTTCCCTTTCTTCAGGTTTCTTGGAATTCGGACAATCTGCTCTCATGTGCCCCTTTTGCCACAACCATAACATTTATAATTATTGTTAGAATTTGAACTTTCAAATTTCTTACCTTTCTTATGGTTGCTTTTCTTCTTGATGAACTTCTTGTATTTCTTTACAAATTTATCAAGATCATCATCTTCTGAATCATTAGTATCACTACTCTCCTCTTTGTCGGATTCCGCTTTAAGAGCAATGCCTTTTCTCTTGACGTCTTCTTCTTCTCCTTTAAAACGTCCAAGCTCCATTTCATGTTCTCTAAGCTTCCCGAAGAGAGTTGTCATATTCATGTTTGACAGATTCTTTGATTCCGTGATGGCCGTCACTTTAGGTTGCCAAGTCCTCGTCCAAAGATTTCAAAATTTTGACATTTAATTCTTCAAGATCGAATTTCTTACCTAACGCCTTGAGATGATTTACGATGTGAGTAAATCTCTTTTGTACGTCGCATATGGTTTCTCCTTTGCTCATACGGAACATTTCATATTCCTGAATCAAGGTGTTCTTCCTTGATCGTTTCACTTCTTCCGTTCCTTCATGTGTGACTTCTAGAGTGTCCCACATCTCCTTTGCGAGTAGTGCAATCCGATAACCTCGTAAAACTCATCAATGGTTAAGGCAGATGCTATCATGTTACATGCCCTTATGTCGCATTGATTTTGGTTGTATTCATCCTTGCTCCAATTTGCTTTCTTCTTAGGTACTCGCGCTTCTTCAACAACAACCATAGGAATAAAAGGACCATTTACAACAAAGATCCCAAACGCCTTGATCATTAGACCTTAGAAAATTTCCATCCTCTTTTTCCAAAAAGGATAGTTTTCACCTGTAAAAGTGGTGGTCTATAGATAGATGCACCTTCAAGAAAAGTTTGATTTTTGTCTCGCCATAAGGATCTTGTTTTTGAATAACTTTCAAAAACCAGCTCGAGGCCAATTGTTAAATATAGATGGCAGTGTAAAAACCAAGAGGGGGGTGAATTGGGTTTTTAAAGAAATTTTCTATTTCAAATTTATTTTCAGGTTTTGAATAACTTTCAAAAGCTTGGATGTGAATTTTTCCAATTCTTTGATTAACGCTTTTGGGATTAGCAATTGTAATAATGATCCACAAATAAAAGATAAAGAGAAAGAGAAAGAACACAGAGATTTATACTGGTTCGGATTAAGCCAATCCTACATCCAGTTCCCAACCACCACAAATTCGTGATGATTTTCCCCACTATCTTTAATTGAAATTACAAACACCAATTCATGCAATAACAAATAAAGATAAACGAAACACCTCCTCGGACACACTAAGGATGAAACACCTCCCGCACACACCGAGGATGAAACCCACCTCTCTTGACACACAAGAGATGAAACACCTCCCTTAGAACAGATCCAAGGGATGAATTTTCCCTTTACGTAAAAACAAGAAAAGAATACACCTGAAATGTGCCGGATAGAAAGCTTAAGCACAATGATCACCACTTCCAAAGACTTGATCAAACCGAAGAGAGCAGGAAAGCGGCTTTGAAAAAGCTAAGGCGCAGAAACACTTTGAATATTTTGTGTTTAATCGGATGTGTTAAACCTAAGACATTCTCTTTCATTTTATAATTCGAAAATGCTCCAAAGTTTCCATTCTTAGGTTGATTTAGAATTGATTTCGCAAAACGACTCATTTAATCGATTATATTAAAAGCTTAATCGATTATATCATGTTTAAAAAGCTGGAAAACAAATATCGCCTCGATTTAATCGATTAGATTAAGGCCATAATCGATTATATTAACTCAGAATCAATATAATCGATTATCAAAGACACTTAATCGATTATTTAGCTCGTTAAACATTTTTAAAACAAATTTTAAGTTAAATAATCGATTATCTACGTATGGTAATCGATTAAAAGCGTAGAAAAACGTTTTTGCGAGAAAACACCTTGCTCTCTTGTTTGGGAAGGTCTTGAATGGGATTTATGACTTACTCTTTTTATCCAACACCCAAAACAGAACCTTCTATCTTTGATCTTTCAGCTCTTTGAGAAAATCTTCATTTATCTTCTCTCATGAAATCTTTGAATGCTCTTTATGCCTTTCCTTTCTTATCAAGCAATCTTCCTTTGTGAGATGGCACAAGTCTTTAAAGTTGATTGAAACTTCCTAAAAACTTCATCATCAAAACTGTAGGTGTCCATAAAACTCTGGACTTGAAATATGCCAACACCCATGACATCCCAACAGCAAGAACAAAGACCACCAACTCTTGCTGGGTGGATCTCTGATGAAGATCTTCAGATTGCCTACGTGAATCACTGGAAAGACAGGAAGATTCTTACTCCAAAATATTTATCTTGTCAATTTTTCAGAACTCATGGCTTTACTTTTCAGGATTTGTTAGTTGCAAATGGCTTGCAAAATTTTGTAGAGATGGAAGGAGCTTACTATCTAGATTTAGTTAGAGTTTTCTACATGAATCTGACCTCAAGAACAGCAAATCCTAGTACCAAGGTGAAGCGAGTTTGAATTCACCTTGATGAAGAAGTGTGGAATAATGTTGCTGGCCTATCCACACAAGGAGGTATAAACATCACATATGGCTTTGAAGACTTCAACAAGATAGTGGAGTTTCGCAAATTCTGCAAGGATCCAAACTTACAAGTAGAGAACTTGTATAAAGTTGGTAATGTGAAGTAAAATGAGTGTATGTTACATTATGTTATTGTCTGGATTCTTGTTGCAAGAGGAACCAATCATGCTCAACTTACTAAGGAAGACATTCTTTTGATGTATGGCTTTCTTAATAATGTTAGTATTGATTGGCCTGCTATTATTTTAGATAATATGTTTAAAGCCACTAGGCTATCATCATTTGCTTTACCCTATGTTGTGTTTATATCCAAGATTTTAGAATATAAAGGTGTAGATCTTGAAGGAGAAAACAAGCAAATTTTGCTAAGCAACAGCAAAATCGAGAAGAATGTTCCAAGGCACATGGGCCTTATTGAACAAGGGAACAGGTTCAGGCAAAGGGATGAGGAAGCTGCAATGGATGAAGATGAAGAACCACCACCTCAACCTCAACCTGGGTCAATGGAAGCAAATATTCTCTCTAGGATGGATAGCATGATGAGTCTTCAAGTAACTCATTATGATGACATTTGCTCCAAGCTCTCAAGGCTTAATAGGAGAGTTTACAAGGTGGAAAGAAAGCTGGAGATTGAAGATGTCTCTCCAGAAGAAGACAATACAGGATCTTCAAGAGGCAAACAGCCAGTAGTAGATGCTGAGGAAGAAGAAGAAGATGCAGGGGATAGTGAAGAAACAGAATAGGCTACAAGTTCACTAATTCCCTTAGCTTTATTTTTTTTCAGCTGCTGTATTTTTTTGTCCCTTTATATTTTATATGTAATCTTTTTGAAAATGATAAAAATAAAGGGGGAAAAAAATATTTGTTTTGATTGATAACATGTCCATATCTCTAGCATTTAAGAAAATTAATTTTAGGGAAAGTATTAGGAAATATTTCAAATAATTACCTAATATATCTTAAACATTTAAGAGCAAAGTTTAAGGGGGAGTTTTTAGAAATAATTTCTATGCGTTAATTTCCTTGAAAGCAAATCTTCAAAGCATAAAGAACCTGAAATTCTAGCACCTCCTTCATATAGACATTGTTCTATTGAAACTTGGTTTGATGAAGATGAGGAAAGAATTGAGAAATTTCAGTCTCATATCAGTAAAAAGGCAGTGAATCCACCAAAGATTCTGAGTTTTCAGTGGCTGGAAGATGAAGGAATTGCTGATATAATCACCATGCTGCAGTTTCAAGAGTTGCAGAAATTCCTTGAGCTAAATGGGATCATTTATCCAGACTTAGTGAAGGTTTTCTATACAAACCTTAAGCATGATGGTTCTATTCTTACCTCCAAAGTAAAAGGAAAGGATACTACTATAAGCAATGCTGTTTGGACAAGGGTGGCTAGCTTCAAAACTGATGGAATCGTTGTAAGTAGGGGATATTGTGGCTCTTTGGAAGATTTCAACAAAATTCAGACCTACAGGGAATGTTTGCGTGATCCTCAAGGTTCTATTAGGGGATTTCATGTTGGAGGTCTAACTTTGACTGCCAGGATTCTCACCTTCATAATCACCTGGATGCTCACACGAAGGGGAAGTAACCATGCTACCTTAAATGAAGGTGATCTTGTTCTGATTTTTTGCTTGATGAAATCTGTTAAAATTAATTGGATTCACATTTTGAAAGATCACATGATAAAATCAAAGAGGCTAACTGATTATCGCCTTCCCTATGCATTGCTAATTTCAAAGTTTCTTGAGTATTTTCGTGTGGATATAAGAGGTGAACAGAAAATCAATATTGGAAGATCTCATCAGCTAGATAATAGCTTCTTGTTCAAGTTGGGCTTTAATAAAAAGGATGGTGAATGGGTTGCTAGACAAGGCCCTGGATATGCTGGAACAAGTGTTGCTGGTGCTACTGCTGAAGAATCTTCAATGATGGGAGACATTGTGCCTTATGTTCCTCCTGTTGATCGTGGCACTCCATTATCTCTATTTGAGCAAACTGTGCTGCAACGGTTTGATTCTATCCAATCTCACCAAATGTATCGTCACTCATATTGCATGGAATGTTTTGGGCACATTGATCAAAGTATTGAGGACCTGCATGCCTAACTAGCTCAAATTCATGTTGGCTATAGTACTGTGGTTGATGATGATGATGGAGAGGATGATGATTAAACTGGATCTGCAACTGCTAGAGAGAAGTTGTTGCTGCTAAATCAGTTGCTGCTGCTGTTTTTTGGCTGGTGTTTAGAGTAATACTGTTATTGCTGCTGTCTTTACTGATTTTGAAGCACCGCTGCTGTGCCTACTGGTTCTGGAAGAAAAGCTGTGTTTGCTGGTTTATTGAATGTTGTTGTTGTTGCTCCATTTATGTTGATGCACTTGCTGTTACTGAAGTGATGCTGATGCTTATGGTGCTGCTACACAGATTCTGCTGTTGCTGCTGCACTAATCCTGCTGTTGTTGCTATTTTTGTTGTTTTAGAGTAATGCTGGTTTTGCTGATGCATATGTTGCTTCATTCATGTTTTTGCATTTCATTGCTATTTGTTTTTGTGCTGTTAGTGTTTCATTGTTGCTGGTTTTTTAATTGGGTCTCATGCCCATGTTTGTTGAAAATTTCTAATTTACTGCATATGCTATATTTGAATCTTTTCTTCCTTATGCTATTTGATGATTACAAAGGGGGAGAAAGAATTATGCACACCATGTAAAAGGGTAGAAATATTGAAGCACATGTAAAAGGGAGATTATGTGAAAGAGGGAGAATATGTAATTGGGGAGACTTTGTTTCTGCTGCTATATTTTTCTGCTCTGTGTTTATTTTCAGGACTCCTACATTCTTCAAAGACAATGGATGCTTCAAGTGGTTGTCATCATCAAATAGGGGGAGTTTGTTGGACTTGAAGACTTGGTTTCAAGTAAATTTGATGTCTCCAACCACTTTGATGATGAAGATGATGGTGCTTGAAGAATGAAGATTTTATCTTAGGATTAGAGTGTCTTAGGATGTGGGGTAAGATGCATTTCATTTAATCTTGGACTTAATCTTGTGTTTTAAAATAGTTTGAAATGTTTTTAAAAGTCTTAACTGTTTTTCAACTCATTAAAAATGTGTTTTCAATTAGTTAAAATGTTCTTAGTTTGATGGCTAAGTCATTCTTAAACATTTTAACCAATTGGTGTTTTAAAGCTTTGTTTTTTGCTGATTTCAGCTAGCTATTTTTCTGAATTTAAATCAGTTGAAATTCTGGAGCTATTTTTAAGAAATCCAAGCTCTCTGGAAAAACTAGCTAAATCGCATTTTCAACTGACTGTTTTCAGTTTTCAGAATTGGGGTGCTCTCTGGAAAATTCATTTTAATGAAAACAACTAGCTAAATCGCGTTTCAACTGACTGATTTTATCAGAAACAGCTTTAAACCTCTGGAACAGTTCTGTTATAAATACTTTGAATTTTAAAGAACTGAGTAACGAATCAATTACAGAGAAACCCATTGTTCAAGAAGGCTTTTCAAGTGTTCTAAATCAATTTGCGAAATCAATCAAGGAGTCCAAGATCAAATTGAATTGAGAATCTTTCCATAGAAAGCTATACTCTGTTTTTTGCTATGTTTCAGTTTCTGGAATTGTTTTTCAGGTGAATTCGTTCCAAATTCTTGTGTAATCTTGTACTGGGTTTGTTTTTTCTTAATCAGGGTGATTAAGGAGTTCTTGTAATAGGGTTTTACAAGGGTATACAGATCTTGTAGGGTTCAAAATCAAGTGTATTGTTCTGGTTTTAGTTTTTCATGTAGGGTTCATGTAAAAACTGAAATTTAGTGAATTGCTTTGATTTGGGTGTTTAGGAAACTGAATGTAGCCTTCGTTGGAAGGTGAACTAGTATAAATCTCTTGTGTTGATCTTCCTTCCCTACTTCTTTAAATTCTGTAATTGAAATTTGAATTGCTAATTAAATTGGATATATGATACATTGGTAAAAGCATTTCAAGAATTTTTAAAGAATTGATTTTCCTCTTCATTTAAAATCTGTTTTTCATAAATTGGCCTTGGATTTCGAAAATCTTTTAAGAGTTTAATTCACCCCCTCTTAAACTCAGCCATTTATTCCAACAGTTTAGAGCACTTTAAATCTTCATTATCAAAACTTTAAATTTTCATGAAATATCTAGAGGACTTCATCAACACTTGGTCTTGAAATATGCCAACATTTTTATATAGACAAAAATGATTAGTTAAAAAGTTAAAATAGTTATTTAAATCCATGTATGAACCAATATGTCAATTGTAATACATTCAAATACTGCATTATAATTAATGGGTCTCATAAGATCCTCATAATCATCACCAACTCTGCTATCACATAAAAATGAATTGTTAATATCTTTGTGTATCTAGATTGAAAATGACTGGTTAAAGAAGTTGAAAGAAGTTGAAATAGTTGGTTAAATGAGTAAATTGTTGGTTAAGGGTATAAGAGATTTACAGTTGCCTTCTTACAATCAAAGCCACCTCCCGTCCTAAAAGTGTTACTAATGAATCTTTATTTATTAATGTTTTCTTACCTTTTTGTACTTATTTTAATTATTGTTTTGTGTCTAATTATCCATTATTGACACATTTTTCTTGTTTGGACTTTATTGGGCCAGTAATTCAAATTTTTATCAATTCGAATTTATTTGTCTAATTTTCGTTTGTTTTATTTTTCAGAATAATCTTGGGGTGTTTTTGGGCATGGAAAATATCTTAGACTTGAAGAAATTACTGGCACGTCAACCTCCACTTAGGATTTTATTTTTGTTTTCCTATATTTTCGTAATTTGGGTCAGACAATATTTTTAATGAGGCCCAGACGTTTTGCGAGAGAGGGGCTGACCTAGGGTTACGAAAGCCTAAGGAGAGGAGGCAGAATTCATTCACGCACAGCTGTTCATGTTTCCATCTTTCGGCTTCCGTCTTTCGGCTTTCGTTTTTTGTCTTATGACTTTTGTCTTTATTTTTTCTCTCTATTGATTATCGTTTTGAATCTCCATGGAGGGCTAATTTTTAGAGGTTGATTTCTTAAGTAGATTGCTATGAACTTTGAGGTTTAATTCACATTTTCCATTTGGTCTTCTTGATTCTCCATCTTCTAATCTTTGTCCTTATATTTTTTTTCATTCTTAATGAACATTGTTTTCGCAGTTAGCTTAATTTTGTGATTGATTAAAGATTGAATGATGTATACATTTGCTTAATTTGTGTAAGGAATTCTTGGGTTAATCTTCGCTTAGTTCATTGATTTGGGTTGGAATGAGGATTAAGATGAATAAAGTACGTTTTTCTGTGTAACCAGAGATATGGGAAATTACAATTGAATCATGGAATCAATCCATTTTTTATAACTATTTACATTTTTCGAAATCATTCTTTATTTTAATTTAATCATACAAATCCGTTCAAACCCCCTGCCTTGTTTGTATCATTCACGTGTTGATCCTTTGTCTTATCCACAGTCCTTAAGATACGATCTAGGGATCACTTCCTAGTATTAAATTTTAACTATTTATTTAACTGGATACGACTTCGATCAATTACTCAGGAATTTATCCAAATAACATTAAGAGAGTAAAATTCATCATCATAGAACATTCGTCTAGGAAATAATTATTGCAATTTTAACATGGCATATGGGGGAGTTGAAAACTATATAGTGGGGCACACAATGATCAATGTTTATTTGGAAAATCAATACTCCACTAGGATATCGAGGTGACTAATTCGATGAAGACTACATTCTTCAAGAGGGTCTTTTGGACATTCAAACCATGCATTGATGGTTTAGTAAGCCAATTGCCAAGGTCGATGGAACGTTCTTGTACAAAACTTATAGAGGGATATTACTAGTCGCACTTACGCAAGATGAATTCAACAACATATTACTTATCGCCTTCATCATTGTAGAGGGTTAGACTATTGATGCTTGGTTCCTTTTCCTGTGGAACCTATGGAGATATGTAACTCTATAGGATGGTCTCTCTATCATTTCTTATAGGAACAAATCAATTAAGAGTGCATACTCCGGAGAGGGTAGTGATTGGAACAAAATCAATCTATGCATATGTATTTCATTTGGCACACAATACAAAACTTCATGAGATGATGTAGAAATACAACACTAAAGAAAGATGTTGTGAACATGGGTAATTCTCTTCATCTGTATTCTAGTTTATAAATTCTCCTTTTATCCAATACTGCATTTGTAATAAATATTGCAACATATGGAATGACAAAGCCATGTTTCAGAAGTGGACTCTTGCATAGGATAATGATCAATGGTGGGGACATATGACTACAAATCTTGCAGAGTTGATCAACTTAGTGCTAAATAAAATAAGAAACCTTCCAATATCTTCTATGGTGATGGCAACATACACCTGCTAGAATAAGTCACTAGTGCAAACATTTGGAATCAATGACGACTTATTATGACGGGTGTAGTTCACCTGTAATAATAAATGGGGCAGTGGCAATTTTGTAATATACTTCAAATTTATCATGTCAGTTCTAATATAAACAGATATAGTAAATATTTACTATGTCAGTCCAGTCTAGAACTGTCATAGTAAGTAACTTACTATGTCAATTTTAATTTCACCTGACATAGTAAGTCTTTCTACTTTAAATTTTGTTTTCCAACTCCAGAGTCTATTCACATTTCTCGTCTCTCCAACACAAAACTCTACTGTCAAACCCTAATCTTCATGTTTCAAACCCTACTCTTGTTGAGTCGTTTGATTTTGTGGCCGTGATTCATTTTTTCTGGTGGGTTCTTCGTGGTCGTGATTTGTGCTTGGAACCCTAATCTGGTGATTTGTTCTTCGTGGTGCAGAATCTCACAATGAGTTCAAACAATTTTTTGTGCTTTCAATTTTTCAAGTCATATGAAGATAAAGCCCTTTACTTTGTCTCATTTTAATTTTGATTGATTGATATGTGTGCGAATATTGTGATTGCATAATCTGAGCATGAGTGACTTGTTGGATTGCATAAAAGATTGATAGATTACATCTCCATGTAAGAGGCTTCTGTGAAAATAGCAAAACATTTGGAGAAGTATGTGAAAACTTTTCCCCATATTCCTTTACCCATTTCTAGAGATTCTTGAGAAAAGTATATATAGAGCTAGATTTTAATTTGTAGGCCAATGTGTTATGAGGTACAGGAATTTGGAGATTGGGGAGATAGGGAAGGAGTAGTTGAATTGGGAACAGGACAAACATGTTGTTGAGAAGGGAATTGGGAACAGCGCAAACATGTATGTATTGCTTTAAGTTATATTACATTGATTTTTTTTACCTATAGGAACCCATTTGATTGCTTTTACATTGCATAAATTTTAGTATTTTTGTATTTGTAAATTTATAAGATGGATTCCAACAATCATAATAGAGGGAGATATCAATTTTAAATGGACAAATGATGTTAGGTTGCAGTTGTAGAAAGGTTGGGAGGAAGGAATATGCAATTTGTTTGTTGCAAGACCACTATGAGTCCTGTGAGTCAATACAATTGACGGTTTCTTCTTCCAAATAATAGACCAAACACAACAAAAATACAAAAACAAAAAAAATCAAAAGTTGTTGATGTCTTGTTACAGAGTGAAAACAAAAAATTAAAAATAACTGAGAGGGTAAAATCATATTTTGTCTTATTTTAAGTAATAGTAAAATGACATATTTTAAAAATGAGGATGATATAATATAAAATTATTTTTGTTTCAAATCTGGATGATATATTATATTTTAAATTTAATTCTATGAAACTCTCTGTTTAGTAATATTCTATTATATGCGTATTATTATAGGTTCCTGTTATGTCACAAAATTGTTGAAATTTTAAGGTTTAGATATGTTTTTACCCTTTTTAAATGGAAACGTTTAGTTTAAGAGAATAAAATATTTTAGTAATTTAGTTTAATTCTTTTAATATTATTTTTATTATATTAGAGAATTAAATTGATAAAATAGATGTTTTGAATTTAAAAAAAGAATTCTTAAAAACTATATAAGAAAACTTTCACATTTAAATTTTTTATTTTTGTCACCTTAAGTTCATTTTTGTTCATTTTGTATAAAATTTATATTTCATATCCATCTCTCTATATCCTTACTAACATAAATATTAACTAAATATTTTTTTATAAAAAATTAAATTATAATAATAAACATGATATTATTAAAATTGTAAAAGAATATATATTATTTTTAGTGTTAAATTTTAAGAAACAAATTATAATGATATAAATATAAAATTAAAATTTGTATCCTTAAAATGCAATATATCATTTCAACTAAACTGTAAAAAAAATATGTAGATATGGTTGTGATGAAAAGGATATTATTTTAGGATTTGAATAAACTTAAAAGATATCAAATGAACGGAACAAAAGACTAGAAAAACTAAGAAATTTTTTTTAAAATTATTTAATAAATTTTTATTTAATCTCATTTAAATACAAGTCGTTACATAACTTATAATAATTATGTTATGTTATTGAAATTTTGATAGCTAATTCACCTTGACACACCACCTTCCACAAAATACAACCTATTCAATCATGGTATGATTGATTTTTTTACTTAATTCAATCCAATTTGTAAGCACCGAAATACCCATAAATTTAAAATAGAGTGATTTTGGTTCCATATTTTTATGAGTAGATTTATAAATTTATAAAGTTAAAATAGGGTTGGTTTTCGTACTTGCTTTAATTATGTATTTATCCTTTGTAATATCTTAACTTGTGTTATATTTGCATACTAATTTTATTTAAATTTAGGATAATTATAAAAGATCAAAATTTGATAGTCCTTCAGAACCACAAATGTCTTCTCTCCAACAACTCGGTGCAGTGGTAGAGACAATGGGGAAGAAAATTGTACAATTAGATATGTCTCCTGAAGCCGTAGGCAGGGCCAGTAGTGTCCCTTTTTTCATATCTCAGAAGGATGTTTGTGAAATTGTTACTGGTACTGATCTCCTATGTATATCCATTCTACAACTTTGGTTTTTGTAAGTTGTTAGCAGCGGAATTATATCAAGAAGGGGGGGTTGAATTGATATAATACTTTTATGAAATCTTTTTCGTATCAGAAAAGTTATTGGTTCAATTCACAGAAAATTAGCCGACTGATAATCGTGAAATAGTAGGTTAGTTCTTACTGCAGAATATATCAGATGATGAAGGAAGAGAAAATATGACACCAAGGTTTATACTGGTTCGTTCTTTATCCAAGAACTACATCCAGTGTGTAATCTGCAACTCCGCAGATCCTAATCACTATCAAAATCGTATTCTTTACAACAAATCCTTTTCTTGAACACTACAAGAAAATCAAAGAAACTATTCTAAACACTATAGAATAGAACTCCACCTACTGACTCACATTGAGTCACTGTGATCACCCCAATCACAGTCACAGGGTTCTAAAACCCACCTATGAACCTCTAACCCGAGATCAAAGAATACAAAATACAGTGAAAAGAAAAATCTTCTTGAAACAGTAAACTAGTAATTGAAAACTCTGCAGAAAATCTTTTTGCTCTTGAAAGTTGTAGCACTTGAGAGTTTTCTCTTGAATTCTTTCGCACCTTTAAGCATCTACGAATGTTGTATTTATAGAACTCCTGATATGCAATGGGTCTTCACCATTTTAAAGTCCTAAGACCGCATTCTGTACGTTTACTGCACAAGGTTGGTGCCACGAACAGAATAGTCGACTGAAGACTCAGACCAGTGTGTTATTTTCATTAAACCTGTATACCTGGTACATTTAATGAAAATAGTCGACTAGAGAAGTAGAATTAGTAGACTAACTGATGAATAACAAAAATAGCAGTTTATAATTATTCAATTGATTAATCCTTTACAGATAATCTATCATCTCAAGTAAACCTAAATCATTATACAAACATTAACCACACATCCAGCACAATATAAAACACAATTAACAAGCTTTCACAAACATCATCAAATATCAAATCATCAACAAACTCCCCCTATTTGATGTTGTCAACCTGCAAAACAAAAAAAACACAAAGAGAAGAGATGGTAGATTATCTCCCCCTTTGACATTAGCAAATAGCAGGTATAGCAGTTATATAGTGTTCACAAGTGCAAATTATGCAGAATAAAAGGTATAACAATTATTACAGACCCAGAAATTGTTCTTAAAACTGAAAAATAATGCAGAGAAAAAAAATAAACTTCAGCAGAGGGAATCATTCATCATGTTCTTTCTAATCCTCGTCTTTAGCATCATTGTCATCCACTTCCGTAGCTGCAGTAGTGGTGTGAGCATTTGGGCCAGCAAATCAATCTCGTGCGTCAATGTTGGTGAACCTAGCCACCTTAGTCTCGTGCGTATTGTGCTGCATAGATGTAAGTTGATTAAGACGAAATATAAGCATACGTTCAAATTCGGACAATGGTACTCCTTGATATGTAGGTTGTGCAGAGTAGGGAACCATTTGGTATGCTGCATAATCTGGTTGTTGTGCTGACAATGTCCCTGCAGAGAAAGTTCCTCCATGTCCAGAAGCAGAAGCACCAGCTTCATAGTCCCATTCGCCATTCGCCTTGGATAGTCCCATCTTGCGTAGATAGTAATTGTCAAACATGTGTTTGTGATTGACAATCTTTGTGGTTTCTCCGTCAGTGGGAAAACTGAAATAGTCTAGAAATCTGGAGATTAAGATGGCATACGGAAGCTTGTGATCATTCAACCTTTTAGCCTTAAACATGTGACCTTTAATCACATAAATCCAGTTAACTTTTATGCGATTTTAAGGCAGTGTATTGGAGCCAAATACTCCTCCATAAGCTGGGCGTGATTGCTCCCCCTGGGTATGAGCTGCCATGCAAGAAAGAAAGCTAGAAGCCTCTCGTCTCTTTTCATTCTGCCGACATTATACTTGAGGATCATGGCCTCATCACAGTAGCGTAAGCAGTCTTTGTATACAGCTTCCTTGTTGAAGTTGGGCACTGAACCAGTATTGCCTTTGTTGATTTTAACTCCATCATTTCTCAGACCAGCAACACTCCTCCAAAGACTGTTATCGATCCGCACTTCCCTGCCTCTTATTTGTGAAACAAGTGCATTGCCTTCTACCTTCATGTTAGCATAGAAAATTTTAACAAGGTCAATGTAGAAATTACCTTCAAGTTCTACAAATTTCTGGAGACCTTGTGCATGGAGAGAGTTTCTCACAAAGGCCAAGTTCTCAGTTTCCAACCAGCTGAATTTAAGGATCTTAGGTGTGAGAATTTGTTTCATCATCATTCTGTGTTCTACAGATACAACAACCTCGTTATTATTTTCTTCTTCTTCTTCGTCTGACTCAGTCTCCTCATTGGGTTCTTCTGCAGGAGGAAAAGGAGGCGGTGAAGGGTTCATTCTTTGAGGGAGTCTGACCTTCACTTTGTACCTTTTTGGAAACCTCCTTTCCGAAGGCTCTTCTGTCTGTTCAGGAATTTCAATGGGATCTGCTTGAGTCCCAGATGTTGAGCCCCTATTTCCTCTCCCAGATTGAGAAGCTGTTGTACGTGATGATGTTCTGTTCCTCAGCGATCTCCTTAGTCTTTGAAACATATTTCCAATAGGCGCATCTAAATCATCACTAGCACCATGCTCATAGTTCGACATTGCAAACTATGAATCTGAACTGAAAAGCAATATGCAAGAATACAGAGTATGGAGAAAAACAATTTAAGTCTGTAATATGTAAATGTATTTAGACTATATAGGAGGAAACGTATGCATGTTCAACTGTGATTTAATGAACAAAATATTTTGAACAGATTTAGACTCAACCACAGGTGCTCAGTTTTCAGAAGATGCAGAGAATACTTTGAAAAATGGAAAACCAATTCTGAAACCCAATAAAGCAAATACACATGCACCTATAACTGTTCATGCTTTGAATTATAATGCACAGAACCATTCGTTGTTCAGAAATGACTGAAATTGATTTGATTTAACACTGATTTCTTAGAACTGCAATTGAATTTAATTGTGATTACAGAGATTAGTCAGCTAGTCAAAGCAATTAATGGGTTTGTTCAACAACAGCAGGTGCAATTAATGAAATAAGCCTGTTATTTCCTGAAAATAAGCAGATTATTTTTGTATCAGTAAAACACTACTGTCAGTTAAATGAAATAAATCGATTATTTCATGAAATTAACACACTGAAATCTGCAACAGTAAGATATAATTGTCAGTTTAATGAAATAGGCAAGCTATTTCATAGAATTAACAAACTAATCAATTCAGCAGAGGAAATTTTAAGAGATATGATTGATGTTTAGGATACCCAATTCATTTCTAAGTTTGAAAAAACTTTCACGACCAAGAGGTTTAGTGAATATATCAGCTAATTGATCATTTGTAGAGATGAATTCAATCCTACAATCCTTCTTTTCTATGTGATCTCTTATAAAATGATGCCTTATTTCAATGTGTTTAGTCCTAAAGTGCTGTATTGGATTCTTAGTTAGGTTGATTGCACTTGTATTGTCACACAAGATTGGTATATCAGATAGATGCACATTAAAATCACTTAGTTGTTGTTTCAACCATAGAATCTGTGCAGTACAGCTACCAGCAGCAATGTATTCAGCTTCTGCTGTTGAGAGTGCAACACATGCTTGTTTCTTGCTTGTCCATGAAATTATACAATTTCCAAACAAGTGACATGTTCCACTGGTGCTTTTCCTGTCTAATTTGCAACCTGCAAAATCAGAATCAGTATATCCAGCAAGATTTAGTTCATTACCAGTTGAATACCACAAACCCACATTCACAGTTCCTTTGAGGTATTTCAAAATTCGTTTTGAAGCTGTGAGATGTGACTCCTTTGGATTAGCTTGGAATCTTGCACATAGACAAACAACAAACATGATATCAGGTCTGCTAGTCGTGATATATAGCAAGGATCCAATCAACTCTCTATACATGGTTGCATCAACTGATTTTTCAGATTCATCAATATCAAGATAACAACTTGAGGACACTGGTGTATTGGCTTCTTTACAGCTTTCCATGTTGAACTTTTTCAGTAATTCATTGCAGTACTTAGCTTGACTAATGAAGATTCCATTCTCCAGCTGTTTAACCTGCAAACCTAGGGAGAAATTCAATTCTCCCATCATAGACATCTCAAATTCACCTTGCATTGATTCTGCAAACTCTTGGCAAAGAGAGGGATTAGATGATCCAAAGATAATGTCATCAACATAAATCTGCACAAGTATAAGATCATTAACAACTTTCTTTGTAAAAAGAGTTTTATCCACAACTCCTCTTTTAAAACCTTGTGATATGAGAAAGGTTGTGAGTCTTTCATACCACTGCCTAGTAGCTTGTTTAAGACCGTACAATGCCTTTTTGAGTTTGTAAACATGGTTAGGAAACTTAGAATCAACAAAGCCAGGTGGCTGTTCAACATACACATCCTCATTTATAAAGCCATTAAGAAAAACACTTTTAACATCCATTTGATAGAGTTTGAAGCAATTAAGACATGCAAATCCAAGCAATAACCTAATGGCTTCTAATCTAGCAACTGGTGCATAAGTATCATCATAATCAATGCCTTCTTCCTGATTATACCCTTTTGCTATAAGTCTAGCTTTGTTTCTAGTTATAACACCATTTTCATCTAGTTTATTCTTGAAAACCCACTTTGATCCTATTACATTCATTTCATTGTTCCTAGGTACTAGATGCCATACATCATTCCTAACAAACTGATTCAACTCTTCATTCATAGCAGTTATCCAATTATGATCAAGCAATGCATCATGAATATTTCTAGGTTCTATTTGAGAAACAAATGCCATATGGTTGCAGAATTCATGTAAAGAGTTACGAGTAGTTATTCCCTTTTCAACATTCCCAATGATGTTGTCCAGAGAAAGTTCTTTTTGTGTTCTCCAGGATTTGGGTAATGCATTGTCTGCTGCAGGGTAGTCAACTGATCCAGGGTTATAGTCGACTGGTTCATCCTGTCTGACAGTTTCAGCAGATTTTTCTGCATGATCTTCATTCTTCTCGGATTTCTCAGACTTCTCATCATCAGACCCTGCAAGAGAGTTACCTTTTCTCTCTTTTTGGCATAAGACTTCATCAAAAACAACATGAATAGACTCTTCCACAGTTAGGTTCTTTTTGTTGAATACACGGTATGCTTTGCTAGTCAAGGAATAACCAAGGAAAATTCCATCATCAGCTTTTTCATCAAATTTACCTAATGATGTTTTTCCATTGTTGAGTATGAAGCACCTGCATCCAAAGACTTTAAAATATGTAATACTAGGTATTTTATCATTCAAAAGTTCATATGGTGTTTTGTCTAGTATTGGTCTAAGTAAAACTCTATTGAGTACATAACAAGCAGTTGATACAGCATCTGCCCAAGAATATTTTGGTAGCTTTGACTCACTCAACATTGTCCTTGCACATTCCTGTAGAGTCCTGTTCTTCCTTTCAACAACTCCATTTTGCTGTGGAGTTCTAGGTGCAGAAAAGTTGTGAGAAATGCCATATTTAGAACAAAACTTTTCAAAATGCATATTTTGAAACTCAGTCCCATGATCACTTCTTAAAGAAACAATTTTCAAATCTTTTTCATTTGAAGTGATCTTAGCAAATCTTTTGAAAGCATGAAAAGTTTCATCTTTTGAAGAAAGAAAAAGTGTCCAGGTATACCTTGAGAAATCATCAACAATAACAAGAACATAAGAGTTGTTTCCAATACTTACAGTTCTTGAAGGACCAAACAAGTCAAGATGTAAAAGTTCAAGTGGTCTCCTTGTTGAAATGATGTTCTTTGACTCAAATGAGCTTTTGGACTGCTTTCCTTTTTGGCAGAATTCACATACCTTGTCTTTCACAAATTTCACATTTGGAAGGCCTCTCACAAGACTTTTGCAGCTTATTTTGTTCAGCAACTGCATGTTGACATGACCACACCTTCTATGCCATAACCAGCTATCATCTTCTTTGGTTAATAGGCAGATGTTCTTGAGATTTGAGGAGTTAAAATCCAGCATGTAAACATTGTTTACTCTTCTCCCAATGTGCACAACACCTACAATTTTACAGTTGAATATGACACAAAAATCTGCATCAAAAGTGACTTTCATACCTTTGTCACATAGCTGACTTATGCTTAGCAAATTGTGTTTTAGTCCTTCAACAAAAAGTACATCCTTAATCTGTGAGGAAGAACAGTTGCCAATATCTCCAGATCCCTTGATTTTGCCCTTGCTATTGTCCCCAAAAGTGACAGCACCAGCTTCACATGCCTTGAAATTCATCAACTTTGATTTATCTCCTGTCATATGTTTGGAGCATCCACTATCTAGGTACCATAAAGTTCTTTTTGCTCCATGACAGATCTACAAAACAAAGTTTAATTTACAAATTTAGGTCCCCAAAACCATTTGGGTCCTTTCAAGTTAGGAACAACATGTGTTTTGGGTTTCCAATAAAATTCACCTCTTGAAATCCCAAAATTCTTGACATAGCAAAATCTAGATATATGACCATGTTTCATGCAATAAGAACATGTTTTAAATCTGTTAGTGGGATAGGATTTGAACTTTGCAGCATGATAACGTTTTCCATAACCAAGGCCATTTCCATTTGAAAAACCAATTTGAGAATGTAGAAGTTGATTAAGTGTATTATGACCAATTTGAAACTTTGCCAATGTTTTAATCAAATAACCAACTTTATTTTGAAGATTAATACAGTTTTCACACTTTGCAGATTCAATTTTATCATCCTCGGATCTTTCAGATTCTTTCTGGTTTTCTAGTTGTAGGATATTATCTTTTAGTTGACTGTTTTCATCCTTCAGTCTGCTATTTTGATCTTCCAGTATCTGCACCTTATTTTCTAGCCAGTTATTTAGACCTTTTAGCCGATTATTCTGATAGTCCAGTTTCTTTGCTTCATTATGCAATTCTCTAAATGCATCAAACAAGGTATCATAATTCTCACTCATATCAGAATCACACGAACTTACTTGGCTAGCTGATTCTTCATTGGCTACAAGGCACAGATTAGCTTGATTTCCAGATTCAGAATCTGAACTTAATGATTTGCTGGAATCACTGTCATCCCAGGCCATATAAGCTTTCTTGCCTTTCTTGAAGTACTGATTTCGTTTGTCTTTATCCCTTCTTTCATTCTTTTCAGGACTTCTATCTTTTATTTGATTCAAAAGAGGGAAATCTACTTTAACATGTCCTAGTTGTCCACAATTAAAACAAGAAAAGTTAGAGGAATTAAAATCAGGTTTTCGGGTATACCTCCTTTGTTTTTCCTGAAACCTGTCTTTTGAATTGTCCTTCCTCTTTAGAAATCTGCCAAACTTCTTAACCAGCATAGCAAACTCAGTACTTTCGTCTTCTTTCTCTTCATTACTCTGGATGAATTCCTTGGCTCTTAGTGCTAGGTTTTTGCTCTGTTTTTCTGAACTTTCAAGTTGATCCAGCCTACTCAGCTCCAACTCATGTTCTCTGAGTTTCCCAAACAAGGTTGCAGTGCTCATGACTGTTAAATCCTTTGTTTCAAGGATAGCTGTAACTTTTGGCTGCCAACTCCTACTCAAGCATTTAAGGACCTTTATATTGAGCTCTTCATCATCAAACTTCTTCCCTAAGCCCAGTAGATGATTGACTATGTGTGTGAACCGCTTCTGCACATCTTGAATTGTCTCACTAGGCTGCATTCGAAACATCTCATACTCTTGTATAATAGTGTGTTTTCTTGCCTTTTTCACTTCAGTTGTACCTTCATGTGTGACTTGAAGTATGTCCCACATTTCTTTGGCTATAGTGCATTGTGAAACCCTGAAAAATTCATCAAGATTAAAAGCAGAAGTTAAAATATTCTTTGCCTTACTGTCATGCTGCGCCTTCTTATTCTCTGAATCAGTCCACTGCTCCCATGGTTTTTCAATCAGCTGTCCATCTTCACCTTTCACAGTAGGGATATATGGGCCATTAACCACAGCATCCCACACACCTCTGTCAACAGACTCGAAAAAGATCTTCATTCTGGCCTTCCAGAACGGATAATTTGCTCCTATGAAGAGAGGGGGTCTATTGGTAGAAGCACCTTCAGAAAAGGGTAGTTTGCCTCCCATCTTGATTTAATCTTGAGTACCTTACAAGAACCAGCTCTAGATACCAATTGTTAGCAGCGGAATTATATCAAGAAGGGGGGTTAAATTGATATAATACTTTTATGAAATCCTTTTCGTATCAGAAAAGTTACTGGTTCAATTCACAGAAATTAGCCGACTGATAATCGTGAAATAGTAGGTTAGTTCTTACTGTTAAATAAAGACGGCAGTGTAAAAACCAAGAGGGGGGGTGAATTGGGTTTTTAAAGAAATTTTCTCTTTCAAATAAATTTTCAGGTTTTGAAAAACTTTCAAAAACTTGGATGTGAATTTTTCCAATCCTTTGATTAATGCTGTTGGGATTAGCAATTGTTATAATGATCCACAATTAAAAGAGATAGAGAAAGAGAAATAACACAGAGATTAATACTGGTTCGGATTAAGCCAATCCTACGTCCAGTTCCCAACCACCACAAATCCGTGATGATTTTCCCACTATCTTTAATTGAAATTACAAACACCAATTCATGCAATAACAAATAAAGATAAACGGAAAGACCTCCTCAGACACACTAAGGATGAAACACCTCCCCAAACACACTAAGGATGAAACACCTCCCCAAACACACTGAGGATGAAACACCTCCCCAGACACACTGAGGATGAAACCCACCTCTCTTGACACACAAGAGATGAAACACATCCCTTAGAACAGATCCAAGGGATGAATTTTCCCTTTACAGAAAACAGTAAAAGAATACACCTGAAATGTGCTGGATAGAAAGCTTAAGCACAATGATCACCACTTCCAAAGACTTGATCAAACTGAAGAGAGCAGGAAAGCGGCTTTGAAAAAGCTAAGGCGCAGAAACACTTTGAATATTTTGTGTTTGTTCAGATGTGTTAAACCTAAGACATTCTCTTTCATTTTATAATTCAAAAATGCTCCAAAGTTTCCATTCTTAGGTTGATTTAAAATTAATTTCGCAAAAACGACTCATTTAATCGATTATATTAAAAGCTTAATCGATTATATCAAGTTTAAAAACTGGAAAACAAATATCGTCCGATTTAATCGATTAGATTAAGCCCATAATCGATTATATTAACCCAGAATCAATATAATCGATTATCAAAGACACTTAATCGATTATTTTGCTCGTTAAACATTTTTAATTCAAATTTTAAGTTAAATAATCGATTATCTACGTATGGTAATCGATTAAAAGCGTAGAAAAATGTTTTTGCGAGAAAACACATTGCTCTCTTGTTTGGGAAGGTCTTGAATGGGATTTATGGCTTACTCTTTTTATCCAACACCCAAAACAGAACCTTCTACTCTAGCTCCTTTAGCTCTTTGAGAAAATCTTCATCAATCTTCTCTCTTGAAAGCTTTGAATGCTCTTTATGCCTTTCCTTTCCTATCAAGCAACCTTCCTTTGTGAGATGACACAAGTCTTTAATGTTGATTGAAACTTTCTAAAAACTTCATCATCAAAACTGTAGGTCTCCATAAAACTCTGGTCTTGAAATATGCCAACACTTACTGCAGAATATATCAGATGATGAAGGAAGAGAAAATGTGACACCAAGGTTTATACTGGTTCATTCTTTATGCAAGAACTACATCCAGTGTGTAATCTGCAACTCTGTAGATCCTAATCACTATCAAAATCGTATTCTTTACAACAAATCCTTTTCTTGAACACTGCAAGAAAATCAAAGAAACTATTCTAAACACTATAGAATAGAACTCCACCAATTGACTCACTCTGAGTCACTGTGATCACCCCAATCACAGTCACAGGGTTCTAAAACCCACCTATGAACCTCTAACCCGAGATCAAAGAATACAAAATACAGTGAAAAGAAAAATCTTCTTGAAACAATAAACCAGTAATTGAAAACTCTGCAGAAAATCTTCTTGCTCTTGAAATTTGTAGCTCTTGAGAGTTTTCTCTTGAATTCTTTCGCACCTTTAAGCATCTACGAATGTTGTATTTATAGAACTCTTGATATGCAATGGGTCTTCACCATTTTAAAGTCCTAAGACCGCATTCTGTACGTTTACTGCACAAGGTTGGTGCCACGAACAGAATAGTCGACTGAAGACTCAGACCAGTGTGTTATTTTCACTAAACCTGTATACCTGGTACATTTAATGAAAATAGTCGACTAGAGAAGTAGAATTAGTAGACTAACTGATGAATAACAAAAACAGCAATTTATCATTATTCAATTGATTAATCCTTTACAGATAATCTATCATCTCAAGTAAACCTAAATCATTATACAAACATTAACCACGCATCCAACACAATATAAAACACAATTAACAAGCTTTCACAAACATCATCAAATCACAAATCATCAACATAAGTATACTTTCATTAACCTTAAAATAATTTAATATATTTAATACTTTATTCTAACATTATTTTTTCAATGTTCAAGGTATTTACATAACCTCTGCATTGAGAAGAAGAATGCTTATATTTATGGATTTCTTGACCCTGTTGCCATTCAAAGCATAGGAAATAAAGCAAGTGAGGTGCCAACATACTTAATAGAGACATTTCAAAATGCAGGCGAGGAGGTGTATTTAGCACCTTACTTACATCAGTAAGTATACAATTTTAAATTACAGTTAATTATTTAGAATATAATTGTTATTAATATTATATTATTACAATTTGTAGGGGTCATTGGCAATTGCTAGTGATTATTCCTCACCGTTTTCTTGTGGTTCTGTTGTGTTCATTGCACAAGAAAACTAACACTTTGACCATCAAACATATACTAGACGCGTAAGTTTTTTATTCTATTGTATTTCCTATGTTAATGATTAATATGATTTAATGAATGTCTACATTTTATAGGGCTATGGAAGCTCATTTGAGGTTACGAGGGTTTCCACCTATAGCTAGAAAGAAGATACAATTACTTGCACCTGACGTAACTTATTTATCTCACTATTATTTGATTATAATATAAAATATATTTTAATTATTTGTTTGCGATTTGTAGTGTCCACATCAATTGGGGAACTATGAGTGTGGATACTATGTGATGAAGCACATGCACACAATCATATCTGCAAATATCACTGACTCATGGAGAGAGGTAATACAAAATAAAGTCAAACACCCATAAAGTTAACTTTTTTCATTGATTAAGTAAATTTCTTTTGTAGCTATTCAACGATTCATCTCCATTGCAGGACAAAGATATGGAAGACATTAGAATGCAATGGACTTCATTTTTTTAAGTGTTTTTAATAAGTTGTAGAATTTTTAGTTTATTTAAATATACAACCAAATATTACATTTTAGTCTTTTTTGTACAATGTTTATAGGATAATATCATCTAATTATCAATGAACTAGTTTGTTTGAAAATTGTAGATTGTTATATGCAGGTTGATGAAACAATTTTGAATTGAGAACAACCAGTAAAACCAACTGAATATTAAAAAAAAACACTAACTTACTATGACAGTTATTGCGTCAACTGTCATAATAAGTCAAAGATACTATGACAGTTATAATAATAGCTGTCATAAAATTTGACATCTAAAAAATTATTTTTGCACGTAGTCAAGATACTATGATAGTTATTATAAAAATTGTCATAGTAAGTGAAACTTTCTATGACGGTTCTCATCAGAACTGTCATAGTAAGTCAAACTTTCTGTGACAGTTCTCATTAGACCTGTCATAAGAAGTATTGTAGAAAAATCATTTTTTATGTTGATTCTACACATTCTATGACGGTTTGATCGCAACCAACATAATAAGTTCACTTATTATGACGGGTAGTTAACCGACATAGAAAGTTAAACTTTCTATGTCTCCTGTATCTATGTCGCTGTTTGAACCGTCATAAAAAGCCCCGTAGAACTGATATAAAAAATCCCAACTGCAATAGTGAGTTCTTCATAGACAAAGGTAAGTAGGTGGCAACCATGATTTTTGCTAGCCATGTCTATTCTAAAGTGGTAGCAAAGCATTGAAATATGCATACTTTAAGACAAATACTCATAGAGTGATTTCTTTCGATAGGAGAAGCACAAGAATTTTTGTGGAGGAAACACAAAATCTAGGAGAGGTATGACAAATCAGACCGATTTGCAATTAGCTTGGATGAATTATGGTGTGACTTTGAAAAATGCAAAAAACTATCCATGTGCTAGTTGAATGCAAACATGTACACCACGATTTTGCTATGTATATCGCAAATATATACACATTAGAACAAGTCTTTCATGTCTATGAAGGGCTCTTTCGAAAACTCATAAATGAAGAGTATTGGCCTCCTTAGACTGAGCAGATACTATGCTCAAATCAATAAATGAAAATAACATCAAAGGGAAAGTCTAAGTCAAGTTGGATAAGGATGGAGATGGATATGAGAGAACAACATGGTCATCCCAAAAAATGTTCCTACCGTCACATGCCTGAACACATTAAAAGAACTTCTCATTGTTAACTGTGATTTCTTTAAGTTAAAGTATTTTGTGTACCATGTATATTTATCCTCTTCATATTCAACATATACTTCAATAGTTCAATACTTAACAACAATTTTCAAGTAATATTTAACTATTATTTTACATTTTTTAGAACATCCTAAATAAATTTACTAAATTTCAACCTCTTTATTTCTTTTTCTTATTCAAAGGTCCAAAATTAAACTTATCTTTTTTATAATAATTTTATCTAATAATTCTAAAATCAATTAAGTTAATAACAAAATTCAAATCCAAATAATATCAAAAAGCCATTTTTTTCACATTTCAATTATTTATTATTTTTCCCTTCTATCAACCCAATCAAAACTTATTTTCAATAATTTTTATTAATGTTTTCAATTTATTTTTCTCCTTTACTAATTAATCTTTCTTTTTTTATTTTTTTAATATTTCTCCCTCTCTCCAAATTTTAAAAAAATATTTAGTGACTAAATTTGGTGACATGCAACAAAAGGAATTGACTCACCAGAAATAACTTCGATAGGTTAATTTAAAACAAGGTGAGAATAGGATAAGAGTGTAAGAAGAAGAGGAAAACCAAAAGCGGAAAAGAACAAGAAAAATTTGTTAGCAATATTAGGGTATCCGGAAAGGGACTTGTTCGTGCCTGTTCTCTCTAAATGACTGGGAAATCAAAGCACTGCAGAACAACCACTGAATCTCATTCCTTAGAGTTCTTTTTTATCTTACATTGTTTCTTTCTTTCTATCCCTATGTGACCCTGTCTCATCTTTATTTACCACAAAAGCATTATTTACTAGTGATGAAGGGAATTTGGCTTTCATTTTGTGTTTGTGGAAGAGTGTTTGTATTTAAAAGGATTTGATTGGAATCAGTGATATGATTTCTTCAAATATTTGTTCTCAAATAAGTGAGTCAGAGATACTACCTTAAGAATGAAATCAAGAGCCATAGTGATAACATCCTATTGTAAGTTTGGTTTTAACCCACTCAAAAAATAGTCCAACATTGCATCAGTAGATAAACTCGTAATGCCATTAGCTAATGTATTAAATTTTACATAATATTGGTTAACAAAACTTGTGTGACATAGTTTAAAAAGTGAAGAGTGAGGGCATTCATATGGGGAAGCACCAAACTCAGTCTCCAAGATTATCAAAAGTTGTTTCCATGAGTGAAACAATTCAGTTTTAAGTCACATTCGGAACCAAGGAACAACATCCTTGTTGATATGAACTGCAACAATAATAAAGTTTTTTTCTGCTATAGATTATATCCTTTAAAATGATTCTTGACCTAACGACCCAAAATTTGATAGGAATTTCTTTTGTGCATTGCTAGTTTAAAAAAATTTAAACACAAATTGAAATCCATATGTAAATAATCATAGGTTATGCAAACATTATATATGAATCCAAATCCACACATTAAAATTAGTTGGTAACTGACTAATTTTGTGTAGTGTAAGATGATAGTCAGGAATGACTTTGTGTACTTGTATCTAAGCCAAATGTGTCAATTAAAATTCCCATTAACTAGTTTTGATTAGTTGAACTCTTTACAGTTGATGAATGAGAACTAAACATAACCTAGGTTAGGATAAACAAATGTAAACTAAACTGTTCACTGTTATTTTCTTTTAATGTTTATGAAAATATTTGTAAACATAATTTAAAGCTATATGACGATCTCCTATAAATGTTTAATGAACAACATGTAGAGAAAAAAATTCAAAGCATTTCAAGCTCTAATGAAATCCATTTCTAGAGCTAACCATTTATTTCAATGTAGTGATGGTATTGGTATTCCAACAAAAGAAAATATATGATCTTCATAACCAAAAACCAATTTACATATTTAAGGAAGATAGGAACTTTAATAGGTTGTAACATGAGATATAAATGTGGCCATTATGACACTAAATAAAAGGAACCACTTTCACTTCTCATTTGAAGAGAAAATGAAAGTGGCACATAGAAATAAGGTGATTTTATCGGGGAACGTCACCAAACAAGTTATTTATGATCATTAGAGATTTTGTTGTATTTTACATGTTTTAGTGCAATTTTCTTCTTACTATATGAATACAAGTATTCTTCTTAAACTCGATATATAATACGACGTATTTTTTTTCTCATTTGTCTTTTTAAGTAGTCAAATTCATATTATTATAATGTGTTAACAAAATATTGGAAATGTGATAATCATACACAAATTAGAATAAGGTAACGCGTTAATGAAAACAAAGAAAATATATTTTGAACAAAATAAACAATAAAATTTTAACGAATTAAACATTTGAATATGGGATAAAATGAAAACAAATGTCTTTTGTATTATATTTTGTTTTTCCTTTCTTGATAATGCATTAAATAAAAATAATTTCATGAAAATTTAGGTGAAAGGAAAATAAATTTCTATATTTATGTCATTAGTAAACTCTCCCAAAACAAAATTCAGTACTTGGTGTAGGAACATGAATGATTTCAAATTACATTTTTAATATTCTTGTGGTATTTTCTCTGCCAAATAGATGTAGAAATGTCCCATGGCTCCAGTACGAAACTCATTTTTATATCTAGATTCTAGAGTCAAAATTTCACCATCAAGAATCTTGATAGAACCTGGTTGTGGATAACAAGTAGACATTCCAATAAGATAATCTTTCTCATTTCCTGCCTCATTTCCTGTTCCATATTTTGGTGTTGAAGTGCATAAAGTATTTCCATTCTAAAAGATTAAAAACATACTTTTTAGAGTCCAGAATGCATTAAAATATGGGACCTTTAAGAATACCATGAAATTAGAAAATTTATTACATAAAAAGTCATGAACAAAATGTTTCATAAAATTTTGTAATGAATCACAAAAGGTATATAAATTGAAGGAAAATATTTTATCACCTGTCCATATAAAGTTGCATTCACAACACCTGAATGCATATGAGCAGTGGCATAAATGAGGAAACCTCCTTTCTTCATTGGAATGTTTGCCTTTTGTGTTAGCATATTGCAAGACCAAGTGTTAATAAAGTCTTCCAGAGTTTTATTGAACTCTTAAAGTTTTGATGATGAAGATTTAAAGTGATTCAATCAACACTAAAGACTTGTGCCATCTCACAAAGGAAGGTTGCTTGGTATAAAAGGAAAGGCATAAAGAGTGTTTAAAGCTTTCAAGAGAGAAGATTGATGAAGATTTTCTCAAGAGCTGAAGTTTCAAGAGTAGAAGGTTCTGTTTTGGGTGTTGGATGAAAAGAGTAAGTCATAAATTCCATTCAAGACCTTCCCAAACAAGAGAGCAAGTTGTTTTCTCGCAAAAACGTTTTTCTACGCTTTTAATCGATTATGATACGTAGATAATCGATTATTTAACTTAAAATTTGAATTAAAATTGTTTAACGAACTAAATAATCGATTAAGTGTTTTTGATAATCGATTATATTGATTATGGGTTAATATAATCGATTATGGCGTTAATCTAATCGATTATATCAGGCAAAATTAGTTTTCCAGTTTTTAAACATGATATAATCAATTAAGCTTTTTATATAATCGATTAAATGAGTCGTTTTTGTGAAATCAATGCTAAATCAATCTAAGAATGGAAACTTTGGAGCATTTTCGAATTATAAAATGAAAGAGAACGTCTTAGGTAAAACATCATCTGAAAACAACACATATTCAAAGTGTTCTTGCGCCTTAGTTTTTCGAAACCGCTTTCTTGCTCTGTCAAGTTTGTTCAAGTCTTTGGAAGTGGTGATCTTTGTGCTTAAGCTTTCTATCCAGTACTATTATCAGGTGTATTCTTTTACTGTTTTTATAAACGGGAAAATTCATCCCTTGGATCTGTTCTAAGTAGGGATGGCAATTAGACCCGCACCCGTGGGGACTGAACTGCACCCGCCCCGAGTTTGACGGGGAAAAACCGAGTTGACCGGGTTCGGGGTCGGGTTCGGGGTCGGGTTCAGGTTTTCCCCATTTAAATAAATCGGGTTTGGGGTCGGGGATGGGTAATGCAATCCCCGCCCCGCCCCCATACCCATCCCCGCCCTATCTTTAAATTTAAACATAAACCCTAAAACTATTCATATTCTTTCTTAGTGTTTCTTTTTATTTTTCATACATAAAGCGTTACAGTGTCTTCTCTGAAACCCTATTCTCTATTCCACACTTTTCTCTTTTCTTCTACCTTTCACTCATTCTTTCAACTTTCTCAATCTCTTCAACCAGTTTCAATATACTCTTCTCTTTCTCTCATCCTCTACACATTTACTTTTCTTAGTCCCTTCAACCAATTTGGTGAACGCATAACATAAGGTTAGTTCTTTGTTTCTTTATCAATTTTCTAAATATTGTGCATTGATAATAACATCTATTATTATTTTATTTTCTGAAATTTTTTGTGAGGACTACACTTAGGGATTTCTTGAGCAATATTTTGTAATCTCATTGTGGCTAATCTATTACATCTATGGTTAGATACATAACATTTTGCACAATTTCTCACATACTTTCTACATTTGTTTTGTATACTGGTTTGAGTATTCATACTTCTATTTTTATTTTTCATTTTCTAGTATTATTTTATTTCTATTTTTGTTTTTTAACATCTTATTTACCATTTGATATTTAAATTTTAAAAGTGTATTCATTGTAAACTATGTAACCCTATTACCTTTGTTTGTAATCTCTTTGTGATTAATCTATTACATTTATGATTAGAAACATAACCTTTTGTACAATTTTGCACAGATTTGTTATGTTTGTATACTGGTGTTTCTATTTCTATTTTATTTTCATTTTCTAGCATATTTTTATTTCTATTTTCATGTTCTTAACTTTGATTCTCCTCAAAATTAAATTTTAAAAGTGTCTTCTTTGTTAACTGTATAATTGTTGTGATTTTTTATTAATTTTGTAATATATCTTTATCAGTTTTTTTATAATTTGTAATCTCTTTGTGAGTAATCTGCTACATTTATGATTAGATACATAAACTTTTGTATAATTTTGCACAAATTTGTTATGTTTGTATACTAGTGTTTTTATTTCTATTTTATTTTCATTTTCTAGCATATTTCTATTTCTATTTTAATTGTTTTCATTTTCATGTTCTTAACTTTGATTTTCCTCAAAATTAAATTTTAAAAGTGTCTTATTTGTTAACTGTATAATTGTTGTGATTTTTTCTATTAATTTTGTAGTCTATCTTTATCAGTTTTTATAATTTGTAATCTTTTTGTGACTAATCTATTACATTTATGATTAGATACATAACTTTTTTGTACAATTTTGCACATATTTGTTATGTTTGTATACTGGTTTTGAGTGTACCTATTTTTATTTCTATATAATTTTTATTTTCTAACATGATTTTATTTCTATTTTAATTGTTTTTATTTTCATCTTCTTAACTTTCATTCTCTTCAAAATTAAATTTTAAAAGTGTTTTCTTTATAAACTGTATAATTAATTACTGTGATTTTTTATTAAAATTAAAATTTAAAAAATATTGTTGAGAAATGTGATAAATAAATCATTTTACTTTTGTAATTGCAGAAATTTTATTTGTTGTTATGGAAAATACTGGAATATCACAAGCACATCAACCAATGTTAGAAGAAAATGTAGACCCTTCAATCACTGATCCTACTACTACACCAAATGAAGTTTCCCTAGCAAAAGAAGATAATGAGCATGAAGAAACTGCACAATCAGGATCAAATAGGCTTAAAAGTAAATAATGGAGAGGACAAGGCTCAATACAATTATTGCAAAATGCTTTTGGGTGGAAAATCAAAAAATGGAACAAATAATTTGTAAATAATTTATACTAAAATATACTTCATTGAGAAAATAATTTAAAATTTGTAACATTATAATATATAAAAGAAAAAAATATTTAATATTAAAATACCTTATTTCTGTAAATTTATCTTTAATAGTCTATTTATGTGATACGCTACATATATATATATTATAGTTATGCTCAAATTTTTAAATTTATTTAAAATATTTTAAAATTATATTTTAAGAAAATAAAATGGAACGGGGATGGGGATGGGGGCGGGGCGGGGAAACCCGACCCTCGATGGGGATGGGTGTGGGGACTAAATTATTATCCCGGCAGGGATCGGGGGCAGGGACGGGGATGGTTAAGTGAATCGGGGACGGGAGGCGGGGAGGTGAAACCCGCCCCCGCCCTGCCCTGCCCCCGCCCCGCCCTGTTGCCATGCCTAGTTCTAAGGGAGGTGTGCTTATCTCTTGTGTGTCAAGAGAGGTGGGTTTCATCCTCAGTGTGTCTGGGGAGGTGTTTCATCCTTAGTGTTTCTAAGGAGGTGTTTTCCTTTATCTTTATTTGTTATTGCATGAATTGGTGTTTGTAATTTCAATTAAAGATAGTGGGGTGATCATCACACATTTGTGGTGGTTGGGAACTGGACGTAGGATTGACTTAATCCGAACCAGTATAAATCTCTGTGTTCTTTCTCTTTCCCTATCTCTTTTTATTGTGGATCATTTTAACAATTGCAACTCAATCTGCTTTAATCAAGGTTAAGAAAAATCCACATCCTAGTTTTTGAAAGTAATTAAAAAATCTAAAAATTTATTTTAAAGAGAAAAAGTTTATTAAAAATCCAATTCACCCCTCCTCTTGGTTTTTCACTGCCGTCTTTATTTAACAATTGGCCTCAGAGCTGGTTTTTTGAAAATTACTCAAAAACAAGATCCTTATGGCAGGCAAAAATCAATCTTTTGCTGAAGGTGCATTTATTCATAGACCACCACTCTTTACAGGTGAAAACTATCCTTTTTGAAAAAAGAGGATGGAGATTTTTCTTAGGTCTAATGATCAAGGCATTTGGGATGCAATCGTAAATGGTCCATATATTCCTATGACTGTTGTAAAGGATGTGCAGGTACCCAAAGTGAGAGCAAGTTGGACCAAGGATGAGTACAACGAATATCAATGTGATATAAGGGCATGTAATATGATATCATCTGCCTTAACTGTTGATGAGTTTTACAGGTTATCTGATTGAACTACAGCAAAGGAAATGTGGGGCACTCTAGAAGTCACACATGAAGGAACAGAGGATGTCAAGAGATCAAGGAAAAATACCTTGATCCAAGAATACGAGATGTTCCGGATGAGCAAAGGGGAAACCATCTATAATGTTCAAAAGAGATTTACTCACATTGTAAATCACCCTCAAGGCGTTAGATAAGAAATTTGACACTGAGGAGTTAAATGTGAAAATTTTAAAATCTTTGGACAGGACATGGCAACCCAAAGTTTCGATTAATCGATTATTTACCTTCGAAATTTTCCAGAAAACAAAAACCCAGAAATTTAATCAAAACTTTGGGTTGCCATGTCCTGTCCAAAGATTTTAAAATTTTCACATTTAATTCCTCAGTGTCAAATTTCTTACCTAACGCCTTGAGGTGATTTACAATGTGAGTAAATCTTTTCTGAACATCGTAGATGGTTTCGCCTTTACTCATCCGGAACATCTCATATTCTTGAATTAAGGTGTTCTTCCTTGATCTTTTGACATCCTCCGTTCCTTCATGTGTGACTTCAAGAGTGTCCCACATCTCCTTTGCAGTAGTGCAATCAGACAACCTGTAAAACTCATCAACACTTAACGCAGATGATATCATATTGCATGCTCTTATGTCGCACTGATATTCATTGTATTCATCCTTTGTCCAACTTGCTCTCACTTTGGGTACCTGCACTTCATTAACAACAGTCATAGGAATATATGGACCATTAACAATTGCATCCCAAACACCTTGATCATTAGACCTAAGGAAAATCTCCATCCTCTTTTTCCAAAAAGGATAGTTTTCACCAGTAAAGAGTGGTGGTCTATGAATAGATGCACCTTCAGCAAAAGATTGATTTTTTCCTGCCGTAAGGATCTTGATTTTGAGTAATTTTCAAAAACCAGCTCTGAGGCCAATTGTTAAATATAAACGGCAGTGTAAAAATCAAGAGGGTGGATGAATTGGATTTTAAGAAACTTTTTCTCTTTAAAATAATATTCCATATTTAAAATAAATGTTTTAAAACCAGGATGAGGATTATGCTTAACCTTAGATTAGCGCAGTTTGAATTGAAATTGTTAATATTGTTGGACTTGAAGACTTGGTTTCAAGTGGATTTGATGTCTCCAACCACCTTTAATGATGAAGATGTTGGTGCTTGAAGAATGAAGATTTTGTCTTAGGATTAGAGAGTCTTAGGTTGTGTGGTAAGATGCATTTCAATCTATCTTGGTCTTAGTCTTGGAGTTTAAAATGTTTTGAAATGTTTTAAAAAGGTTTTAAAATGATTTCAAAGGTTTAACTGATTTTTAACTGGTTAAAAATCTGATTTCAACTAGTTAAACTGTTCTTCGTTTTTCAAAGCTTTGTATTTTGAAAATTTCAGCTGACTGTTTTCGAAATTTAAACTAGTTAAAATCCTGGTAGCTTTGTTTCAGCAATTTCAGTTTTCTGGAATAGCTAGTTAAAACGAGATTTCAACTGACTGATTTCAAGTTCCAGTAAAAAAGGTGCTCACTGGAAAATTGGTTTTTAATGAAAACAACCGACTAAAACGCATTTCAACCGACTATTTCCTGCAGAATCTGTTTTAACAGTTTTCTATATATATCTTGAAACTCAAAGAACTAAGTAACGAAACCTTTTCAAAAAGACCCATTGAGCAAGAACGTTCCTAATACACTCTAAAGCATTTTGCTAATCACTCCAAGACGATCAAGATTCAATTGAGTGCGAATCAAATCAAGTATTGCATGCTCTGTTTTTCTGTTCTTGCTGGTGCTCTGTTTTTGTTTCTGCACTGAATTTCCAGGTGAATTCAATCCAATTCTTTATGTGTTTGTTAGCTGCGTGTTTGTATCTTAATCAGGGTGATTAAGAGATCTTGTAATAGGGTTTTACAGGTGTTTAGAAGTCTTGTAGGGTTCAAGACTTGGTGCAGCTTTCTGGTTTCGGTTTTGCATGTAGTGTTCATGTAAAAACTGTTTTTTAGTGAATTGATTGAATTTGTTTGATTAGGAAACTGGATGTAGCCTTTGTTGAAAGGTGAACCAGTATAAATCTGCTGTGTTGTTCTTCTTCCCTTGAACTCTTTACATTCGGTAATTGAAGTTTAAATTGAAATTGAATTGGGTAAATGATCAATTGATTAAGAGCATTTCAAGAACCTATAAAAACTGGTTTAAATCTTCAATTCGAATCTGGTTTTTCATAATTGGGCATTGGGTTTCGAAAATCTTTGAAAGTTTAATTCACCCCCCCTCTTAAACTCAGCCATTTATTCCAACAAATATTATCCACAATAAAAGAGATAGGGAAAGAGAAAGAACACAGAGATTTATATTGGTTCGGATTAAGCCAATCCTACGTCCAGTTCCCAATCACCACAACACGTGATGATCACCCCACTATCTTTAATTGAAATTACAAACACCAATTCATGCAATAACAAATAAAGATAAAGGAAATAACTCCTTAGACACACTAAGGATGAAACACCTCCCCAGACACACTGAGGATGATTCCCACCTCTCTTGACACACAAGAGATGAACACACCTCCCTTAGAACAGATCCAAGGGATGAATTATACCTGTTTAGAAAAACAGTAAAAGAAAACACTTGATTGATTTCTTAATGAAAACTTAAGCACAATGATCACCACTTCCAAAGAAAATTATAGCGCATGAACACTTTGAATGTTGTGTTTAATCAGATGTGTTGAACGTAAGACATTCTCTTTCATTTTATAATTCGAAAATACATCAAAGTTTCCATTCTTAGGTTGATTTAGAATTGAATTCGCAAAAACGACTTATTTAATCGATTATCTAAAAAGCTTAATCGATTATATCAGAGTTAAAAACTAGAAAACTCATTTTGCCTAATATAATCGATTAGATTAAGGCCATAATCGATTATCAAAAACACTTAATCGATTATTTGGTTCGTTAAACTATTTTGATTCAAATTTTAAGTGAAATAATCGATTAGACTACGTATCATAATCGATTAAAAGCGTAGAAAAATGTTTTTGCGAGAAAACAACTTGCTCTCAGGTTTTGAAAGGTCTTGAATGGGATTTATGACTTACCCTTTTCATCCATCACCCAAAACAGAACCTTCTAAACTTGAAACTTCAGCTCTTAAGAAAATCTTCATCAATCTTCTCTCTTGAAAGCTTTAAACACTCTTTGTGCCTTTTTCATCAAGCATCGTTCCTTTGTGAGATGACACAAGTCTTTAATGTTGTTTATGTTGGACTTGAAGACTTGGTTTCAAGTAAATTTGATGTCTCCAACCACTTTGATGATGAAGATGATGGTGCTTGAAGAATGAAGATTTTATCTTAGGATTAGAGTGTCTTAGGATGTGGGGTAAGATGCATTTCATTTAATCTTGGACTTAATCTTGTGTTTTAAAATAGTTTGAAATGTTTTTTAAATGTTTTGAAATGTTTTTAAAAGTCTTAACTGTTTTCAACTCATTAAAAATGTGTTTTCAATTAGTTAAAATGTTCTTAGTTTGATGGCTAAGTCATTCTTAAACATTTTAACCAATTGGTGTTTTAAAGCTTTGTTTTTTGCTGATTTCAGCTAGCTATTTTTCTAAATTTAAATCAGTTGAAATTCTGGAGCTATTTTTAAGAAATCCAAGCTCTCTGGAAAAACTAGCTAAATTGCGTTTTCAACTGACTGTTTTCAGTTTTCAGAATTTGGGTGCTCTCTGGAAAATTCATTTCAATGAAAACAACTAGCTAAATCGCGTTTCAAATGACTAATTTTATCAGAAACAGCTGTAAACCTCTGGAACAGTTCTGTTATAAATACTTTGAATTTTAAAGAACTGAGTAACGAATCAATTACAGAGAAACCCATTGTTCAAGAAGGCTTTTCAAGTGTTCTAAATCAATTTGCGAAATCAATCAAGGAGTCCAAGATCAAATTGAATTGAGAATCTTTCCACAGAAAGCCATACTCTGTTTTTTGCTCTGTTTCGGTTTCTGGAATTGTTTTTCAGGTGAATTCGTTCCAAATTCTTGTGTAATCTTGTACTGGGTTTGTTTCTTCTTAACCAGGGTGATTAAGGTGTTCTTGTAATAGGGTTTTACAAGGGAACACAGATCTTGTAGGGTTCAAGATCAAGTGTATTGTTCTGGTTTTAGTTTTTCATGTAGGGTTCATGTAAAAACTGAAATTTAGTGAATTGCTTTGATTTGGATGTTTAGGAAATTGGATGTAGCCTTCATTGGAAGGTGAACCAGTATAAATCTCTTGTGTTGATCTTCTTTCCCTGCTTCTTTAAATTCTGTAATTGAAATTTGAATTGCTAATTGAATTGGATATATGATACATTGGTAAAAGCATTTCCAGAATCTTTAAAAATTGATTTTCCTCTTCATTTAAAATCTGTTTTTCAGAAATTGGCCTTGGATTTCGAAATCTTTTAAGAGTTTAATTCACCCCCCTTCTTAAACTCAGCCATTTATTCCAACAACTGGTATCAGAGCTGGTTCTTGTAAAATATTCAAGTTTTCTGAAAATTTCAAAAACATGGCTAAAGGAAAATTGTCTTTTCCAGAGGGTGCTTCTATAAACAGGCCACCAATGTTTTCAGGTGTAAACTACCCTTTTTGGAAAGTAAGAATGAAGATTTTCATTGAATCAATTGATAAAGGTATTTGGAATGCTATAATCAATGGACCATATATCCCTAAAGAAGAGAAACCTTGGGAGAGTTTAAATGCTGAAGAACAAAAGAAAGTGCAGTATGATTGTAGAGCAAAGAATATTATAACATCTGCACTTAATCTTGATGAATTTTTTCGTGTTTCATAGTGTTCCAATGCCAAAGAAATGTGGGAAGTGTTGGAGGTAACACATGAAGGGACTGCTGATGTGAAAAGAGCTAGGAAACACACTTTAATCCAAGAATATGAAATGTTTAGGATGCTGCCAGGAGAAACAGTTTCAGATGTGCAGAAAAGATTTACACACATTGTAAATCATCTAATAGGTCTTGGCAAAGTGTTTGAGAAAGAGGAGCTGAACATAAAAGTGCTTAAATGTTTGAATAGAAGTTGGCAACCTAAAGTGACTGCAATTTCTGAATCTAAGGACCTAACAACAATGAGTGTTGCTGCATTTTTTGGAAAGTTGAGGGAGCATGAACTTGAGCTGAATAGGCTTGCTGAACAAGAAGAAAGTGACAAGAAAAAGAAGGGGCTGGCCTTGAAGACTTTGGTTCATAAGGAGGAGATTAGTGATGATGAAACACATGAAGAAAGTGATGCAGAAAATCTGAACCTCTTAGTGAGAAAGTTCAACAAGTTCTTGAAATACAAGAACAAAGGTTACAAACACAAGAGGTACAATAAAAAGTCTGATTTGGTTTCTTCTAACTTTACTTGTTTTGGTTGTGGAAAACGAGGGACATATTAAGGTTGAATGTCCATATTCTCAAAACAAAGAAAAGAATGGAGAAAAGAAACATGAAAAATCATCCAAAACCAAGAAGGCATATATAGCATGGGATGAGAATGATGTCTCCTCTAGTAGTGATTCTTCAAGTGAAGATGAAAAGGCCAATCTTTGTCTTATGGCTGATTGTGATACAACAAGTAGTGTAAGTTCCTCAACAACTCAAAATGGTGTCCATTATGATCAGTTGCTGCATAATTTTCTGGAATTGCATGAAGAAGCTAATAAAGTTTCTTGTTCAAACAATAAGCTTAAAGGTATGAATAATTGGTTAGAGAACAAGGTGAAAGAGCTAGAGAAAGAGCTGGAAAATTCAAAAACTGATTTTGAGAATCTTGAAATGATTTATAAAGCTTCAAATTGCAGTTGTGAACATGCTTGAAAAAGTTTGCAAAAACTGCAGAATTTTGGAAAATAAAATTGAGTATTTGAACAAAGCTCTAGCTAGATTCACCATGGGAAGAGCCAATTTGGATACCCTCTTAGGCTTTCAAAATTGTGTAATAAATAGAGCTGGACTTGGATTTACAAATGGTTTTCAAAAGAAACAAAAGTCTTATAGAAATTTCTTTTCATATGGAAAACCATCCAGCACTTCATTCATTACATGTTTTTATTGTATGAACAAGGGACATGCTTCAAAGTCTTGCAAAATCAGAAAATTTGGAGTTCCTAGTGGTAAATATGTTTGGAAGCCAAAATGTGATAGAAAGGTAACTAATTTTGTTGGACCCAAATTGATGTGGGTACCAAATATTCTCCATTGATTGTGTTTTGTAGGTGTTCTTGAAGGCCAAAGAATCATTGTGGTATCTAGATAGTGGCTGTTCAAGACATATGTGTGGTGACAAAAGAAAGTTTGTCAAACTCACCTTGAAAAATGGAGGTTTTGTCACATATGGAGACAATAACAAAGGAAAAATACTTGGAAGTGGTGATGTTGGTAACATTTCTTCAATCCTTATTGAAAATGTGTTATATGTTGAAGGTTTGAAGCATAATCTCCTTAGTATTAGCCAGTTGTGTGATAAAGGTTTTAGAATTACCTTTGAAACAAATCATTGCAAAATTATTGAGAAAAATTCTGAAAAAATCTGCATGCTAGGAAAGAGAATTGAAAATATATACATGCTTGATCTTGATCATATGAGTGCAACTAATTTTACATGTCTCATGTCTAAAGAAGATAGTTCATGGCTTTGGCATAGAAGAGCTGAACATATAAACATGAATCATTTGGAAAAACTGGTTTCAAAAGAGCTTGTTTTAGGGACTACCAAAGCTGAAATTTGAAAAAGGAAAAATTTGTCATGCATGTCAAAGAGGAAAACAGACCAAAGTATCTTTTAATCTGAAAAATTATGTGTCTACATCAAAACCTTTGGAATTGCTGCATTTAGATTTGTTTGGTCCATCTAGAACTATGAGTATTGGAGGAAACTATTATGCTTTAGTTATTGTTGATGACTATTCTAGATTTACTTGGACTTTATTCCTTACAAATAAAAATGATGCATTTCATGCTTTTAAGAAACTTGCCAAGGTTTTACAAATTGAAAACAGCTGCAGCATAAGTGCTCTAAGAAGTGATCATGGAGGGGAATTTGAAAATGAAAAGTTCAATCATTTTTGTGAAAAATATGGAATTAAACATAACTTTTCAGCACCTAGAACTCCTCAACAAAATGGTGTGGTTGAGAGGAAAAATAGGTCACTTGAAGAACTAGCAAGGACTATGCTTAATGAATCAAATATTCCTAAATATTTTTGGGCAGATGCAGTAAATACTGCATGTTATGTAATAAATAGGGTTTTGATAAGACCTATTTTAAAGAAAACCCCTTATGAATTGTATAAAAGGAGAAAACCCAACATAGCACATCTTAGAGTGTTTGGCTGCAAGTGTTTTGTGTTAAATAATGGCAAAGAAAAACTTGGCAAATTTGATGCTAAAGTTGATGATGCATTATTCTTAGGTTATTCTTCTAATAGCAAAGCATATAGGATTTATAACAAAAGATTAGCTATGATTGAGGAATCAATTCATGTGGTTTTTTATGAGACTAATGTACAAAATGAAGGTGCAGTAAGTGGTGCAAGTGCAGGAGAAGAGAATTTAATTGAAGGTGTATCAGCTGAACAATTACAATCTGATAAAGCTGCTGCAGACGAAATTTTAGCTGGTGAAAATCAGAAAGAACAGGCTGAAATTCTGGCACCAGAACTGAAATCTGCAAAAAATGATTTACCCAAAGAATGGAGGGTGCCTCTTGAGCTATCCATTGAAAATGTTATAGGTGATGTTCAGCAAGGTGTTTCTACTAGAAGATCCATTCAAGATACATGTTTAATTGCTGCATTTGTTTCCCAAGTTGAACCTAAGTGTGTTGATGATGCATTACTTGATGAAAATTGGATTTTAGCTATGCAAGATGAACTGAATCAATTTAAAAGGAATGAGGTCTGGGAACTAGTCCCTTGCACACCTAAAATGAATATAATTGGAACAAAATGGGTATTTAAAAATAAAATGAATGATCAAGGAATAATAACTAGAAATAAAGCTAGGCTTGTGGCTAAAGGATACAATCAAGAGGAAGGAATAGATTATGAAGAAACGTATGCTCCTGTAGGTAGATTAGAAGCTGTTAGGCTATTGCTTACTTTCTCTTGCATGATTGTATTCAAACTTCATCAAATGGATGTGAAAAGTGCATTTTTAAATGGTTATATAAATGAAGAAATTTATGTTTCACAACCATCTGGATTTGTTGATCACAAGTTTCCTAATCATGTATATAAACTCAAAAAGGCTCTTTATGGACTCAAGCAAGCTCCAAGACAATGGTATGAAAGGTTGAGTAATTTTCTTATATCTCAAAATTTTGAAAGGGACAAAGTTGATAAAACCTTGTTCGTTAGGAAGTCTTTGGACAGCATAATCCTTGTGCAGGTTTATGTAGATGATATAATTTTTGGATCCACTAACGAGAAGCTTTGTGAAGAATTTGTGGCAGCTATGCAAAGGGAGTTTGAAATGTCGATGATGGGTGATCTAAACTTCTTCTTAGGCTTACAAGTCAAGCAAATGGATCATGGAACATTTCTTAATCAATCAAAATATTGCAAAGAGTTGTTAAAGAAGTATGACATGGATAGCTGCAAAGAATCAAGCACTCCTATGGCTACCAGCAGCTACCTTGATGCTGATGAAAGTGGTAAACCATTTGATTCCACTAAATATAGAGGTTTGATAGGTTCTCTTTTATACTTAACTTCTAGTAGGCTAGATATAATGTTTAGTGTATGAATGTGTGCTAGATTTCAGTCTAATCCTAAAGAATCACACTTTGCAATTGCTAAAAGAATCCTAAAATATCTAAAAGGTACTATTAATGTTGGTTTGTGGTATCCAAAAGGTGCATCATTTAATCTAGTAGGCTATTCAGATGCTGATTTTGCTGGTTGTAAATTGGATAGGAAAAGCACAAGTGGAACTTGTCATCTATTAGGAAGTAGTCTAGTATCATGGCATTGCAAAAAGCAAGCTAGTGTGGCTTTGTCTACTGCTGAAGCTGAATATGTTGCAGCTGGGAGCTGTTGTGCTTAAACTTTGTGGTTAAAACAACAACTTTTTGATTATGGTTTGAAACTATATCACATTCCTATTAGGTGTGACAACACAAGTGCTATCAATTTAACCAAAAATCCTATTTTGCATTCTAGAACAAAGCACATAGAAATAAGACACCATTTCATTAGAGATCATGTTCAAAAAGGTGACTGCATAATTGAATTTGTTGATTCACATAACCAACTTGCTGATATTTTTACCAAACCACTCTCTAAAGATAGATTTTTTCAGTTAAGAAATGAATTGGGTGTTCTTGATATCTCAAATGTGATTTAAATTCATGTGTGTGACTCATTCTTGTTATTGTATATGCTGTTTTGTATGTTTGTTAATTAATTGCAGTTATACTTGCAGTTTATATGGTGTAGAATGAAATCTGCAATGACATTCAGTTTTTTAGTTAGTTCTTTCATGTTTTAATTAGCTTATTTCACTTAATTTGGGGCTGCAATGGAGTTGCAGTGATTTCTGTCTCTGATTTAGTCAGTTCATTGTCGATTTAGTCAGTTAATTTCATTAATTGGTATTAAATCTGTATCAGACTATCTGTTTTAATCAGCTATTTCGCACAAAACAACCAACTGAAATTGTCTGGAACAATACAAAATTAAATACCAGAACTAATTAGGTGATAAATTGCATTGATTTACATTCAATTGGTGAATTTAAGTTGATTGATTGATAGTTGTGCATCTGTTACACTTAAAATACAGCTGGTTAAAGAATCTTGACTCTTGTTTTGTCATTTAGTGCTTTTGTCTTGCTTTTAACTGATTTCTCTTTCCAAAATTCAAAATTCACTCAACTGACTGAATGCCTTGGTTAAAACAAAACCTGTTGTATATCTCTGCAACATATATTGCCTCTGATTGCTTGTTTGACTCAACAATGCATTGAATTCTTTCTAAAAGCTGATAATCAAAGTTGTTTAAATACATATGCTGAACTGCATTGCTATTCGAACTGCTTGTGTGTGAAAACTCTGGATATACTATCTTTGCTCTGTTCTCTGCATTCTTCTCTACCATGGCTTCCACAAGCAATCCCAGAAAGAAATCGAAAACAGCTGGGTCTGCAAGCAAATTTTCAAAGCATAAAGAACCTGAAATTCCAACACCTCCTTCATATAGACATTGTTCTATTGAAACTGGGTTTGATGGAGATGAGGAAAGAATTGAGAAATTTCAATCTCATATCAGTAAAAAGGCAGTGAATCCACCAAAGATTCTGAGTTTTCAGTGGCTAGAAGATGAAGGAATTGCTGATATAATCACCATGCTGTAGTTTCAAGAGTTGCAGAAATTCCTTGAGCTGAATGGGATCATTTATCCAGACTTAGTGAAGGTTTTCTATACAAACCTTAAGCATGATGGTTCTGTTCTTACCTCCAAAGTAAAAGGAAAGGATACTACTATAAGCAATGCTGTTTGGACAAGGGTGGCTAGCTTAAAAACTGATGGAATCGTTGTAAGTAGGGGATATTGTGGCTCTTGGGAAGATTTCAACAAAATTCAGACCTACAGGGAATGTTTGCGTGATCCTCAAGGTTCTATTAGGGGATTTCATGTTGGAGGTCTAACTTTGACTGTCAGGATTCTCACCTTCATAATCACCTGGATGCTCACACGAAGGGGAAGTAACCATGCTACCTTAAATGAAGGTGATCTTGTTTTGATTTTTTGCTTGATGAAATCTGTTAAAATTAATTGGATTCACATTTTGAAAGATCACATGATGAAATCAAAGAGGCTAACTGATTATCGCCTTCCCTATGCAATACTTTGTTTGACATATAAAAATTCCTTTCTTCAATTGTTTGATTTGCAAACCAAGAAAGAAATTTAATTCTCCCATCATGGACATTTCAAACTCTCCCTGCATATTTCTAGCAAACTCTTGGCAAAGATCATCATTAGTTGATCCAAAAATAATATCATCAACATGAACTTGAACAATAAGAATATGTTTCTTTGATTTCTTAATAAAAAGAGTAGAATCAACTTTACCTCTTCTAAAACTATTTTCAAGTAAGAAATTGTTGGCATATTTCAAAGTTTTATGAAGACCTACAGTTTTGATGATGAAGTTTTTTAGGAAGTTTCAATCAACATTAAAGACTTGTGTCATCTCACAAAGGAAGCTTGATAAGAAAGGAAAGGAAAGGCATAAAGAGCATTCAAAGCTTTCAAGAGAGAAGATTAATGAAGATTTTCTCAAAGAGCTGAAAGATCAAAGATAGAAGGTTCTGTTTTGGGTGTTGGATAAAAAGAGTAAGTCATAAATCCCATTCAAGACCTTCCCAAACAAGAGAGCAAGGTGTTTTCTCGCAAAAACGTTTTTCTACGCTTTTAATCGATTACCATACGTAGATAATCGATTATTTAACTTAAAATTTGAATAAAAAATGTTTAACGAGCAAAATAATCGATTAAGTGTCTTTGATAATCGATTATATTGATTCTGGGTTAATATAATCGATTATGGCCTTAATCTAATCGATTAAATCAGACGTATTTGTTTTCCAATTTTTTAAACATGATATAATCGATTAAGCTTTTAATATAATCGATTAAATGAGTCGTTTTGCGAAATTAATTCTAAATCAACCTAAGAATGGAAACTTTGGAGCATTTTCGAATTATAAAATGAAAGAGAATGTCTTAGGTTTAACACATCCGAACAAACACAAAATATTCAAAGTGTTTACGCGCCTTAGCTTTTTCAAAGCCGCTTTCCTGCTCTCTTCGGTTTGATCAAGTCTTTGGAAGTGGTGATCATTGTGCTTAAGCTTTCTATCCGGCACATTTCAGGTGTATTCTTTTCTTGTTTTTACGTAAAGGGAAAATTCATCCCTTGGATCTGTTCTAAGGGAGGTGTTTCATCTCTTGTGTGTCAAGAGAGGTGGGTTTCATCCTCGGTGTGTGCGAGGAGGTGTTTCATCCTTAGTGTGTCCGAGGAGGTGTTTCTTTATCTTTATTTTGTTATTGCATGAATTGGTGTTTGTAATTTCAATTTAAAGATAGTGGGGAAAATCATCACGAATTTGTGGTGGTTGGGAAGCTGGATGTAGGATTGGCTTAATCCAGAACCAGTATAAATCTCTGTGTTCTTTCTCTTTCTCTTTATCTTTTATTTGTGGATCATTATTACAATTGCTAATCCCAGAAGCGTTAATCAAAGAATTGGAAAAATTCACATCCAAGCTTTTGAAAGTTATTCAAAACCTGAAAATATATTTGAAAGAGAAAATTAGTTTAAAAACCCAATTCACCCCCCCTCTTGGTTTTTACACTGCCATCTATATTTAACAATTGGCCTCAGAGCTGGTTTTTGAAAGTTATTCAAAAACAAGATCCATATGGCAGACAAAAATCAAACTTTTCTTGAAGGTGCATCTATCTATAGACCACCCCTTTTACAGGTGAAAACTATCCTTTTGGAAAAAGAGGATGGAAATTTTCTAAGGTCTAATGATCAAGGCGTTTGGGATGCTGTTGTAAATGGTCCTTTTATTCCTATGGTTGTTGTTGAAGAAGCGCAGGTACCTAAGAAGAAAGCAAATTGGAGCAAGGATGAATACAACCAGAATCAATGCGACATAAGGGCATGTAACATGATAGCATCTTCCTTAACCATTGATGAGTTTTACAGGTTATAGGATTGCACTACTGCAAAGGAAATGTGGGACACTCTAGAAGTCACACATGAAGGAACGGAAGAAGTAAAACGATCAAGGAAGAACACTTTGATTCAAGAATATGAAATGTTCAGTATGAGCAAAGGAGAAACCATATATGACGTACAAAGAGATTTACTCACATCGTAAATCATCTCAAGGCGTTAGGTAAGAAATTCGATATTGAAGAATTAAATGTCAAAATTTTGAAATCTTTGGACAGGACTTGGCAACCTAAAGTGACGGCCATCACGGAATCAAAGAATCTGTCAAACATGAATATGACAACTCTCTTTGGGAAGCTTAGAGAACATGAAATGGAGCTTGGACGTTTTAAAGGAGAAGAAGAAGACGTCAAGAGAAAAGGCATTGCTCTTAAAGCGGAATCCGACAAAGAGGAGAGTAGTGATTCTAATGATTCAGAAGACGATGATCTTGATAAATTTGTAAAGAAATACAAGAAGTTCATCAAGAAGAAAAGCAACCATAAGAAAGGTAAGAAATTTGAAAGTTCAAATTCTAACAATAATTATAAATGTTATGGTTGTGGCAAAAAGGGGCACATGAGAGCAGATTGTCCGAATTCCAAGAAACCTGAAGAAAGGGAAAAGAAAAGTAAGAAGTTCTTCAAAAAGAAGAAGAGAGCATATATCGCTTGGGACGACAATGAAGTGAGTTCTTCTGAAGGTTCAAGTGAATCAGAAGAAGAAGCAAACATTTGTCTTATGGCAGATGATGATGTGGAATCCACGTGCAGTGAGGCAAGTGATTCTGATCTCCCTAATGATTATGATGAATTGCTTGAAGAATTTCTAAATCTTTGTAAAAAATCTGAAAAGCTTTTTTCGGCTCATAACAAATTGAAAAATGATTTTAAGGTTCTTGAAAAGAAAATTATTGATTTGGAAGAAGAGAAAAAGGTTTTGAAAGATGATTTGGAAAAGGCAAAAATCCCTTGCAAATGCAAAACAAAAATTCCTATTTGTGAAAATTGTAATGAACTTGCTAACAAGGTTTCTTATCTTGAAACATCTCTTTCAAAAATCACGATGGGCAATAATAATTTAAACAATGTTTTGAAAGTGCAAAAAGGTTTATATGAAAAAGCAGGTCTTGGTTATAATTTCAGGCATAATCATAAACCTACTAAAACTGTTTTTGTGAAAGGAGAATCGTCTAATTCAAATAAGGTTTTTGAAAATTCTAATTCCTTTAAACAAAACGTTTCTACAAAGAAGTTTTATAAAAATGCATATTTCTCAACAAGAACAAATGTTCCTACATGTTTTTATTGTATGCATAAAGGTCATTCTGTTAATAGATGCAATATTAAACGTTTTAGTGTTCCTAATGGGAAATATAAATGGGTTCCCAAAGGAAAATCTGTTTCTAACCCATGAGGACCCTAATAAGTAATTTTAGGGGACCAGGATTTTTCTTGTTTATATTGCAGGCTGGTTCCATATCCAAAAGGCCTCTTTGGTGATGAGATAGCAAGTGATCAAGTTTATGAAGGTTTGTAAAAACATCAATGAGTTGGCATATTTACCAAACCCTTATCTCAAGTAAGATTTTATGAGCTTAAAAAGGTTCCAGGTAAGTGTTGTTGTTGATTTTTGATGTTATTTCAGCGTTTTACGAAAACTTACGTATTTAATCGATTAGGTTTCGTGTATTAATCGATTAAACGCGGTGTTTGTGAAAATGTTTTAAAACATAATCGATTACGTTTATGACATAATCGATTAAATCGCTGAGGAGCAATTTAATCGATTAAGGAATGCACATAATCGATTAAATTTCTGGGTTTTCGTTTTCTGGAAAATTTTTGAAGGCAAATAATCGATTAAATGATAATATAATCGATTAAATGCACCGTTCTGTGTTTTTCTGCAAAACTGTTTTTTCGAACGTTGGCCATGTTTTCACGTGTTTTGTCTTATTCAAACGGCTATATTCGTTCCCAACGGATATATTTTCATTAAATCAACGTTTTATGACCGGATTTCCTTCTATAAATAGCTGGTTTGAGAATCAAAGTGACTCACTCACTCTCTCTCTCACTCTTGCTGTTTCTGCTGTTATTTGCTGTCTTGTGCGAATTTTAATTCTCTGTGCTGTCTCTGTTATTCCATTATCTTGTTGTGCAATTTCTCTTGTCTTTTATATCAACAAAATGGCTGATCAAAGAAGAAGGAAGATGCCATCAAGGAGAAAGGGCAAGGAGCCCATGACTTCTCAAGAAAGGAGACCTCCAACTCTAGCTGGTTGGATATCAGATGAGGATCTCCAAATTGCCTTTGTTAACAAGTGGAAGGATAGAAAAATTCTTACCCCTAAATTCTTGTCTTGTGAATTTTTTAGATCTCATGGTTTTCAATTTCAGGAATTTTTAGTAGGAAGTGGACTACAAAAATTTGTGGAGATGGAAGGAGCTTTCTACCCAGATTTGGTAAGAGTATTCTACATGAACTTAACTTCAAGGACTGCCAGCCCAAGCACCAAAGTGAAGGGTGTAAGGATCTTCTTTGATGAAGATTTGTGGCACAATGTAGCTGGTCTATCAACTCAAGGAATAAACATCACATATGGGTTTGAAGACTTCAACAAGTTGGTAGAATTCAGAAAATTCTGCAAGGATCCTAACTTACAAGTTGAGAACTTGTATAAAGTTGGTAATGTTAAGTTAAATGAAAGAATGCTGCATTATGTTATTGTTTGGATTTTAGTTGCAAGAGGCACTAATCATGCCCAACTTACTAAGGAAGACATCCTTCTTATGTATGGATTCCTTAATAATGTGAGCATAGATTGGCCCTCAATTATCCTTGATAATATGTTTAAAGCCATTAGGCTTTCCTCTTTTGCATTACCCTATGCTTGTGTTTGTTTCTAAGATTCTAGAATACAAAGGTGTTGATCTTGAAGGGGAGAATAAACAGATTTTGCTAAGCAATAGCAAAATTGGCAAAAATGTTCTAAGGCATATGGGCCTCATAGAACAAGGCAACAGGTTCACTCAAAGAGAAGAAGGAGTTGCTGCAATGGAAGAAGATGATGATTATCAACCTCAACCTCCACCCCAATTTCAACCTCAACCAGGATCAGTGGAAGAGCTTCTCATATCAAGAATGGATTCTATGATGAATCTTCACTCCAAGGAATTTCAAGGCCTTTCTCATCAACTCTCAAGGCTTAATAGAAGAATGTATAGAGTTGAAAGGAAGATGGAAATTGAAGATTTATCTCCTGAAGAAGATAATACAACATCCTCAAGAGGCAAACAGCCAGCCAATGATGAGGAAGATGAAGAAGATAGTGAAGAAACTGAATAAGCTACAAGTTTCTTTTTCCTTAGCTTGTTCTTCATTATTTTCCAGCTACTGTATTTTTTTTCTCTCTATTATTTTCTGTGTATTAATCTACTTCTGCTGTAATTATCTCTGAAAATGTAATCTTTTTGAAAATGATAAAAATAAAGGGGGAGAAAATATTTGTCTTGATTGAAAATCTGTCTAGTTAATATATTGAAAATTTATCTAGTTAATATAGTTTTTAAGAAAATTAATTTCAAGGGGAGCTTTAGGAAATAATTCAAATAAGTGCCTTATATATCTTAAACAATTAAGAGCATAGTTTAAGGGGGAGCATTTAGAAATAATTTCCTTTTAATCTATTAATCTCTTTTCCAAAATTTCAAATTGAAACTTTAATGCTATATGACTGCCTATTTTATTTCCTTTGTGGACTAATATTTATGATGGAGATATCCATACATTATTTTCAAGATTTTCAGGATATTATCACAAGTCTCTAGGTTTCTTTTTATCATCATCAAAAAGGGGGAGATTGTTGGCATATTTCAAAGTTTTATGAAGACCTACAGTTTTGATGATGAAGTTTTTTAGGAAGTTTCAATCAACATTAAAGACTTGTGTCATCTCACAAAGGAAGGTTGCTTGATAAGAAAGGAAAGGCATAAAGAGCATTCAAAGCTTTCAAGAGAGAAGATTAATGAAGATTTTCTCAAAGAGCTGAAAGATCAAAGATAGAAGGTTCTGTTTTGGGTGTTGGATAAAAAGAGTAAGTCATAAATCCCATTCAAGACCTTCCCAAACAAGAGAGCAAGGTGTTTTCTCGCAAAAACGTTTTTCTACGCTTTTAATCGATTACCATACGTAGATAATCGATTATTTAACTTAAAATTTGAATAAAAAATGTTTAACGAGCAAAATAATCGATTAAGTGTCTTTGATAATCGATTATATTGATTCTGGGTTAATATAATCGATTATGGCCTTAATCTAATCGATTAAATTAGACGTATTTGTTTTCCAGTTTTTTAAACATGATATAATCGATTAAGCTTTTAATATAATCGATTAAATGAGTCGTTTTTGCGAAATTAATTCTAAATCAACCTAAGAATGGAAACTTTGGAGCATTTTCGAATTATAAAATGAAAGAGAATGTCTTAGGTTTAACACATCTGAAAAACCACAAAAATATTCAAAGTGTTTCTGCGCCTTAGCTTTTTCAAAGCCGCTTTCCTGCTCTCTTCAGTTTGATCAAGTCTTTGGAAGTGGTGATCATTGTGCTTAAGCTTTCTATCTAGCACATTTCAGGTGTATTCTTTTACTGTTTTCTGTAAAGGGAAAATTCATCCCTTGGATCTGTTCTAAGGGAGGTGTTTCATCTCTTGTGTGTCAAGAGAAGTGGGTTTCATCCTCAGTGTGTCTGAGGAGGTGTTTCATCCTTAGTGTGTCTGAGGAGGTGTTTCTTTATCTTTATTTTGTTATTGCATGAATTGGTGCTTGTAATTTCAATTTAAAGATAGTGGGGAAAATCATCACGAATTTGTGGTGGTTGGGAACTGGATGTAGGATTGGCTTAATCCGAACCAGTATAAATCTCTGTGTTCTTTCTCTTTCTCTTTATCTTTTATTTGTGGATCATTATTACAATTGCTAATCCCAAAAGCGTTAATCAAAGAATTGGAAAAATTCACATCCAAGCTTTTGAAAGTTATTCAAAACCTGAAAATATATTTGAAAGAGAAAATTAGTTTAAAAACCCAATTCACCCCCCCTCTTGGTTTTTACACTGCCATCTATATTTAACAGAAATTACTTAACCTTTCATACCAAGATCTTGGGGCTTGTTTGAGTCCGTATAACGCTTTCTTCAACTTGTAGACATGATTAGGATTTTTGAAATCTTCAAAGCCTGGAGGTTGTTCTACATAGACTTCTTCCTAGATATATCCGTTTAGAAAAGCACTTTTTACATCCATTTGAAATAACTTGAATCCTATAATGGAGGCATATGCTAGCAATAAGCGGATAGCTTCAAGTCTTGCTACAGGAGCATAGGTTTCATCATAATCTATGCCTTCTTCTTGTCTATATCCTTTTGCAACCAGTCTTGCTTTGTTCTTTGTGATGTTTCCATCTTCATCAAGCTTATTTCTAAAGACCCATCTTGTACCTATGACCTGCATATTATTAGTCTTAGGAATTAAATCCCATACCTGATTTCTTTCAAACTGATTTAGCTCTTCTTGCATTGCAATACACCAATGTTCATCCGTCAATGCTTCTTCTACATTCTTTGGTTCAACTTGTGAAACAAAAGCAACATTCATGCAGAAATTATTCATATTCCTCCTTGTTCTTACACCTGTTGATATGTCTCCAATGACATTTTCCAAGGAAACGTTTCTAGGTGGTCTCCATTCTTTTGGTAGACTTTCATCATGAGGGGGATTCTCATCCAAACTGATTTCTTCAACGGCTTCTTCAAGAGGAGTTTCTTCTTGATGTACTCCTTCATCATCTGCAAAGAATCTTTTTGACACAAGAGGGGTTTCTTCAAGGTCTAGATATTCATCAAAGACAACATGTATAGATTCTTCAACGGTTAACGTCCTCTTATTAAATACTCTATATGCTTTACTATGCAAAGAATAACCGAAAAATGTAGCTTCATCAGATTTAGCATCAAATTTCCCAAGGCTATCTTTTCCGTTATTCAAAACAAAACATTTACATCCAAAAATTCTGAAATAAGAAATATTTGGTTTTCTCCCTTTGAAAAGCTCATAAGGAGTTAATTTTAAAATAGGTCTTATTAAAACTCTGTTTAAAACGTGACATGCGGTACTTACGGCATCAGCCCAAAAATATTTAGGTAAATTATTTTCGTTCAACATAGTTCTTGCAAGTTCTTCCAAAGATCTATTTTTCCTTTCAACCACACCATTTTGTTGAGGTGTTCTTGGTGCTGAAAAATTATGAGAAATTCCATTTTCTTCACAAAAATTTTCAAAAGAAATATTTTGAAATTCACCGCCATGATCACTTCGTAAAAACTTGATTTTTAAATCTTTTTCATTTTGAATAACCTTGGCAAATTTTCTAAATTCTTTAAAAGCATCACTTTTAGATGAAAGAAAAAGAGTCCAAGTAAATCTAGAGTAATCATCAACAATCACAAGAGCGTAATAATTGCCACCAAAACTTTTTGTTCTAGAGGGGCCAAATAAATCCATGTGCAATAATTCTAAAGGTTTTGAAGTGGAAACAACATTTTTAGATTTAAAAGAACTTTTCGTTTGCTTCCCTTTTTGACAAGCTGCACATAGTTTGTTCTTTTCAAAAACCAGTTTTGGCAAACCAATCACTAACTCTTTAGATATGAGTTTACTTAGATGAGGCATATGAATGTGAGCAGCTCTTCTATGCCATAACCATGGATCCTCTTCTTTCGCAACAAAACAAGGCAGATTATTAGATGTAGATGCACAATCAATGTCAATCAAATAAATGTTATTATGTCTCTTACCAATGAGGCGATTTCATTTGAGTCCTTGTGATGAATTTTGCAAAGATCACTATCAAGCGTTACCTTTAAACCTTTATCACAAAGTTGACTAATGCTTAGCAAATTGTGCTTCAATCCATCAACAAGAAGAACATCATGAATCTTTAGGGAATCTCCAATCATTCCGCTACCAATGATTTTTCCCTTATTGTTGTCACCATAGGTTACAAAACCTTGTTCTTTCTTCTTGAAGCTTTTGAATTTGCTTTTATCACCCGTCATGTGCCTTGAACAACCACTATCAAGATACCATAGTGACTTTTTGGACTTGGGACCAACCTGCATCATAAGCAAAAATATTTAGGTCCCCTAAAGTCACTTATTAGGGTCCTCATGGGTTAGAAACAAATTTTCCTTTGGGAACCCATTTATATTTCCCATTAGGAACACTAAAACGTTTAATATTGCATCTATTTACCGAATGACCTTTATGCATACAATAAAAACATGTAGGAACATTTGTTTTTCTTGGTATGTATGCATTTTTATAAAACTTCTTTTTAGGTTCATTTGTTTTATTTTTTGAAATAAGGAACTTCAAAAACCTTTTTCGTATTTGATGATTCTCCTTGAACAAAAACAATTTTGTTTGAATTATTTTTATTTTTGAAATTGTAACCAAGTCCTGCCTTCTCGTATAAACCTTTGTTGTCTTTCAAAACATTATTTAAATTATTATTACCCATTGTAATTTTTGAAAGAGACTTTTCAAGATAAGAAACTTTGTTTGCAAGAATGCTACAATTTTCACAAATAGGAATTTTCATTTTGCATTTGCAAGGGATAAGCGCTATTTTCAAATCATCCTTTAAAACGATTTTCTCTTGTTCCAAATCTGAAATTTTCTTTTCAAGACTTTTGTAGTCATTTTTTAATTTATTGTGAAAGAAAGTTAATTTTTCAGATTTTTCACATAATTCCAAAAACTCTTCAAGCAAATCATCATAATTATTTGGAAGGCCAGAATCACTTACCTTGCTACATGTTGATTCGGCATCATCATCATCATCCGCCATAAGACAGATATTTGCTTCTTCTTCTGACTCACTTGCACTAGAAGAACTCATGTCATTATCTTCCCACGCGATGTATGCCTTCTTTTTCTTTTTGTCAAAAGGCTTCTTGTATTTCTTTGCCTTTTCCTCATCCTTCTTGATGTTGGGGCAATCCGACTTCAAGTGTCCCCTTTTTCCACAACCATAGCATTTAAAATTATCAAGAGAATTTAGGTTTCAGTTTTCTTACCTTTCTTGTAATTCCCTTTGTTCTTGTTCTTGATGAACTTTTTGTACTTTTTGACAAACAAGCTTATGTCACTGCATTCAAGATCATCATTTGTGTCGCTACTCTCATCTTTATGGGATTCCACTTTAAGAGCAACACCTTTTCTTTTGACTTCTTCTTCTTCTCCTTTGAAGCGTCCAAGTTCCATTTCATATTCTCTAAGCTTCCCGAAGAGAGTTGTCATGTTCATGTTTGACAGATTCTTTGATTCCGTGATGGCCGTCACTTTAGGTTGCCAAGTCCTATCCAAAGATTTCAAAATTTTGACATTTAATTCTTCAGTATCAAATTTCTTACCTAACGCCTTGAGATGATTTACGATGTGAGTAAATCTCTTTTGTACGTCGCATATGGTTTCTCCTTTGCTCATACGGAACATTTCATATTCCTGAATCAAGGTGTTCTTCCTTGATCGTTTCACTTCTTCTGTTCCTTCATGTGTGACTTCTAGAGTGTCCCACATCTCCTTTGCAGTAGTGCAATCTGATAACCTGTAAAACTCATCAATGGTTAAGGCGAGATGCTATCATGTTACACGCCACTTATGTCGCATTGATTTTGGTTGTATTAGTCCTTGCTCCAATTTGCTTTCTTCTTAGGTACCTGCGCTTCTTCAACAACAACCATAGGAATAAATGGACCATTTACAACGACATCCCAAACGCCTTGATCATTAGACCTTAGAAAAATTTCCATCCTCTTTTTCCAAAAAGGATAGTTTTCACCTGTAAAAAGTGGTGGTCTATGAATAGATGCACCTTCAGCAAAAGTTTGATTTTTGTCTGCCATAAGGATCTTGTTTTTGAATAACTTTCAAAAAACCAGCTCACGAGGCCAATTGTTAAATAAAGACGACGATATAAAAACCAAGAGGGGGTGAATTGGATTTTTAAAGAAATTTTCTCTTTTAAATAAATTTTCAGGTTTTGAAAAACTTTCAAAAACTTGGATGTGAATTTTCTAATCCTTTGATTAACGCTTGTTGGGATTAGCAATTGTTATAATGATCCACAATTAAAAGAGATAGAGAAGAGAAATAACACAGAGATTTATCTTGGTTCGGATTAAGCCAATCCTACGTCCAGTTCCCAACCACCACAAATCCGTGATGATTTTCCCCACTATCTTTAATTGAAATTACAAACACCAATTCATGCAATAACAAATAAAGATAAACGGAAACACCTCCTCAGACACACTAAGGATGAAACACCTCCCCAGACACACTGAGGATGAAACCCACCTCTCTTGACACACAAGAGATGAAACACCTCCCTTAGAACAGATCCAAGGGATGAATTTTCCCTTTATAGAAAACAGTAAAAGAATACACCTGATAATAGTGCTAGATAGAAAGCTTAAGCACAATGATCACCACTTCCAAAGACTTGATCAAACTGAAGAGAGCAGGAAAACGACTTTGAAAAAGCTAAGGTGCGAAAACACTTTGAATATTTTGTGTTTGTTCAGATGTGTTAAACCTAAGACATTCTCTTTCATTTTATAATTTGAAAATGCTCCAAAGTTTCCATTCTTAGGTTGATTTAAAATTAATTTCGCAAAAACAACTCATTTAATCGATTATATTAAAAGCTTAATCGATTATATCATGTTTAAAACTGGAAAAAAATATTGTCTGATTTAATCGATTAGATTAAGGCCATAATCGATTATATTAACCCAGAATCAATATAATCGATTATCAAAGACACTTAATCAATTATTTTGCTCGTTAAACATTTTTAATTCAAATTTTAAGTTAAATAATCGATTATCTACGTATGGTAATCGATTAAAAGCATAGAAAAAACGTTTTTGCGAGAAAACCCCTTGCTCTCTTGTTTGGGAAGGTCTTGAATGGGATTTATGACTTACTCTTTTTATCCAAGACCCAAAAACAGAACCTTCTACCTTTGATCCTTCAGCTCTTGAGAAAATCTTCATCAATCTTCTCTCTTGAAAGCTTTGAATGCTCTTTATGCCTTTCCTTTCTTATCAAGCAACCTTCCTTTCTGAGATGGCACAAGTCTTTAATGTTGATTGAAACTTCCTAAAAACTTCATCATCAAAATTGTAGGTGTCCATAAAATTGTAGACTTGAAATATGCCAACAATTGGAAGATCTCATCAGCTGGATAATAGCTTCTTGTTCAAGTTTGGCTTTAATAAAAAGGATGGTGAATGGGTTGCTGGACAAGGCCCTGGATATGCTGGAACAAGTGCTGCTGGTGCTACTACTGAAGAATCTTCAATGATGGGAGACATTGTGCCTTATGTTCCTCCTGTTGATCGTGGCACTCCATTATCTCTATTTGAGCAAATTGTGCTACAACGGTTTGATTATATCCAATCTCACCAAATGTATCATCACTCATATTGCATGGAATTTTTTGGGAACATCGATCAAAGTATTGAGGACCTGCATGCCCAACTAGCAAAAATTCATGTTGGCTATAATACTGTGGTTGATGATGATGGAGAGGATGATGATTAAACTGGATCTGCAACTGCTAGAGAGAAGTTGTTGCTGCTAAATCAGTTGTTGTTGCTATTTTTTGGCTGGTGTTTAGAGTAATACTGTTATTGCTGCTGTCTTTATTGGTTTTGAAGTACCGCTGTTGTGCCTACTGGTTCTGGAAGAAAAGATGTGTTTGCTGGTTTATTGAATGCTGTTGCTGTTGCTGCATTTATGCTGATGCACTTGCTGTTACTGAAGTGATGCTGATGCTTATGGTGCTGCTACATAGATTCTGTTGTTGCTGATGCACTAATCCTGCTGTTGTTGCTGTTTTTGCTATTTTAGAGTAATGTTGGTTTTGCTGATGCATATGTTGTTGCATTCATGTTTTTGCATTTCATTGTTGTTTGTTTTTGTGCTATTAGTGTTTCATTGTTGCTGGTTTTTTAATTGGGTCTCATGCCCGTGTCTGTTGAACATTTCTAATTTACTGCATATGCTATATTTGAATCTTGTCTTCCTTATGCTATTTGATGATTACAAAGGGGGAGAAATAATGAGGCACACCATGTAAAAGGGGAGAAATATTGAAGCACATCTAAAAGGGAGACTATGTGAAAGAGGGAGAATATGTAATTGGGGAGACTTTGTTTCTGCTGCAATATTTTTTTGCTCTGTGTTTATTTTCAAGACTCCTACATTCTTCAAAGGCAATGGATGCTTCAAGTGGTTGTCATCATCAAATAGGGGGAGTTTGTTGGACTTGAAGACTTGGTTTCAAGTAAATTTGATGTCTCCAACCACTTTGATGATGAAGATGATGGTGCTTGAAGAATGAAGATTTTATCTTAGGATTAGAGTGTCTTAGGATGTGGGGTAAGATGCATTTCACTTAATCTTGTGTTTTAAAATAGTTTGAAATGTTTTTTAAATGTTTTGAAATGTTTTTAAAAGTCTTAACTATTTTTCAACTCATTAAAAATGAGTTTTCAATTAGTTAAAATGTTCTTAGTTTGATGGCTAAGTCATTCTTAAACATTTTAACCAATTGGTGTTTTAAAGCTTTGTTTTTTACTGATTTCAGCTAGCTATTTTTCTGAATTTAAATCAGTTGAAATTTTGGAGCTATTTTTAAGAAATCCAAGCTCTCTAGAAATACTAGCTAAATCGCGTTTTCAACTGACTGTTTTCAGTTTTCAAAATTGGGGTGCTCTCTGGAAAATTCATTTTAATGAAAACAACTAGCTAAATCGTGTTTCAACTGACTGATTTTATCAGAAACAGCTTTAAACCTCTGGAACAGTTCTGTTATAAATACTTTGAATTTTAAAGAATTGAGTAACGAATCAATTACAGAGAAACTCATTGTTCAAGAAGGCTTTTCTAGTGTTCTAAATCAATTTGCGAAATCAATCAAGGAGTCCAAGATCAAATTGAATTGAGAATCTTTCCATATAAAGCCATACTCTGTTTTTTGCTTTGTTTAAGTTTCTGGAATTGCTTTTCAGGTGAATTCGTTCCAAATTCTTGTGTAATCTTATACTAGGTTTGTTTCTTCTTAATCAGGGTGATTAAGGTGTTCTTGTAATAGGGTTTTACAAGGGTATACGGATCTTGTAGGGTTCAAGATCAAGTGTATTGTTCTGGTTTTAGTTTTTCAAGCAGGGCTCATGTAAAAACTGAAATTTAGTGAATTGCTTTGATTTGGGTGTTTAGGAAACTGGATGTAGCCTTCATTGGAAGGTGAACCAGTATAAATCTCTTGTGTTGATCTTCTTTTCCTACTTCTTTAAATTTTGTAATTGAAATTTGAATTGCTAATTGAATTGGATATATGATACATTGGTAAAAGCATTTCAAGAATCTTTAAAGAATTGATTTTCCTCTTCATTTAAAATCTGTTTTTCAAAAATTGGCCTTGGATTTCGAAAATCTTTTAAGAGTTTAATTCACCCCCCTCTTAAACTCAGCCATTTATTCCAACAGTTTAGAGCACTTTAAATCTTCATCATCAAAACTTTAAATCTTCATGAAATATCTAGAGGACTTCATCAACACTTGGTCTTGAAATATGACAACATTTTTATATAGACAAAAATGATTAGTTAAAAAGTTAAAATAGTTATTTAAATCCATGTATGAAGCAATATGTCAATTGTAATACATTCAAATACTACATTATAATTATCACCAATTCTGCTATCACATAAAAATGAATTGTTAATATCTTTGTGTATCTGGATTGAAAATGACTGGTTAAAGAAGTTGAAATAGTTGGTTAAATGAGTAAATTGTTGGTTAAGGGTATAAGAGATTTACAGTTGCCTTCTTACAATCAAAGCCACCTCCCGTCCTAAAAGTGTTACTAATGAATCTTTATTTATTAATGTTTTCTTACCTTTTTGTACTTATTTTAATTATTGTTTTGTGTCTAATTATCCATTATTGACACATTTTTCTTGTTTGGACTTTATTGGGCCAGTAATTCAAATTTTTATCAATTCAAATTTATTTGTCCAATTTTCGTTTGTTTTATTTTTCAGAATAATCTTGGGTTGTTTTTGGGCATGGAAAATATCTTGGACTTGAAGAAATTACTGGCACGTCAACCTCCGCTTAGGATTTTATTTTTGTTTTCCTATATTTTCGTAATTTGGGTCAGACAATATTTTTTATGAGGCCCAGACGTTTTGCGAGAGAGGGGCTGACCTAGGGTTACGAAAGCCTAAGGAGAGGAGGCAGAATTCATTCACACACAGCTGTTCATGTTTCCATCTTTCGGCTTCCATCTTTCGGCTTTCGTTTTTTGTCTTACGACTTTTGTCTTTATTTTTTCTCTCTATTGATTATCGTTTTGAATCTCCATGGAGGGATAATTTTTAGAGGTTGATTTCTTAAGTAGATTGCTATGAACTTTGAGGTTTAATTCACATTTTCCCTTTGCTCTTCTTAATTCTCCATCTTCTAATCTTTGTCCTTATATTTTTGTTCATTCTTAATGAACATTGTTCTCACAGTTTGCTTAATTTTGTGATTGATTAAAGATTGAATGATGTATACGTTTGCTTAATTCGTGTAAGGAATTCTTTGGTTAATCTTCGCTTAGTTCATTGATTTGGGTTGGAATAAGGATTAAGATGAATAAAGTATGTTTTTCTGTGTAACCAGAGATATGGGAAATTACAATTGAATCATGGAATCAATCCGTTTTTTATAATTATTTACATTTTTCGAAATCATTCTTTATTTTAATTTAATTATACAAATCTGTTCAAACCCCCTGCCTTGTTTGTATCATTCACGTGTTGATCCTTTGTCTTATCCACAATCCTTAAGATATGATCTAGGGATCACTTCCTAGTATTAAATTTTAACTATTTATTTAACCGGATACGACTTCGATTAATTACTCAAGAATTTATCCGAATAACATTAAGAGAGTAAAAGTCATCATCATAGAACATTCGTCTAGGAAATAATTATTTCAATTTTAACATGGCATATGGTTGAGTTGAAAACTATATAGTGGGGCACACAATGATCAATGTTTATTTGGAAAATCAATACTCCACTAGGATATCAAGGTGACTAATTCGATGAAGACTACATTAACTTCAAGAGGGTCTTTTGGACATTCAAACCATGCATTGATGGTTTAGTAAGCCAATTGCCCAGGTCGATGGAATGTTCTTGTACAAAACTTATAGAGGGATATTACTAGTCGCACTTACGCAAGATGAATTCAACAACATATTACTTATCGCCTTCACCATTGTAGAGGGTGAAACTATTGATGCTTGGTTCCTTTTCCTGTGGAACATATAGAGATATGTAACTCTACAGGATGGTCTCTCTATCATTTCTTATAGGAACAAATCAACTAAGAGTGCATACTCCGGAGAGGGTAGTGATTGGAACAAAAACAATCTATGCATATTTATTTCATTTGGCACACAATACAAAACTTCATGAGATGATGTAGAAATACAACACTAAAGAAAGATGTTGTGAACATGGGTAATTCTCTTCATCTGTATTCTAGTTTATAAATTCTCTTTTTATCCAATACTGCATTTGTAATAAATATTGCAACATATGGAATGACAAAGCCATGTTTCTTTTACTACTATAACATAGTAACAGAAGAAAATCCCAAGGCAACATAATGATCAGATGGTATTTTGAGGAACAAGTGGACTCTTGCATAGGACAATGATCAATGGTGGGGACATATGACTACAAATCTTGCAGAGTTGATCAACTTAGTGCTAAAGAAAATAAGAAACCTTCCAATCTCTTCTATGGTGATGGCAACATACACCTGCTAGAATAAGTGGTCTTCATAGACAAAGGTAAGTAGGTGGCAACCATGATTGTTGCTAGCCATGTCTATTCTAAAGTGGTAGTAAAGCATTGAAATATGCACAGTTTAAGACAAATACTCATAGAGTGATTTCTTTCGATAGGAGAAGCACAAGAATTTTTATGGAGGAAACACAAAATCTAGGGGAGGTATGACAAATCAGACCGATTTGCAATTAGCTTGGATGAATTATGGTGTGACTTTGAAAAATGCAAAAAACTATACCGATCATGTTCCCATGTGCTAGTTGAATGAAAACATGTACACCATGATTTTGCTATGTATATCGCAAATATATACACATTAGAACAAGTCTTTCATGTCTATGAAGGGCTCTTTCGAAAACTCATAAATGAAGAGTATTGGCCTCCCTAGACTGAGCAGATACTATGCTCAAATCAATAAATGAAAATAACATCAAAGGGAAAGTCTAAGTCAAGTTGGATAAGGATGGAGATGGATATGAGAGAACAACATGGTCATTCCAAAAAATGTTCCTACCGTCACATGCCTGAACACATTAAAAGAACTTCTCATTGTTAACTGTGATTTCTTTAAGTTAAAGTATTTTGTGTACCATGTTAATTTATTTAATGAATACACATTTATTATATTTATCCTCTTCATCTTCAACATATACTTCAATAGTTCAATACTTAACAACAATTTTCAAGTAATATTTAACTATTATTTTACATTTTTTACAACATCCTAAATAAATTTACTTAATTTCAACCTCTTTATTTCTTTTTCTTATTCAAAGGTCCAAAATTAAACTTATCTTTTTTATAATAATTTTATCTAATAATTCTAAAATCAATTAAATTAATAACAAAATTCAAATCCAAATAATATCAAAAAGCCATTTTTTTCACATTTCAATTATTTATTATTTTTCCCTTCTATCAACCGAATCAAAAATTATTTTCAATAATTTTTATTAATGTTTTCAATTTATTTTTCTCCTTTACTAATTAATCTTTCTTTTTTATTTATTTTTAAATATTTCTCCCTCTCTCCAAATTTTAAAAAAATATTTAGTGACTAAATTTGGTGACATGCAACAAAAGGAATTGACTCACTGGAAATAACTTTGATAGGTTAATTTAAAATAAGGTGAGAATAGGATAAGAGTGTAAGAAGAAGAGGAAAACCAAAAGTGGAGAAGAACAAGAAAAATTTGTTAGCAATATTAGGGTATCCGGAAAGGGACTTGTTCGTGCCTCTTCTCTCTAAATGACTGGGAAATCAAAGCACTGCAGAACAACCACTGAATCTCATTCCTTAGAGTTCTTTTTTATCTGACATTGTTTCTTTCTTTCTATCCCTATGTGACCCTGTCTCATCTTTATTTAAAACAAAAGCATTATTTACTGGTGATGAAGGGAATTTGGCTTTCATTTTGTGTTTGTGGAAGAGTGTTTGTATTTAAAAGGATTTGATTGGAATTAGTGATATGATTTCTTAAAATATTTGTTCTCAAATAAGTGAGTCAGAGATACTACCTTAAGAATGAAATCAGGAACCATAGTGATAACATCCTATTGTAAGTTTGGTTTTAACCCGCTCAAAAAGTAGTCCAACATTGCATCAGTAGATAAACTCGTAATGCCATTAGCTAATGTATTAAATTTTACAAAATATTGGTTAACAAAACTTGTGTGACATAGTTTAAAAAGTGAAGAGTGAGGGCATTCATATGGGGAAGGACCAAACTCAGTCTCCAAGATTATCAAAAGTTGTTTCCATGAGTGAAACAATTCAGTTTTAAGTCACATTTGGAACCAAGGAACAACATCCTTGTTGATATGAACTGCAACAATAATAAAGTTTTGTTCTGCTATAGATTATATCCTTTAAAAGGATTCTTGACCTAACGACCCAAAATTTGATAGGAATTTCTTTTGTACATTGCTAGTTTAAACAAATTTAAACACAAATTGAAATCCAGATGTAAATAATCATAGGTTATGCAAACATTATATATGAATCCAAATACACACATTAAAATTAGTAGGTAAGTGACTAATTTTATGTAGTGTAAGATAATATAGTCAGGAATGACTTTGTGTACTCGTATGTAAGCCAAATGTGGCAATTAAAATTCTCATTAACTAGTTTTGATTAGTTGAACTCTTTACAGTTGATGAATGAGAACCAAACATAACCTAGGTTAGGATAAACAAATATAAACGAAATTGTTCACTGTTATTTTCTATTAATGTTTATGAAAATATTTGTAAACATATTTCAAAGCTATATGACAATCCCCTATAAATTTTTAATGAATAACATGTAGAGAAAAAAATTCAAAGCATTTCAAGCTCTATTGAAATCCATTTCTAGAGCTAACCATTTATTTCAATGTAGTGATGGTATTGGTATTGCAACAAAAGAAAATATACGATCTTCATAACCAAAAATCAATTTACATATTTAAGGAAGATAGGAACTTTAATAGGTTGTAACATGAGATGTAAATGTGGTCTTTATGACACTAAATAAAAAGAACCACTTTCACTTCTCATTTGAAGAGAAAATGAAATTGGCACATAGAAATAAGCTGATTTTATCGGGGAAGGTCACCAAACAAGTTATTTATGATCATTAGAGATTTTGTTGTACTTTACATGTTTTAGTGCAATTTTCTTCTTACTATATGAATACAAGTATTCTTCTTAAACTCGATATATAATATGACGTATTTTTTTTCTCATTTGTCTTTTTAAGTAGTCAAATTCATATTATTATAATGTGTTAACAAAAGATTGGAAATGTGGTAATCATACACAAATTAGAATAAGGTAATGCGTTAATGAAATAAACAATAAAATTTTAAAGAATTAAACATTTGAATACAGGATAAAATGAAAACAAATGTCTTTTGTATTATATTTTGTTTTTCCTTTCTTGATAATGCATTAAATAAAAATAATTTCACGAAAATTTAGGTGAAAGGAAAATAAATTTCTATATTTATGTCATCAGTAAACTCTCCCAAAACAAAATTCGTAGTTGGTGTAGGAACATGAATGATTTCAAATTACATTTTTAATATTCTTGTGGTATTTTCTCTGCCAAATAGATGTAGAAATGTCCCATGGCTCCAGTACGAAACTCGTTTTTATATCTAGATTCTAGAGTCAAAATTTCACCATCAAGAATCTTGATAGAACCTGGTTGTGGATAACAAGTAGACATTCCAATAAGATAATCTTTCTCATTTCCTGCCTCATTTCCTGTTCCATATTTTGGTGTTGAAGTGCATAAAGTATTTCCATTCTAAAAGATTAAAAACATACTTTTTAGAGTCCAGAATGCATTAAAATATGTGACCTTTAAGAATACCATGAAATTAGAAAATTTATTACATAAAAAGTCATGCACAAAATGTTTCATAAAATTATGTAACAAATCACAAAAGGTATATAAATTGAAGGAAAATATTTTATCACCTGTCCATATAAAGTTGCATTCACAACACCTGAATGCATATGAGCAGTGGCATAAATGAGGAAACCTCCTTTCTTCATTGGAATGTTTGCCTTTTGGACATGAGGAGAGTCGTCACCACTATTTGTTAGAATGGTATACTCTGCCTACAAAGAATTGATTGTTTTTGTTCACCCACTCTAATTGAGATCATAAAAGTTAATTTATTTTAGCTCAAAGTAATGTTTTCAATAACATATTTACCTGACAATCATGAATTATTTCAGAACCATTTGATCTAATTATGTCAGTGGAATCAAGTATGTAAACTTTAACTGGTACTTGTTGTTTGTTCCATTCAACCCAACTTATTTTGTATCTTAAGGAAAGCTTTCTTTTTGAACCTTGAAAACCATCTATTTGTTTACATTGTAGGTTATCTTGACAACAAAAAAGTCCTCCTTTATAATTTGTAGTCAATGGCTGGTTATGCACATCCACTGTAACATTATAAAATTCCTTTCGAAGATTCATAAGGTCACATCTACATTCAGTGCAACCTTTCTTATCTAGTGCACCACGTGTATCAATCGCCATGATGTTGAGCAACCATTTCTCTTCATATCCCTTTGGAATTTGTGTAGGGTTACCTTGTTCTATTGCAAAAGGATCTGGAATATTTGAGGATGTTCCTCGTGATTCAACTCCAAATCCCCAATAATGTGGAAGAATATTTCCATTGCACATGCCTTCATTTCTTTGAAAAGAAAAATCATTTGGACGACGAAGCTTCGGATCATTGGACATGGTAATATTTTCAATGTACTTTATGGCAAACCAATGATGAAGGTACGTTTCATATGAAGGTATTGATTTCCCTTCTTGATCAACTAGTTCAGCATCAAAACTTTTAACTCCAACATGACCTTTTGGAAACTCTATATTTAAAAATGTTTTTGCTGCAATTGATCCTGGTCCTACTTCAAAACTTTCAGATACAAACGTAGCTCTTTTTATGTCAATTTTAGGATTTGGAAATAGTGAATATGATACACTTGGGAGTAATAATAATATTATCAATGCAAGTATGCTTGCTTCATAGGTAAATTTCTTGTCCACCTGTACATAAATAATCAATATTTCATAATTAGATATCAATTATGTTTCTAATGATATTTTGTAGTAAATATTAATTATATCTAACTCAAACACAAGTAAAATGAAATAGGTAGGTTAAGTGCCAAAAAATAGAAATATTTACCTCATGAGAGAAACACAAAGAAATAGCCATGATGGAGATTTGATCTTTATTGAAAATAAAAGCAATAGATCAATTGGTGTAAAAATGAAGACTTTGTTTACTACTTTTATAATAGAAGTTTTTGTACAAATACAATTGGCATACGAACTTATTTAAAATGTTTATTTGTACTATTCGTTGTAGTAGGTATTAATAGATATTTTATAGGTAATTAGTTTAAGCATAATTCGTTAGGAGTTGACAATGACTTATATCAAACTAATCCTAGATATAAACATTTGTTTAGATTTATTTATAGATATGACAAGTCTGGTGTCAATTAAAATTTTATGTCAATAAAATATTTTCTAATAATAATTTCAATTCTTTTTTCATAATAAAATTGTATTAATTTTCTATTTTTTAATTTTTCTATTTATGATTTTTTCATAGATAATTCGTAATAACATATTGGGCAATAAATCAATAAAACATCCTTAAAATGTAATTAGTTATCATAATATTAGGTGTATCTCATTTTTAAATTCAAAAACAAAACTTTTCTTACATGGTAAATGATTTACCAATCTAAGAATTTTCTTTTAAGAAAAACAAACATATTGTAGCACCCCAATTTTAGCAATTACTATTATACTATTTCACCTATATGTAGATGTATATAAATACAATACAGCAACACTAGAATACTAATTCTTAAAGCAAAACTATATATTTAAAAGAAATTTAATAGAATTTATATAGTTGTTGTTTATTCTAAATTTTAGTTACTATGATTTATTTATATTAAATATATTAGTTTATTATAATTTTTAGTCATATTAATATAAATATTATATCCTATGTAATTCATAAAATAAAATACTCATTTTATAATAATTAGAAAAATGGTACTTTTTTTCTTAAATCATAACATTTCAAAATGTTATTATTAAGTAGTAAGAAAAAATTTAGTAAATTTGGTTGTCATAAAATTATGTGTAATTATACTAATATTATGATGTAAAATTATTATTATTTTTAAAAAAACTAAGAATGTCCTCTCAAAGTCAAATTATTAATAAAAAATGGAAAGTAAATTCAAAAACACAAATTAATATTTAGATAATATTGTATGTTTTAGATAATATTAAAAAAATAGTAAGATGTTTATAATAAGAAGTTTAACAATTAGTGAATACAATAATAGTAATTAACATTTTGTACATAAAATAATGGCAATTAATTTTACTTTCTACAATGATGAATATTAATCAAATAATAATTCTATACGATTGTATTTTTATTTCTAATGTTAAAATAAACTAATCATAATTAGAGTCGAGTATATGGACAAAACTCTGTAAACTACTTATATCATCCACAATCCGTACGGGTGTGGACTTATATTTTTTGACAATTTTTTAGTGCAAGTTTTTTTATACCTGCTTCTTTATTTCTTCTTGTATTTTTTTGGGCCTTTCTCTTGTGAATCTTCTTGGGAATCTTCTTTTTTATTTCCTTTTATTCTTTTTCTTTGTCATGGTTCTTGTACTTATTCTTCAAGTTCCTTTCTCTATCTTCAACAAATACTTCTCGATCTAAGATCGTTTCAATTTTGATCATGTCTCAAATTTGAGTTGGCAATAATACCCTTAATTCCTAGCAGGTTCACGAGTTATCTTAATAAAATCAGGTTGACTTAATAATGCCTGATAGCAAGGGTAAGCTTTAGTGGCAATGTTATGATTTAAGCTTCAGCTATATCAACCATGCCACACAAATTTATGTGGCATAGTTGGCAGCAACACAAATATAGCTTGGTCAAATTTGACTTCAACAAGTGGTTGAATCAACTAAAATTTGGCAAGGTCAAATAACAAACTTGGAGTACTAAGATGTTCACTTGTAGAACTACTAAAATTCGGGTTGGTTCATCAGACTAACACAAAGTTAAGATCAACTGATGGACTGATGTAGTACCAAACAAGTTCAGTTAAACAATTGATGCACTGCTTCGACTGTTGCACCAACTTACTAAATGTGCCTTTTGTACTGAAAATGAAATGGGGTTTTATTTCAAGAAAAGTAATGACACAAGCTATGGGATTGTTTTTACCGAGTTTGCCTAATTCTTGAGTCTAAGAAAATCAAACAATCATTTAATTCTCTTGCAATTAAGGATGAAAGTGGAAGTCGATCAAATTATACATGTATAGATGTACAAATCTTATAAAAAACGTAATCTTTAAAATTCAAGAAAAGAGAATGAACTCATGGCAACCCAATCGGTCTACACTTTCCATGCCTACACTAGTGTTTTCTCTTTCAGTCAAGGTATTGGTTTCATTTCTTTAAAATAAATCTTCAAGAAAAGGTTTTTGTACATTATAGACTCTCTCATATAGTAGAAATGATTTAAAAAAGTGATTTTTGATTTCATGTCATTTCGTTTTGAAATAAGAGAGTTATATAGAAATTCATTTGTTAGTTTTACTAGATTAAAAAACTTTAATCCATTATAACGTAGCCTTCAAAGAAAGTAAATAGAGTTTTAATGGGCTAAAACTATGGTTTAATATGTTCATTTCACTTGTTAATCTTTCTAGAAGAACTTGTTCTTTTTTGTTGTTCATTTTTTTACAATTGTTCTGTACCTAATTAGGTTTCCATGTTCTTTCTATAACATGGTGTTACAGGGGTCTGAATCTAGTCTTGTAGGATTCAAGATTTAGATTCTTGTATAGGTTTCTTGCATTGCTAGGATCATGTACTTGTAAAACTCAGAATTATAGTCTATAGCTTAGTTGGTATGGATGGAAAATTGGATGTAGCTTTAAGTATAGAGAGAACCAATATAAACACTATAAGAAATATTTGTATTACCGTGAACAATTTAACTTTGTTGTATGTTTTTTTCTCTTTGTATCTCGCACTATATTTTTTTTTTTCTGCAAATTTGAGAAACCCGAATTATCTAATTGCAAACAAACATTCCTAAAATAAAAGGATCAATAAGTTTTTCACTCTAAGTTTATTTGAAAAGTTTTACTTGGTTCAATTCAATCCCTCTTCAACTCGGCCCCTTATTATAAACAACAACAACTTAGTTCTTAAGAGCGGCAACCTAATCTATAGCTTCAAAGAGGCAACTAGATTTTGTGGTTCAAAAAGACAATAAACTGACAACATGATTCAATTTAGAGAAAACTGATTGTGTAAAGAAATATAAAGTATTTTATGATAGAATAAACAAATTTTGAGGGACACTTTATGAGGATTCTAATAATAAAATTTGTAAAGTGAGTTTCAAGAACATTTTGAAAATAGGGAACTGCATTTTCTTAGCTGAGTTTGGATAAAGAAAAAAGAAAAGAAAATAAAAATTAAAAGAAAACAAAATAAAATATTAAAATATCTTATTATTGTCATTATATTAACACATTTTTTATAGGTTATTCTTGCACTTAAAATATTTATTGGTAAACTTCTTATTATAAACATCTTACTATTTTTTTAATATTATCTAAAACATACAATATTATTAATAATTTGACTTTGAGAGGACATTCTTAATTTTTTTAAAAATAATAATAATTTTACATCATAATATTAGTATAATTACACATAATTTTATGACAACCAAATTTACTAAATTTTTTCTTACTACTTAATAATAACATTTTGAAATGTTATGATTTAAGAAAAAAAGTACCAATTTTCTAATTATTATAAAATGGGTATTTTATTTTATGAATTACATAGGATATAATATTTATATTAATATGACTAAAAATTATAATAAACTAATATATTTAATATAAATAAATCATAGTAACTAAAATTTAGAATAAACAACAACTATATAAATTATATTAAATTTCTTTTAAATATATAGTTTTGCTTTAAGAATTAGTATTCTAGTGTTGCTGTATTGTATTTATACACATCTACATATAGGTGAAATAGTATATTAGTAATTGCTAAAATTAGGGTGTTACAATATATTTGTTTTTTTTTTAAAGAAAATTCTTAGATTGGTAAATCATTTACCATGTAAGAAAAGTTTTGTTTTTGAATTTAAAAATGAGATACACCTAATATTATGATAACTAATTACATTTTAAGGATGTTTTATTGATTTATTGCCCAATATGTTATTATGAATTATCTATGAAAAAATCATAAATAGAAAAATTAAAAAATAGAAAATTAATACAATTTTATTATGAAAAAAGAATTGAAATTATTATTAGAAAATATTTTATTGACATAAAATTTTAATTGACACCAGCTTGTCATATCTATAAATAAATCTAAACAAATGTTTATATCTAGGATTAGTTTGATATAAGTCATTGTCAACTCCTAACGAATTATGCTTAAACTAATTACCTATAAAATATCTATTAATACCTACTACAACGAATAGTACAAATAAACATTTTAAATAAGTTCGTATGCCAATTGTATTTGTACAAAAACTTCTATTATAAAAGTAGTAAACAAAGTCTTCATTTTTACACCAATTGATCTATTGCTTTTATTTTCAATAAAGATCAAATCTCCATCATGGCTATTTCTTTGTGTTTTTCTCATGAGGTAAATATTTCTATTTTTTGGCACTTAACCTACCTATTTCATTTTACTTGTGTTTGAGTTAGATATAATTAATATTTACTACAAAATATCATTAGAAACATAATTGATATCTAATTATGAAATATTGATTATTTATGTACAGGTGGACAAGAAATTTATCTATGAAGCAAGCATACTTGTATTGATAATATTATTATTACTCCCAAGTGTATCATATTCACTATTTCCAAATCCTAAAATTGACATAAAAATAGCTACGTTTGTATCTGAAAGTTTTGAAGTAGGACCAGGATCAATTGCAGCAAAAACATTTTTAAATATAGAGTTTCCAAAAGGTCATGTTGGAGTTAAAAGTTTTGATGCTGAACTAGTTGATCAAGAAGGGAACTCAATACCTTCATATGAAACGTACCTTCATCATTGGTTTGCCATAAAGTACATTGAAAATATTACCATGTCCAATGATCCGAAGCTTCGTCGTCCAGATGATTTTTCTTTTCAAAGAAATGAAGGTATGTGCAATGGAAATATTCTTCCACATTATTGGGGATTTGGAGTTGAATCACGAGGAACATCCTCAAATATTCCAGATCCTTTTGCAATAGAACAAGGTAACCCTACACAAATTCCAAAGGGATATGAAGAGAAATGGTTGCTCAACATCATGGCGATTGATACACGTGGTGCACTAGATAAGAAAGGTTGCACTGAATGTAGATGTGACCTTATGAATCTTCGAAAGGAATTTTATAATGTTACAGTGGATGTGCATAACCAGCCATTGACTACAAATTATAAAGGAGGACTTTTTTGTTGTCAAGATAACCTACAATGTAAACAAATAGATGGTTTTCAAGGTTCAAAAAGAAAGCTTTCCTTAAGATACAAAATAAGTTGGGTTGAATGGAACAAACAACAAGTACCAGTTAAAGTTTACATACTTGATTCCACTGACATAATTAGATCAAATGGTTCTGAAATAATTCATGATTGTCAGGTAAATATGTTATTGAAAACATTACTTTGAGCTAAAATAAATTAACTTTTATGATCTCAATTAGAGTGGGTGAACAAAAACAATCAATTCTTTGTAGGCAGAGTATACCATTCTAACAAATAGTGGTGACGACTCTCCTCATGTCCAAAAGGCAAACATTCCAATGAAGAAAGGAGGTTTCCTCATTTATGCCACTGCTCATATGCATTCAGGTGTTGTGAATGCAACTTTATATGGACAGGTGATAAAATATTTTCCTTCAATTTATATACCTTTTGTGATTTGTTACATAATTTTATGAAACATTTTGTGCATGACTTTTTATGTAATAAATTTTCTAATTTCATGGTATTCTTAAAGGTCACATATTTTAATGCATTCTGGACTCTAAAAAGTATGTTTTTAATCTTTTAGAATGGAAATACTTTATGCACTTCAACACCAAAATATGGAACAGGAAATGAGGCAGGAAATGAGAAAGATTATCTTATTGGAATGTCTACTTGTTATCCACAACCAGGTTCTATCAAGATTCTTGATGGTGAAATTTTGACTCTAGAATCTAGATATAAAAACGAGTTTCGTACTGGAGCCATGGGACATTTCTACATCTATTTGGCAGAGAAAATACCACAAGAATATTAAAAATGTAATTTGAAATCATTCATGTTCCTACACCAACTACAGAATTTTGTTTTGGGAGAGTTTACTGATGACATAAATATAGAAATTTATTTTCCTTTCACCTAAATTTTCGTGAAATTATTTTTATTTAATGCATTATCAAGAAAGGAAAAACAAAATATAATACAAAAGACATTTGTTTTCATTTTATCCTGTATTCAAATGTTTAATTCTTTAAAATTTTATTGTTTATTTTGTTCAAAATATATTTTCTTTGTTTTCATTAACGCATTACCTTATTCTAATTTGTGTATGATTATCACATTTCCAATCTTTTGTTAACACATTATAATAATATGAATTTGACTACTTAAAAAGACAAATGAGATAAAAAATACGTCATATTATATATCGAGTTTAAGAAGAATACTTGTATTCATATAGTAAGAAGAAAATTGCACTAAAACATGTAAAGTACAACAAAATCTCTAATGATCATAAATAACTTGTTTGGTGACCTTCCCCGATAAAATCAGCTTATTTCTATGTGCCAATTTCATTTTCTCTTCAAACGAGAAGTGAAAGTGGTTCCTTTTATTTAGTGTCATAAAGACCACATTTACATCTCATGTTACAACCTATTAAAGTTCCTATCTTCCTTAAATATGTAAATTGATTTTTGGTTATGAAGATCGTATATTTTCTTTTGTTGCAATACCAATACCATCACTACATTGAAATAAATGGTTAGCTCTAGAAATGGATTTCAATAGAGCTTGAAATGCTTTGAATTTTTTTCTCTACATGTTATTCATTAAAAATTTATAGGAGATTGTCATATAGCTTTGAAATATGTTTACAAATATTTTCATAAACATTAATAGAAAATAACAGTGAACAATTTCGTTTATATTTGTTTATCCTAACCTAGGTTATGTTTGGTTCTCATTCATCAACTGTAAAGAGTTCAACTAATCAAAACTAGTTAATGGGAATTTTAATTGCCACATTTGGCTTACATACGAGTCCAAAAAGTCATTCCAGACTATTATCTTACACTACATAAAATTAGTCACTTACCTACTAATTTTAATGTGTGGATTTGGATTCATATATAATGTGTGCATTACTTATTATTATTTACATATGGATTTCAATTTGTGTTCAAATTTGTTTAAACTAGTAATGCACAAAAGAAATTCATATCTAATTTTGGTTCGTTAGGTCAAGAATCCTTTTAAATGATATAACTTACAGGTAAGGCTAATTTTATGAGAAGTAATTCACCTATTACCTACAAAGTTTACATACGAATATGGTAAAATTAATCATTAAAAGATAAATATGCGATGTATGCTACATGTTTCAGTGTTCTCTCTGATATGAAAATAGTCGTGCCCTAGCCAGCTAATGTCACCATTAAGCTCTGTTGTCCTTCCATTCCCATTGTTGCTCTTACTATAACATCGCAAATTTTAGGATATTTGGATTTAAATAAATTAATGAATTTTTCTCCAATGTTATGGGATTAGGAAATTATACATTAATTATTATAGGATTAGTAGTAAAAATTGAAATTTAAAGGATAATTTATTATGATCCTTGATTTAATTGGAGAAAATAAAGGGGATAAGAAATTTAGTGGATCTAACCATGGTTAAGGGATGTAGAAATTGGTTGGCAAAATAAGAGTAAGTAGAGATATTTTAGAATTTAAAGAAAATAATGATTAATTAAGGATATTAATTATGGATCATATAATTAAATAGATATTATTGGTGGATATGACAACAAAGAGTTAATGGTCTAGTGGAGGCATAATATAGATGGAAGGTAATGGTTTTGAATTCTACAATGACACATATAAGTATTTTGAGTTTTAGGAATTTTAAGTAACTAGAAATGAAAAAATTAATATATGATTAAAATTTTATTTAAATTAAAAAATTTCATTTTTAGTAAATAAGGATAAGATTAAAGATAATTCATTCTAAGTAATTACAGATAAAACTAAAGATTAAAAAATAACTCATTTTAAGTAATTAGAGATAAGATTAAAATCATATTTAAATTAAAGATAATTTATTTTAAGTAGTTAGAGATGAAATTAAAATTTGATTTAGGTTAAAGATAATTTATTTAAGTCACTAGACATAAGATTAAAATATCATTTAAATTAAAGATAAATTATTTTTGTGTAATTAGAGATAAGATTCAAATATGATTTAAATTAAAGGTAATAATTTGAAATGTGAAAAAAATTTGCAGAGATAAGATTATGGAGAGATTCAATAAATCTAGACAAAATTTAGAAGTTGAAATATTAAAATTAAATCTTCCACTAAATAATAATTGTCACATAAGTTCACTAAAAAATAACTACCCATAATTGGTTGGAGACTGAGAATTAGGGCTAGAGTACAATTTAAATAGAAGGCTACAACAACATAGCATAGTAGCCACTTGAGATAGAACACTTCAGAAAAATCTGGAAGAACAAAGGCTAGGTGTTGATCAAATTTGTCAAATCCAGCCAAAGATAAGTATTAGTAATCAAGTTGAAGACAAGGAAATCAAGGTTAGTAACTCAATTTCATGTTTTAGCTTTTATATTTCACACAAATTCATAGGTTTAATTAAATTGAAGGATTGAAGGGAGATAGCAAACTACAAAATTCTGCAATTGTATTTTGAAGAGCAATTATGTTTTGATCATCCTAGGAGGGGATTAATCGTAAATGAGGTACATTTTTACATACTAAGGGAGTTCTCATTTCGATTTTATCTTGTTTATAATCTTACCTTGCATAATTATATGAAATTCGACATGAGTAGATGAAGAATTGAATTAATGAATAATTTAGAAAACTTGTTTAGTGAAAAACTGCCATGAAATTTGTATGTTTTAACGTAACTTGTGGGGGTTGTAGGAGAGTTATGTTTATAGAATTAGTTCTCGTGGTCTGCATAAAAATTGTATTCCTAGATATTAAATTTCAAACACATTTGGAATCACTCAAAAATGATGTCTTGAACTCAAGTTATATGTGTTTGATTGGCCATGTGTCAAGCTGCCAGTGTTGGACAACATTAATCTTAACTACTTACATTTTATAGTTTTCTGGGCATGAAGATGATATATTTTTAAGGTGTCTTCTTCATGAAAAATTGTATTCCTAGATATTAGCTTTCTAATAAATTTTAATCATTCAAAAAGGAGGCTTTGAACTCAAGTTATGAGTATTTTAGTGACCATATGTCAAATTGCCTGTGTTGGACAATGTTAACCATAATTACTTACGTTTTAAGATTTCTGAGCATGAAGATGATTTTATTTGAAGTTGGTTTCTTCATAAAAGTTGTACGCCTAGATGTTAGCTTTATAATTCATTTGAAATAATTCAAAAAGGGGATCCTGAACTAAAGATATGAGTATTTTAGTGATCATACATTAGAACTGTCAAGGTTGTATTGAGAGCGAAATTGTCAAAGGTTGTGAGACTATTTTTTTGCTCATCTTAACTGGTTTCTTGTATGGGGTAAGGAGTTTAAGGTTCTTGATAGATAAGGAATATGTTTTAACATGTAATGGCCTTAATTTGTGAATAATATGAATAAAATGTATTGTGTTTTAATGGTTTTTGGAATTGTCAATGTTTATGTAATGTGTGAAAGATTTCGGTAGTCATATTGTTTGAGAGATTTGATTGAGAATATGGAATTTATTTATTACCACTATATAAAAAAGCTGCATGGTGGAATGAGTTCAATTGAAATGCAATGATGCAACCATTTCACGTAAGGAATGTAAAACTTGATTTCCAACATTTTGAAGGTAACAAAGTGTTACATTGGATCTTTAAAACTAAACAATTCTTTGATTAATTATTACAAAACTATAGAAGAACAAAAATTTATTATTGTTGCATTTCATGTCAACAAGGATGTTGTTCCTTGGTTCCAAATGTCGCTTGAAACTGAATTGTTTCACTCATGGAAATTTTTTTTGATAATCTTGGAGAGTGAGTTTGGTCCTTCCCCACATGAATGCCATCACTCTTCACTTTTTAAACTATGTCATGTTGGCATTTTTCAAGAACAAGTGTTGATAAAGTCCTCTCAATATTTCATGAAGATTCAAACTTTTGATGATGAAGATTTAAAGTTCTCTAAACAACATTAAAGACTTGTGTCATCTCACAAAGGAAGGTTGCTTGATGAAAAAGGCAAGGCATAAAGAATGTTTAAAGCTTTCAAGAGAGAAGATTGATGAAGATTTTCTCAAGTGCTGGAGTTTCAAGTTTAGAAGTTTCTATTTTGGGTGATGGATGAAAAGAGTAAGTCATAAATCCCATTCAAGACCATTTCAAACTTGAGAGCAAGTAGTTTTCTCGCAAAACCGTTTTTCTACGCTTTTAATCGATTATGATACAAAGTCTAATTGATTATTTTACTTAAAATTTGAATCAAAATAGTTTAACGAACAAAATATTCAATTAAGTGTTTTTGATAATCGATTATGGCCATAATCTAATCGATTATATCAGGCGAAATGAGTTTTCCAATTTTTAACTCTGATATAATCGATTTAGCTTTTTAGATAATCGATTAAATAAGTCGTTTTTGTGAATTCAATGCTGAATCAACCTAAGAATGGAAACTTTGATGTACTTTTGAATTATAAAATGAAATAGAATGTCTTAGGTTCAACACATCTGATAAAACACAGTATTCAAAGTGTTATTGCGATATAGTTTTTTAAAACCACTTTCTTGCTCTCTCAAGGTTGATCAAAGTCTTTGGAAGTGGTGATCATTGTGCTTAAACTTTCATTCAGCACTCAATCAGGTGTTTTCTTTTACTATTTTTTTAACCGGTAAAATTCATCCCTTGGATTTGTTCTAAGGGAGGTGTGTTCATCTCTTGTGTGTCAAGAGAGGTGGGAATCATCCTCAATGTGTCTGAGGAGGTGTTTCATCCTTAGTGTGTCTAAGGAGGTGTTTCCTTTATCTTTATTTGTTATTGCATGAATTGGTGTTTGTAATTTCAATTAAAGATAGTAGGGTGATCATCACGCATTTGTGGTGGTTGGGAACTGGATGTAGGATTGGCCTAATTCGAACTAGTATAAATCTCTGTGTTCTTTCTCTTTCCCTATCTCTTTTTATTGTGGATCATATTAACAGTTGCAATTCAAACTGCGCTCATCTAAGGTTAAGGATAATCCGCATTCTGGTTTTAAAACATTTATTTAAAATCTGGAAAATTATTTTAAAGAGAAAAAGTTTCTTAAAAATCCAATTCAGCCCTCCCTCTTGATTTTTACACTGCTGTTTATATTTAACAAAAAAATATATCAACAATTGATTTTTTATCTAATGGTAGGGTTGATGATGATAATGAAAAAATTATTATAAGGTCTACTAATTGTTATGTACTATTTCAAGAGAATTTAAATTTTCAGATTTCTTACCTTATCTTTAAATTTCCTTTGTTTTTGTTCTTAATAAACTTCTTGTATTTCTTGACAAACAGACTGATGTCACTGCATTCAAGGTTGTCATCTGAATCACTGCTTTCATCCTTGTAGGATTCGACTTTAAGAGCAACACCTTTCCTCTTGACGTCTTCTTCTTCTCCTTTGAAGCGTCCAAGCTCAATTTCGTGTTCTCTAAGCTTACCAAAGAGAGTTGTCATATTCATGCTTGTGAGATTCTTGGATTCTGTGATAGCCGTCACCTTGGGTTGCCATGTCATGTCCAAAGATTTTAAAATTTTCACATTTAATTCCTCAGTGTCAAATTTCTTACCTAACACCTTGAGGTGATTTACAATGTGAGTAAATCTTTTCTGAACATCGTAGATGGTTTCCCCTTTACTGATTCGGAACATCTCATATTCTTGAATCAAGGTGTTCTTCCTTGATCTTTTGACATCCTCCGTTCCTTCATGTGTGACTTCAAGAGTGTCCCACATCTCCTTTGCAGTAGTGCAATCAGACAACCTGTAAAACTCATCAACAGTTAACGCAGATGATATCATATTGCATGCTCTTATGTCGCACTGATACTCATTGTATTCATCCTTTGTCCAACTTGCTCTCACTTTGGGTACCTGCACTTCATTAACAACAGTCATAGGAATATATGGACCATTAACAATTGCATCCCAAACGCCTTGATCATTAGACCTAAGGAAAATCTCCATCCTCTTTTTCCAAAAAGGATAGTTTTCACTAGTAAAGAGTAGTGGTCTATGAATAGATGCACCTTCAGCAAAAGATTGATTTTTGCCTGCCATAAGGATCTTGATTTTGAGTAATTTTAAAAAACCAGCTCTGAGGCCAATTGTTAAATATAAACGACAGTGTAAAAATCAAGAGGGGGGTGAATTGGATTTTTAAGAAACTTTTTCTCTTTAAAATAATTTTCCCGATTTTAAATAAATGTTTTAAAACCAGGATGAGGATTATCCTTAACCTTAGATTAGCGTAGTTGGAATTGCAATTGTTAATATGATCCACAATAAAAGAGATAGGGAAAGAGAAAGAACACAGAGATTTATATTGGTTCGGATTAAGTCAATCCTACGTCTAGTTCCCAATCACCACAACACGTGATGATCACCCCACTATCTTTAATTGAAATTACAAACACCAATTCATGCAATAACAAATAAAGATAAAGGAAACACCTCCTTAGACACACTAAGGATGAAACACCTCCCCAGACACACTGAGGATGATTCCCACCTCTCTTGACACACAAGAGATGAACACACCTCCCTTAGAACAGATCCAAGGGATGACTTATACCTGTTTAGAAAAATAGTAAAAGAAAACACCTGATTGAGTGCTGAATACCAATACCATCACTACATTGAAATAAATGGTTAGCTCTAGAAATGGATTTCAATAGAGCTTGAAATGCTTTGAATTTTTTCTCTACATGTTATTCATTAAAAATTTATAGGAGATTGTCATATAGCTTTGAAATATGTTTACAAATATTTTCATAAACATTAATAGAAAATAATAGTGAATAGTTTAGTTTATATTTGTTTATCCTAACCTAGGTTATGTTTGGTTCTCATTCATCAACTGTAAAGAGTTCAACTAATCAAAACTAGTTAATGAGAATTTTAATTGCCACATTTGGCTTACATACGAGTACACAAAGTCATTCCTGACTATATTATCTTACACTACATAAAATTAGTCACTTACCTACTAATTTTAATGTGTGGATTTGGATTCATATATAATGTGTACATTACATATGATTATTTACATATGGATTTCAATTTGTGTTTAAATTTGTTTAAAATAGCAATGCACAAAAGAAATTCATATCTAATTTTGGGTCGTTAGGTCAAGAATCCTTTTAAAGGATATAACTTACAGGTAAGGCTAATTTTATGAGAAGTAATTCACCTATTACCTACAAAGTTTACATATGAATATGGGAAAATTAATCATTAAAAATAAATATGCGATGTATGCTACATGTTTCAGTGTTCTCTCATATATGAAAATAGTCGTGCCCTAGCCAGCTAATGTCACCATTGAGCTCTGTTGTCCTTCCATTCCCATTGTTGATCTTACTGTAACATCGCAAATTTTAGGATATTTTGATTTAAATAAATTAATGAATTTTTCTCCAATGTTATGGGGTTAGGAAATTATACATTAATTATTATAGGATTAGTAGTAAAAATTGAAATTTAAAGGATAATTTATTATGATCCTTGATTTAATTGGAGAAAATAAAGGGGATAAGAAATTTAGTGTATCTAACCATGGTTAAGGGATGTAGAAATTGGTTGGCAAAATAAGAGTAAGTAGAGATATTTTAGAATTTAAAGAAAATAATGATTAATTAAGGATATTAATTATGGATCGTATAATTAAATAGATATTTAGTGGAGGATATGACAACAAAGAGTTAATGGTCTAGTGGAGGCATAATATAGATGGAAGGTAATGGTTTTGAATTCTACAATGACACATATAAGTATTTTGAGTTTTAGGAATTTTAAGTAACTAGAAATGAAAAAATTAATATATGATTAAAATTTTATTTAAATTAAAAAAATTTCATTTTTAGTAAATAAAGATAAGATTAAAGATTAAAGATAATTCATTCTAAGTAATTAGAGATAAAACTAAAGATTAAAAAATAACTCATTTTAAGTAATTAGAGATAAGATTAAAATCATATTTAAATTAAAGATAATTTATTTTAAGTAATTAGAGATGAAATTAAAATTTGATTTAGGTTAAAGATAATTTATTTAAGTCACTAGACATAAGATTAAAATATCATTTAAATTAAATATAAATTATTTTTGTGTAATTAGAGATAAGATTCAAATATGATTTAAATTAAAGGTAATAATTTGAAATGTGAAACAAATTTGCGGAGATAAGTTTATGGAGAGATTCAATAAATCTAGACAAAATTTAGAAGTTGAAATATTAAAATTAAATCTTCCACTAAATAATAATTGTCACATAAGTTCACTAAAAAATAACTACCCATAATTGGTTGGAGACAGAGAATTAGGGCTAGATTACAATTTAAGTAGAAGCCTACAACCACATAGCATAGTAGCCACTTCAGATAGAACACTTCAGAAAAATCTGGAAGAACAAAGGTCAGGTGTTGATCAAATTTGTCAAATCCAGCCAAAGATAAGTATTAGTAATCAAGTTGAAGACAAGGAAATCAAGGTTAGTAACTCAATTTCATGTTTTAGCTTTTATATTTCACACAAACTCATAGGTTTAATTAAATTGAAGGATTGAAGGGAGATAGCAAACTACAAAATTCTGCAATTGTATTTTGAAGAGCAACATTGTTTTGATCATCCTAGGAGGGGATTAATCGTAAATGAGGTACATTTTTACGTACTAAGGGAGTTCTCATTTCGATTTTATCTTGTTTATAATCTTACCTTTCATAATTATATGAAATTAGACATGAGTAGATGAAGAATTGAATTAATGAATAATGTAGAAAACTTGTTTAGTGAAAAGCTGCCATGAAATTTGTATGTTTTAACGTAAATTGTGGGGGTTGTAGGAGAGTTGTGTTGATAGAATTAGTTCTCGTGGTCAGCATAAAAATTGTAGTCCTAGATATTAAATTTCAAACACATTTGGAATCACTCAAAAATGATGTCTTGAACTCAAGTTATATGTGTTTGATTGGCCATGTGTCAAGCTACCAGTGTTGGACAACGTTAATCCTAACTACTTACATTTTATAGTTTTCTGGGCATGAAGATAATATATTTTTAAGGTGGCTTCTTCATGAAAAATTGCATTCCTAGATACTAGCTTTCTAATAAATTTTAATCATTCAAAAAGGAGGCTTTGAACTCAAGTTATGAGTATTTTAGTGACCATGTGTCAAATTGCCTGTGTTGGACAATGTTAACCATAATTACTTACGTTTTAAGATTTCTGAGCATGAAGATGATTTTATTTGAAGTTTGTTTCTTGATAAAAGTTGTACGCCTAGATGTTAGCTTTATAATTCATTTGAAATAATTCAAAAAGGGGATCCTGAACTAAAGATGTGAGTATTTTAGTGATCATACATTAGTGTTGGCATATTTCAAGTCCAGAGTTTTATGGAGACCTACAGTTTTGATGATGAAGTTTTTAGGAAGTTTCAATCAACATTAAAGACTTGTGCCATCTCACAAAGGAAGGTTGCTTGATAAGAAAGGAAAGGCATAAAGAGCATTCAAAGCTTTCAAGAGAGAAGATTGATGAAGATTTTCTCAAGAGCTGAAGGATCAAAGGTAGAAGGTTCTGTTTTTGGGTGTTGGATAAAAAGAGTAAGTCATAAATCCCATTCAAGACCTTCCCAAACAAGAGAGCAAGGTGTTTTCTCGCAAAAACATTTTTTCTACGCTTTTAATCGATTACCATACGTAGATAATCGATTATTTAACTTAAAATTTGAATTAAAAATGTTTAACGAGCAAAATAATCGATTAAGTGTCTTTGATAATCGATTATATTGATTCTGGGTTAATATAATCGATTATGGCCTTAATCTAATCGATTAAATCAGACGAAATTTGTTTTCCAGTTTTTAAACATGATATAATCGGTTAAGCTTTTAATATAATCGATTAAATGAGTCGTTTTTGCGAAATTAATTTTAAATCAACCTAAGAATGGAAACTTTGGAGCATTTTCAAATTATAAATTGAAAGAGAATGTCTTAGGTTTAACACATCTGAACAAACACAAAATATTCAAAGTGTTTCCGTGCCTTAGCTTTTTCAAAGCCGTTTTCCTGCTCTCTTCAGTTTGATCAAGTCTTTGGAAGTGGTGATCATTGTGCTTAAGCTTTCTATGTAGCACTATTATCAGGTGTATTCTTTTACTGTTTTCTATAAAGGGAAAATTCATCCCTTGGATCTGTTCTAAGGGAGGTGTTTCATCTCTTGTGTGTCAAGAGAGGTGGGTTTCATCCTCAGTGTGTCTGGGGAGGTGTTTCATCCTTAGTGTGTCTGAGGAGGTGTTTCATCCTTAGTGTGTCTGAGGAGGTGTTTCCGTTTATCTTTATTTGTTATTGCATGAATTGGTGTTTGTAATTTCAATTAAAGATAGTGGGGAAAATCATCAAGGATTTGTGGTGGTTGGGAACTGGACGTAGGATTGGCTTAATCCGAACCAGTATCTTTTAATTGTGGATCATTATAACAATTGCTAATCCCAACAGCGTTAATCAAAGGATTAGAAAAATTCACATCCAAGTTTTTGAAAGTTTTTCAAAACCTGAAAATTTATTTAAAAGAGAAAATTTCTTTAAAAATCCAATTCACCCCCCCTTTTGGTTTTTATACTGTCGTCTTTATTTAACAATTGGCCTCAGAGCTGGTTTTTTGAAAGTTATTCAAAAACAAGATCCTTATGGCAGATAAAAATCAAACTTTTGCTGAAGGTGCATCTATTCATAGACCACCACTTTTTACAGGTGAAAACTATCCTTTTTGGAAAAAGAGGATAGAAATTTTTCTAAGGTCTAATGATCAAGGCATTTGGGATGCTGTTGTAAATGGTCCATTTATTCCTATGGTTGTTGTTGAAGAAGCGCAGGTACCTAAGAAGAAAGCAAATTGGAGCAAGGACGAATACAACCAAAATCAATGCGACATAAGGGCGTGTAACATGATAGCATTGCCTTAACCATTGATGAGTTTTACAGGTTATCAGATTGCACTAGTGCAAAGGAGATGTGGGACACTCTAGAAGTCACACATGAAGGAACGGAAGAAGTGAAACGATCAAGGAAGAACACCTTGATTCAGGAATATGAAATGTTCCGTATAAGCAAAGGAGAAACCATATGCGACGTACAAAAGAGATTTACTCACATCGTAAATCATCTCAAGGCGTTAGGTAAGAAATTTGATACTGAAGAATTAAATGTCAAAATTTTGAAATCTTTGGACAAGACTTGGCAACCTAAAGTGACGGCCATCACGGAATCAAAGAATCTGTCAAACATGAACATGACAACTCTCTTCGAGAAGCTTAGAGAACATGAAATGGAACTTGGACGCTTCAAAGGAGAAGAAGAAGAAGTCAAAAGAAAAGGCGTTGCTCTTAAAGTGGAATCCCATAAAGATGAGAGTAGCGACACAGATGATGATCTTGAATGCAGTGACATAAGCTTGTTTGTCAAAAGTACAAAAAGTTCATCAAGAACAAGAACAAAGGGAATTACAAGAAAGGTAAGAAAACTGAAAACCTAAATTCTCTTGATAATTTTAAATGCTATGGTTGTGGAAAAAGGGGACACTTGAAGTCGGATTGCCCCAACATTAAGAAGGATGAGGAAAAGGCAAAGAAATACAAGAAGCCTTTTGACAAAAAGAAAAAGAAGGCATACATCGCGTGGGAAGATAATGACGTGAGTTCTTCTAGTGCAAGTGAGTCAGAAGAAGAAGCAAATATCTGTCTTATGGCGGATGATGATCATGATGACGAATCCACATGTAGCAAGGTAAGTGATTCTAGCCTTCCAAATAATTATGATGATTTGTTTGAAGAGTTTTTGGAATTATGTGAAAAATCTGAAAAATTAACTTTCTTTCGCAATAAATTAAAAAATGACTACAAAAGTCTTGAAAAGAAAATTTCAGATTTGGATCAAGAGAAAATCATTTTAAAGGATGATTTGAAAACAGCGCTTATCCCTTGCAAATGCAAAATGAAAATTCCTATTTGTGAAAATTGTAGCGTTCTTGCAAACAAAGTTTCTTATCTTGAAAAGTCTCTTTCAAAAATTACAATGGGTAATAATAATTTAAATAATGTTTTGAAAGACAACAAAGGTTTATACCAAAAAGCAGGACTTGGTTACAATTTCAAAAATAAAAATAATTCAAACAAAATTGTTTTTGTTCAAGGAGAATCATCAAATACGAAAAAGGTTTTTGAAGTTCCTTATTTCAAAAATAAAACAAATGAACCTAAAAAGAAGTTTTATAAAAATGCGTACATACCAAGAAAAACAAATGTTCCTACATGTTTTTATTGTATGCATAAAGGTCATTCGGTAAATAGATGCAATATTAAACGTTTTAGTGTTCCTAAAGGGAAATATAGATGGGTTCCCAAAGGAAAATTTGTTTCTAACCCATGAGGACCCTAATAAGTGACTTTAGGGGACCTAAATATTTTTGCTTTTGATGCAGGTTGGTCCCAAGTCCAAAAAGTCACTATGGTATCTTGATAGTGGTTGTTCAAGGCACATGACGGGTGATAAAAGCAAATTCAAAAGCTTCAAGAAGAAAGAACAAGCTTTTGTAACCTATGGTGACAACAATAAGGAAAAAATCATTGGTAGCGGAATGGTTGGAGACTCCCTAAAGATTCATGATGTTCTTCTTGTTGATGGATTGAAGCACAATTTGCTAAGCATTAGTCAACTTTGTGATAAAGGTTTAAAGGTAACGTTTGATAGTGATCTTTGCAAAATTCATCACAAGGACTCAAATGAAATCGCCCTCATTGGTAAGAGACATAATAACATTTATTTGATTGACATTGATTGTGCATCTACATCTAATAATCTGCCTTGTTTAGTTGCGAAAGAAGAGGATCCATGGTTATGGCATAGAAGAGCTGCTCACATTCATATGCCTCATCTAAGTAAACTCATATCTAAAGAGTTAGTGATTGGTTTGCCAAAACTGGTTTTTGAAAAGAACAAACTATGTGCAGCTTGTCAAAAAGGGAAGCAAACGAAAAGTTCTTTTAAATCTAAAAATGTTGTTTCCACTTCAAAACCTTTAGAATTACTGCACATGGATTTATTTGGCCCTCTAGAACAAAAAGTTTTGGTGGCAATTATTATGCTCTTGTGATTGTTGATGATTACTCTAGATTTACTTGGACTCTTTTTCTTTCATCTAAAAGTGATGCTTTTAAAGAATTTAGAAAATTTGCCAAGGTTATTCAAAATGAAAAAGATTTAAAAATCAAGTTTTTACGAAGTGATCATGGCGGTGAATTTCAAAATATTTCTTTTGAAAATTTTTGTGAAGAAAATGGAATTTCTCATAATTTTTCAGCACCAAGAACACCTCAACAAAATGGTGTGGTTGAAAGGAAAAATAGATCTTTGGAAGAACTTGCAAGAACTATGTTGAACGAAAATAATTTACCTAAATATTTTTGGGCTGATGCCGTAAGTACCGCATGTCACGTTTTAAACAGAGTTTTAATAAGACCTATTTTAAAATTAACTCCTTATGAGCTTTTCAAAGGGAGAAAACCAAATATTTCTTATTTCAGAATTTTTGGATGTAAATGTTTTGTTTTGAATAACGGAAAAGATAGCCTTGGGAAATTTGATGCTAAATCTGATGAAGCTACATTTTTCGGTTATTCTTTGCATAGTAAAGCATATAGAGTATTTAATAAGAGGACGTTAACCGTTGAAGAATCTATACATGTTGTCTTTGATGAATATCTAGACCTTGAAGAAACCCCTCTTGTGTCAAAAAGATTCTTTGCAGATGATGAAGGAGTACATCAAGAAGAAACTCCTCTTGAAGAAGCCGTTGAAGAAATCAGTTTGGATGAGAATCCCCCTCATGATGAAAGTCTACCAAAAGAATGGAGACCACCTAGAAACGTTTCATTGGAAAATGTCATTGGAGACATATCAACAAGTGTAAGAACAAGGAGGAATATGAATAATTTCTGCATGAATGTTGCTTTTGTTTCACAAGTTGAACCAAAGAATGTAGAAGAAGCATTGACGGATGAACATTGGTGTATTGCAATGCAAGAAGAGCTAAATCAGTTTGAAAGAAATCAGGTATGGGATTTAATTCCTAAGACTAATAATATGCAGGTCATAGGTACAAGATGGGTCTTTAGAAATAAGCTTGATGAAGATGGGAACATCACAAAGAACAAAGTAAGGCTGGTTGCAAAAGGATATAGATAAGAAGAAGGCATAGATTATGATGAAACTTATGCTCCTGTAGCAAGACTTGAAGCTATCCGCTTATTGCTAGCATATGCCTCCATTATGGGATTCAAGTTATTTCAAATGGATGTAAAAAGTTCTTTTCTAAACGAATATATCAAGGAAGAAGTCTATGTAGAACAACCTCCAGGCTTTGAAGATTTCAAAAATCCTAATCATGTCTACAAGTTTAAGAAAGCGTTATATGGACTCAAACAAGCCCCAAGATCTTGGTATGAAAGGTTAAGTAATTTCTTACTTGAAAATAGTTTTAGAAGAGGTAAAGTTGATTCTACTCTTTTTATTAAGAAATCAAAGAAACATATTCTTATTGTTCAAGTTTATGTTGATGATATTATTTTTGGATCAACTAATGATGATCTTTGCCAAGAGTTTGCTAGAAATATGCAGGGAGAGTTTGAAATGTCCATGATGGGAGAATTAAATTTCTTTCTTGGTTTGCAAATCAAACAATTGAAGAAAGGAATTTTTATATGTCAAACAAAGTATTGCAAGGAACTCTTGAAGAAATTTGAGATGGAAAGTTCCAAGGAAGCCTCAACCCCCATGGCCACATCTTGCTATCTAGATCAAGATTTAAACGGTAAGGCAGTAGATCAAACACGGTATCGAGGTATGATCGGATCATTACTTTATCTTACTGCTAGTAGACCTGATATAATGCAAAGTGTGTGTGTTTGTGCTAGGTTTCAAGCCAACCCTAGAGAGTCTCACCTAAAAGCCGTTAAGAGAATCCTTAAGTACCTTAGAGGAACAACATCCTTTGCTTTATGGTACCCTTCAAGAGCCTCACCTAGTATCATAGGTTTTTCAGACTCAGATTATGGTGGCTGTAGAATAGATAGAAAGAGTACTAGTGGTACATGTCATCTTTTAGGATGTTCCTTAGTTTCATGGCATTCTAAGAAACAGGCTAGTGTTGCTCTTTCAACCACTGAGGTCGAGTATATAGCAGCGAGGGAGTTGTTGTGCTCAAATACTGTGGATGAAGCAGCAATTAGAAGACTTTGATATCTTTCTAGATCATATCCCTCTTAAGTGTGATAACACTAGTGCCATTAACCTGACTAGGAACCCTATCATGCATTCTAAGACCAAGCATATAGAAATTAGACATCATTTCATTAGAGATCATATAGCTAAAGGAGATTGCATTATAGAATATATAGATACCAAACATCAACTAGCTGATATCTTCACCAAACCTTTGCCTAGAGATAGATTTTATGAGCTTAGAAGAGATCTACGAATTGTTTGTGATAAATCTGTTGATTAAATGATGTTTGTTGTTGATTTTGATGTTATTTCAGCGTTTTACGAAAATTTACGTATTTAATCGATTAGGTTTCGTGTGATAATCAATTAAACACGGTGTTTGTGAAAATGTTTTAAAATATAATCGATTAAGTTTATGATAATCGATTAAATTGCTGGGGAGAAATTTAATCGATTAAGGAATGCACATAATCGATTAAATTTCTGGGTTTTCATTTTCTGAAAAATTTTTGAAGGCAAATAATCGATTAAATGAGAATATAATCGATTAAATGCATCGTTCTATGTTTTTCTGCAACTCTGACTTTCGAACGTTGGCCATGTTTTCACGAGTTTTGTCTTTTTTAAACGGCTATATTCGTTCCCAGTGGATATATTTTCATTAAATCAACGTTTTATGACTCGAATTTCATTCTATAAATAACTGGTTTGAGAATCAAAGTGACTCACTCACTCTCTCTCTCACTCTTGCTGTTTCTGTTGTTATTTGTTGTCTTGTGCGAATTTTAATTCTCTGTGCTGTCTCTGTTATTCCATTATCTTGTTATGCAATTTCTCTTGTCTTTTATATCACCACAATGGCTGATCAAAGAAGAAGGAAGATGCCATCAAGGAGAAGGGGCAAGGAGCCAATGACTTCTCAAGAAAGGAGACCTCCAACTCTAGCTGGTTGGATTTCAGATGAGGATCTGTAACTTGGCTTTGTTAACAAGTGGAAGGATAGAAAAATTCTTACCCCTAAATTCTTGTCTTGTGAATTTTTTAGATCTCATGGTTTTCAATTTCAGGAATTTTTAGTAGGAAGTGGACTACAACAATTTGTGGAGATGGAAGGGGCATTCTACCCAGATTTGGTTAGAGTGTTCTACATGAACTTGACATCAAGAACAGCCAGCCCAAGCTCCAAAGTGAAAGGTGTAAGGATCTTCTTTGATGAAGATTTGTGGAACAATGTAGCTGGTCTCTCAACTCAAGGCATAAACATCACATATGGCTTTGAGGACTTCAACAAGTTGGTAGAATTCAGAAAATTCTGCAAGGATCCTAACCTACAAGTTGAGAACTTGTATAAAGTTGGTAATGTAAAGTTAAATGAAAGAATTATGCATTATGTTATTGTTTGGATTTTAGTTGCAAGAGGCACTAATCATGCCCAACTTACTAAGGAAGACATCCTTCTAATGTATGAATTCCTTAATAATGTGAGCATAGATTGGCCCTCAATTATCCTTGATAATATGTTTAAAGCCATTAGGCTTTCCTCTTTTGCATTACCCTATGCTGTGTTTGTTTCTAAGATTTTACAATACAAAGTTGTTGATCTTAAAGGGGAGAATAAACAAGTTTTGCTAAGCAATAGCGAAATTGGCAAAAATGTTCTAAGGCATATGGGCCTCATAGAACAAGGCAACAGATTTACCCAAAGAGATGAAGGAGCTACTGCCATGGAAGAAGATGATGAAGACCAACCTCAACCTCCACCTCAATTTCAACCTCAACCAGGATCAGTGGAGGAGCTTCTCAAATCAAGAATGGATTCTATGATGAATCTTCACTCCAAGGAATTTCAAGGCCTCTCTCATCAACTCTCAAGGCTTAATAGAAGAATGTATAGAGTTGAAAGAAAGATGAACATTGAAGAATTATCTCCTGAAGAAGATAATACAACATCCTCAAAAGGCAAACAGCCAGCCAATGTTGAGGAAGATGAAGAAGATAGTGAAGAAACTGAATAGGCTACAAGTTCACTTTTCCTTAGCTTGTTCTTCATTATTTTCAGCTGCTGTATTTTTTTTCTCTCTATTATTTTCTGTGTATTAATTTGCTTCTGCTGTAATTATCTCTGAAAATGTAATCCTTTTGAAAATGATAAAAATAAACGGGGAGAAAATATTTGTCTTGATTGAAAATCTGTCTAGTTAATATAGCTTTTAAGAAAATTAATTTCAAGGGGAGCTTTAGGAAATAATTCAAATAAGTGCCTTATATAGCTTAAACAATCAAGAGCATAGTTTAAGGGGGAGTTTTTAGAAATAATTTCCACTCATTAATTCCTTGAAATCTCTTTTTTTTCAAAATTCAAATTGAAACTTAAATGCTATATGACTGCCTATTTTATTTCCTTTGTGGACTAATATTTATGATGGAGATATCCATACATTATTTTCAAGATTTTCAGGATATTATCACAAGTCTCTAAGTTTCTTTTTATCATCATCAAAAAGGGGGAGATTGTTGGCATATTTCAAGTCCAGAGTTTTGTGGAGACCTACAGTTTTGATGATGAAGTTTTTAGGAAGTTTCAATCAACATTAAAGACTTGTGCCATCTCACAAAGGAAGGTTGCTTGATAAGAAAGGAAAGGCATAAAGAGCATTCAAAGCTTTCAAGAGAGAAGATTGATGAAGATTTTCTCAAGAGCTAAAGGATCAAAGGTAAAAGGTTCTGTTTTTGGGTGTTGGATAAAAAGAGTAAGTCATAAATCCCATTCAAGACCTTCCAAACAAGAGAGCAAGGTTTTTTCTCGCAAAAACGTTTTTTCTACGCTTTTAATCGATTACCATACGTAGATAATCGATTATTTAACTTAAAATTTGAATTAAAAATGTTTAACGAGCAAAATAATTGATAAGTGTCTTTGATAATCGATTATATTGATTCTGGGTTAATATAATCGATTATGGCCTTAATCTAATCGATTAAATCAGACGAAATTTGTTTTCCAGTTTTTAAACATGATATAATCTTCTCTCTTGAAAGCTTTAAACACTCTTTATGCCTTTCCTTTTCTACTAAGAAACCTTCCTTTGTGAGATGGCACAAGTCTTTAATGTTGATTGGATCACTTTAAATCTTCATCGTCAAAACTTTAAGACTTCATTAAAACTCTGGAAGACTTCATTAACACTTGGTCTTGAAATATGCTAATAAATTTTACTATAAAAAAACAAAAAAATTAAACAAAACATCATACTAGGTAACAAGATATTTTTATTTGAATTGTGTTTTGCAACATGCTTAATTTTTTATGTAATTTTTTAAAGTTTGATATAAAATCGAAATATATAACCTAAATACCATATATGAATGTAGTGGAACTCTTACTCACAAAAACTTAGTCTTTAATTTTAAGGGTGAGGAAGGTTTTAACAATTCAAAGTTCTATGATTTACTATCTACACTAATACAGAAAAAACATACAATTTTTCCTAAACATTTTTGTGTACATATATAAGTACAACTTTTACTCTTATTCCATATTTTGATAACAGTTTATTTTATGAAAATGACAATGCTAACTATTATTTTACTTTAGTAACTGTAAAAGAGTGAACTCCACCATGACAATGCTCGTTACTTTAGTAATATATATAGAGATATTAGTTCTTATAACTATTTTTCTTATACACATTTTTTATCATTTTTTCTATTTTTATTATATTAATATTTTTATAATTGTGTTTTTATTGTGATAATTACTATGGTAAGGGTTGTTTTTATACAATTTTTTCTATTATGTAATACGGATTCGCAAATGCATCGTTTAATAATAAGAATTTGATATAATAAACTAACAACATATAACAAAATAGATAACAGTAGGACATAATATAAATTATGTTTAAAAGACAATTGTTTATTAAAATTACCTGTAATTATCAATATTTTTTTAATTTCATAATTGATATCTTACCTTGGGATGTTGTTATACTATGCAGTGACAAGCCTGGACACCATGACTTTGATCTTCCGAAGAAACTTGCACTACCTGATGGTTCTGTTCTAAGGGATAAACTTCTAGGAAGACCAACAAAGGATTGGTTGTTTACTAATCTAGCTAGAGATGGAAAGAGGTAAATTCAAAATGATTTGGCTACCTATATATAGTTATTAGATACTTGACCAATTGATGCAGAAACTTACTCTGTACACTCTACAATGGAATAAAGCATGAATGCATCTTTGTATTTTACTTAACCCCTTGAATGCTTCTTTTGCAGTCTTCTCAAGATTTGGAACACAAATGATTTTTCTAGAGCTGTTGCAGTATTCAATTGCCAAGGAGTTGAGTGGTGCAAAAGTTGGTTAGAAAAACCTTATCCATGATGATAATCCAGCCACTATCATAGGTATTATTATAGCTAAACATTTTATTTTTCTTTTAGCTATAAATTCTCACTTTAATTGATATTTAGGTATGACTTTGGATGGAGAGGTAGAATTTGAAATGCAACTAAGAAGTTCATAAATAATTGGTTAAACAAGTTAAAATAGTAGGTTTTGATTGTAATTACAATCATTGGTTAAGAGTCTTACTTGAGAACAAGTATGTGAGAATTACTAGACTTGATGCAATTCTAAAGGAATGAATAGACATAATGGATGCATATGATATTGTAAAATTTATTATTTTTCCTAGATTAAAACACTTTGTTAAATCAATTTGTTTTTTTGGTTAATTCACTATACGTTTTGGTTAAATTTATGTCTAAACTAATATGTAAATTGTACGTATTAAAATAGTACATAACAATTAGCACACCTCATAATAATATTTTCATTATCATCATGAACCCTATACCATTAGATAAAAAATCAATTGTTAATATATTTTTTATATAGAAAAAATGATTAGTTAAAAAGTTCAAATAGTTATTTAAATCCATGTATGAACCAATATGTCAATTGTAATATATTCAAATACTACATTATAATTAATGGGTCTCATAAGATACTCATAATCATCACCAACTCTGCTATCACATAAAAATGAATTTTTAATATCTTTGTGTATCCGGATTGAAAATGACTGGTTAAAGAAGTTGAAAGAAGTTGAAATAGTTGGTTAAATGAGTAAATTTTTGGTTAAGGGCATAAGAGATATTACAGTTACCTTCTTACAATCAAAACCACCTCCCATCCTAAAAGTGTTACTGATGAATCTTTATTTATTCATGTTTTCTTACCTTTTTGTACTTATTTTAATTATTGTTTTGTATCTAATTATCCATTATTGACACGTTTTTCTTATTTGGACTTTATTGGGTCAGTAATTCAAATTTTTATCAATTTGAATTTATTTGTCTAATTTCGTTTGTTTCATTTTTCAGAATAATCTTGGGGTGTTTTTGGGCATGGAAAATATTTTGGACTTGAAGAAATTACTGGTACGTCAACCTCCACTTACGATTTTATTTTTGTTTTCCTATATTTTCGTAATTTGGGCCAGACATTATTTTTTTATGAGGCCCAGGCGTTTTGGGAGAGAGGGGCTGACCTAGGGTTACAAAACACTAATGAGAGGAGGCAGAATTCATTCACACACAATTGTTCATGTTTCCGTCTTTCAGCTTCCATCTTTCGGCTTTCTTTTTTCATCTTATGACTTTCATCTTTATTTTTTCTCTCTATTGATTATCGTTTTGAATCTCCATGGGGGGCTAATTTTCAGAGGTTGATTTCTTAAGTAGATTGGTATGAACTTTGAGGTTTAATTCATATTTTCCCTTTTGTCTTCTTGATTCTCCATCTTCTAATCTCCGTGCTTATATTTTTGTTCAATCTTAATGAACATTATTTTCGCAGTTTGCTTAATTTTGTGATTGATTAAAGATTGGATGTTGTATACGTTTGCTTAATTTGTGTAAGGAATTCTTGGGTTAATCTTCGCTTAATTGATTGATTTAGGTTGGAATGAGGATTAAGATGAATAAAGTATGTTTTTCTATGTAACCAGAGATATGGGAAATTGCAATTGAATCATGGAATCAATCCGTTTTTTATAATTATTTACATTTTGCGAAATCATTCTATATTTTAATTTAATTATACAAATTTGTTCAAACCCCCTACCTTGTTTGTATCATTCACGTGTTGATCCTTTGTCTTAACCACAGTCCTTGAGAAACGATATAGGGATCACTTCCTAGTATTAAATTTTAACTATTTATTTGACCGGATACGACTTCGATCTATTACTCAGGAATTTATCCTAATAACATTAAGAGAATAAAAGTCATCATCATAGAACATTCTTCTAGGAAATAATTATTGCAATTTTAACATGGCATATGGGGGAGTTGAAAACTATATAGTGGGACACAGAATGATCAATGTTTATTTGGAAAATCAATACTCCACTAGGATATCAAGGTGACTAATTTGATGAAGACTACATTAACTTGAAGATGGTCTTTTGGACATTCAAACCATGCATTGATGGATTAGTAAGCCAGTTGCCCAGGTCAATGGAACGTTCTTGTACAAAACTTATAAAGGGATATTACTAGTCACACTTACAAAAGATGAATTCAACAACATATTACTTATCGCCTTCACCATTGTAGAGGGTGAGACTATTGATGCTTGGTTCCTTTTCCTGTGGAACCTATGGAGATATGTAACTCTACAAGATGGTCTCTCTATCATTTCTAATAGGCACAAATCAATCAAGAGTGCATACTCCGGAAAGGGTAGTGATTGGAACAAAAACAATCTATGCATGTGTATTTAATTTGGCACACAATACAGAACTTCATGAGACGATGTAGAAATACAACACTAAAGAAAGATGTTGTGAACATGGGTAATTCTCTTTATCTGTATTCTAGTTTATTATATTCTCTTTTTATCCAATACGACATTTGTAATAAATAATTGCAACATATGGAATGACAAAGCCATGTTGTTAGAAATAACGACAGAGTAAAAATCAAGAGGGGGCTGAATTGGATTTTTAACAAACTTTTTCCTTTTAAAATAATTTTTCAGATTTTAAATAATTATTCTAAAAACAAGATACGGATTTTCCTTAACCTGTGATAAGCGCAGTTTGAATTGCAATTGTTAATATGATCCACAATAAAATAAAGAGATAGGGAAAGAGAGAAAGAACACAGAGATTTATACTGGTTCGGATTTAGCCAATCCTACGTCCAGTTCCCAATCACCACAAACACATGATGATCACCCCACTATCTTTAATTGAAATTACAAACACCAATTCAATGAACACATGCAATAACAAATAAAGATAAATAGAAACACCTCCTTAGACACACTAAGGATGAACTCACCTCCTCAGACACACTGAGGATGATTCCCACCTCTCTTGACACACAAGAGATAAACACACCTCGCTTAGAACAGATCCAAGGGATGAATTACACCAAACAGTAAAAACAGTAAAGAAAAAACCTGATACGTGCTGGATTGAAAGCTTAAGCACAATGATCACCATTTCCAAGAACTTAGATCAACCTTGAGAGAGCAAGAAACCGGTTTTGAAAAACTTTAGCGTAAGAACACTTTGAATATCGTGTTTGATTAGATATGTTGAACCTAAGACGTTGTCTTTCATTTTATAATTTGAAAATAGCCCAAAGTTTCCTTTCTTAGGTTGATTCAGCATTGAATTCGCAAAAACGTCATATTTAATCGATTATCTAAGAGGTATAATCGATTATATCAAAGTAAAAACTGGAAAACACATTTTTCCTGATATAATCGATTAGATTAAGGCCATAATCGATTATATGAACCTAGAAGCAATATAATCTATTATCAAAAACACTTAATCGATTATTTTGTTCATTAAACTCTTTTGATTCAAATTTTAAGTGAAATAATTGATTAGATTTCGTAACTTAATCAATTAAAAGTGTAGAAAAACGTTTTTGCGAGAAAACGACTTGCTTTCAAGTTTGAAATGGTCTTGAATGGGATTTACGACTTACTCTTTTTATCCTTCACCCAAAACAGAAACTTCTAAACTTGAAACTCCAGCTCTTGAGAAAATCTTCATCAATCTTCTCTCTTGAAAGCATTTATGTTCCTTTATGTCTTGCCTTTTCCATGAAGCAACCTTCCTTTGAGAGATAGAAACAAGTCTTTAATGTTGTTTGAGAACTTCAAATCTTCATCATCAAAACTTTAATCTTCATGACTTATTTAGAGAACTTCATCAACACTTATACTTGAAATATGTCAACACATGTTTCTTTTACTATTATAACATAGTAACAGAAGAAAATCCCAAGGCAACATACTGATAGGATGGTATTTTGACGAACAAGTGGACTCTTGCATGGGACAACGATCAATGGTGGGGACATATGACTACAAATCTTGTAGAGTTGATCAACTCAGAGCTAAAGAAAATAAGAAACCTTCCAATCTCTTCTATGGTGATGGCAACGTACACTTGCTGCAATAAGTTCTTCATAGAAAAAGGTAAGTAGGTGGCAACCATGATTGTTGCTAGCCATGTCTATTTTGAAGTGGTAACAGAGTAATAAAATATGCACAGTTTAAGACAAATACTCATAGAGTGATTTCTTTCGATAGGAGAAGGACAAGATTTTTTTGGACGAAACACAAAATCTAGGAGAGGTATGACAAATCAGACCGATTTGCAATTAGCTTGGATGAATTATGGTGTGACTTTGAAAAATTCAAAAAACTATATCGATCATGTTCCCATGTGCTAGTTGAATGCAAACATGTACACCACGATTTTTCTATGTATATGAAGAGTCATTATTTTCCCTTATTTTCTTACTTTCTGTACTTGTTTTCATCTCTGATTTGTGCTTAATTGTTTATATTTTGTACTAATTTCTATTAGGGCTATAATTGGACCAGAAATTCATATTTTAATTAATTTGAATTTTCTAAGTTTAATTATTCCAATTTTTATTTTCAGGGCAGTTTAAAATTATTTTGGGCTTGGAATTAATTCATGGACTTCAAGAGGAGTTGCCACGTCACAACTTGGACCAGATTTGTTTCTTTGGTTTTTGGGCCCAATGGATCTAGGGTTTCGTGCCCATGCAGACGTGAGAGGGTAGCTACAAGTAGGGCAACTGAGGGAGAGTGGAGGCAGCAGGCAGCAGTATTTGGACCAGTCTTTGGATTTTGGGCCCAATGGGGTCTAGGGTTTCGTGCCCATGCAATGCAGCTACAAGTAGGGCAGCTGAGGGAGAGTGGAACACACAAAGATAGCGCGGAGCAACAATACGGCAGCAGTAGTAGGATTAAGGTTTCTTTTACATTTTGCCTTGCGGCGTCAGCAGATATTTTTAGGTTTACGTTTTGTTTTTGGTTTTCAATTCAGAATTCGTTTACTGTTCCATTGTTTTGGAATTCCAGTTTTCCGGTTTCAGTTTTCAATTTCATTTTCTGTCAAATTCAGTTTTCTGTCAATTTTGTTTTCCGTCAATTTCGTTTTCTGTATTTACGTTTTCTATTTCATTTTACGTTTTCATTTTCAATTTCAATTTCTGTTTACGTTTACGTTTTCTGCAATGCATTTTATATTTTCTGAATTAATGGAAGGCTAAAACCCCAAGGTGCGGCTCTTAGGCATGTTGCACTCACTGATGGAGGTTTTATGCGTTTTATGGTTTCGTACGTTTGATTCTCCAATGTGAAGTCTCTGTTCTGGAAGATGCTTAATCCTGCGGAGGGAGACTTTACAAGGTTCACGTTTGCTTAATTCGTGTAGGGAAGTCTTGGGTTAACTTTCGCTTAGTTGGTTAATCTAGACCGAACAAGGATTAAACGGACTAATAATCTGTTGTGAGCCAAGGATGTCAGAGATGCATTGTGTTCAAGAGTCTTGCCTATTTTAATTACTGTAATTAATTTGTTGTTTATCTGCTATATTTTAATTAACTGTTATCTGTCCAAAACCCCCCCATTACATGATTCAATCTTTTGACAGTGAAAATTGGTCCTTGAGAGACGACCTAGGAGTCACTTCTTCTAGTACTACATTTAATTGTTTTTTTTATTTGACCGAGTACGACATCGATCAATATATTGCTTGGGACGACAATGAAGTAAGTTCCTCTCAAAGTTCAAGTGAATCAGAAGAGGAAGCTAATATTTGTCTCATAACGAATGATGCTGAATCCACATGCAGTGAGGTAAGTGATTCTGATCTTCCTAATAATTATGATGAATTGCTTGAAGATTTTCTTAGTCTTTGTGAAAAATCTGAAAAGCTTACTTCTGTTCATAATAAATTAAAAAATGATTATAAGAGTCTTGAAAAGAAAATTATTGATTTAGAAGAAGAGAAAAAGGTTTTGAAAGATGATTTGGAAAGATGATTTGGAAAAAGCAAAAATTCCTTGTAAATGCAAATAAAAAATTCCTATTTGCGAAGAATGCAAAGTATTTGCTAATAAAGTATCTTATCTTGAAACATCTCTTTCAAAAATTACCATCGGAAATAAAAATTTAAATAACGTTTTAAATGTGCAAAAAGGTTTATATCAAAAAGCAGGACTTGGTTATAATTTCAAAATTAATCACAAACCTACCAAAACTGTTTTTGTAAAATGAGAAACATCTAACCCAAATATGGTTTTTGAAAATATAATTTACCCAAAGAAAACCAATGTTCCTACAAAGAAGGTTTTTAAAAATGCATATTTCTCAAGAAAAACAAATGTTCCTACATGTTTTTATTGTATGCATAAAGGTCATTCGGTCAATAAATGAAATATTAGACGTTTTAGTGTTCCTAATGGGAAATACAAATGGGTTCCCAAAGGAAAAACTGTTTCTAACCCATGAGGACCCTAATAAGTGATTTTAGGGGACCAGGATATTTCTTATTTCTGTTGTAGGCTGGTTCCAATTTCAAAATCCTCTTTGGTGATGAGATAGCAAGTGATCAAGCTTATGAAAGGAGGCAAAAACATCAACTAGTTGACATATTTACCAATCTCTTATCCCAAGTAAGATTTTATGAGCTTAGAAGAGTTCCAGGTATTGTTGATGATAAATATGTTGATTGATTGATGTTTATTGATGAGTTTTGATGTTAATTGTGTGTTTTTATGAAAATCTCGTATATAATCGATTAGTTTTCGTATGGTAATCGATTAAAAGCGTTGTTTTTGAAAATGTTTTTGTACATCATCGATTAAGCTCGTGACATAATCGATTAAAACGCTGAGGAGAAATTTAATCGATTAAGGAATGCAGATAATTGATTAAATTCCTGGGTTTTCATTTTCTGGAAAATTTTGCAAGCAAATAATCGATTAAGTTCATTATATAATCGATTAAATGCGACGTTCTGAGTTTTTCTGCACACTGGTTTTTGAACGTTGAGCCTCCAAATCACGTGTTTTTCATTCCTAACGCCTATATTCGAATCCTAACAGCTATTTTCGCATTAAACCAATGAATTGTAATCACAATCCTTGCCTATAAATACCAAGATTGAGAATTAAAGTGCTACTTTCACTCTCTCTCACTCTTGCTGATATTCTGCTGCTTGATTCACTGTTGTGCGAATTTCTCTTGCTGTTTCTGTGTTAGCTCCCTTGTTTGTATTTCTTTTGTCATTTCTCTACACAAATGGCTGATCAAAGAAGGAGGAAGATGCCTTCAAGGAGAAGAGGAAAAGCTCCAATGTCCTCCCAACAGCAAGAAGCTGAAGCAAGATCACAAACTTTTGTAGGGTGGATTTCTGATAAATACTTGCAGATAGCTTATGTTAACCACTGGAAAGACAGAAAAAATCTAACTCCTAAGTTTTTATCTTGTGAATTTTTCAGAGCTCACGGTTTTTCATTTCAGGAACTTTTAGTGGCAAGTGGTTTGAAGACTTTTGTGGAACTAGAAGGAGCATATTACCCTAATTTGGTAAGAGTGTTTTATTTGAATTTAACTTCTAGAACAGGCAATCAAAGTTCAAAGGTGAAAGGAGTCCGCATACACCTTGATGAAGATGTGTGGAACAATGTAGTTGGCCTATCCACAGAAGGAGGAATCAACATTACATATGGGTTTGAAGATTTCAACAAGCTTGTAGAATTCAGAAAATTTTGCAAGGACCCCAACCTACAAGTGGAGAGCTTGTACAAAGTTCGTAATGTAAAGTTAAACGAGAGAATGTTACATTATGTCATTGTCTAGATTATTGTTGCTAGGGGCACTAATCATGCTCAACTAACTAAGGAAGATATTCTTTTGATGTATGGTTTCTTTAATAATGTCAGTGTTGATTGGCCCGCAATTATTTTAGATAATATGTTTAAAGCCACTAGGCTATCATCATTTGCTTTACCCTATGCTGTGTTTATCTCAAAGATATTAGAATACAAAGGAGTTGATCTTAGAGGAGAAACCAAGCAAATTTTGCTTAGCAACAGCAAAATTGGGAAGAATGTTCTAAGGCACATGGGCCTTATTGAACAAGGAAATATGTTCCCGCAAAGAGATGATGAAGCGACTATGGATGAAGATGAAGAGCCACAACCTCAACCTCCACCTCAACCTGGATCAATGGAAGCAAACATATATTCAAGAATGGATAGCATGATGAGTCTCCAACTCACTCATTATGAAGATATTTGCTCCAAACTCTCAAGGCTAAATAGGAGAGTTTATCGGGTAGAGAGAAAGCTTCAAGGGGTAAACAACCAGCTCAAGCTGCTGAAGAAAAAGAAGATCAAGGGGATAGTGAAGATACATAATAGGCTACAAGTTTACTTTTTTCCTAAGCTCAAATTTAACTTTTTCAGCTGCTGTATTTTTTTCTCCATATTTTCTGTGTATTAATTGATTCTGCTGTATTAATATCTTAATATGTAATCTTTTTGAAAATGATAAAAATAAAGGGGGAGAAAAATAAATTGTTTTAATTGATAATATGTCTATATCTCAAGCCTTAAAGAAAATTAAAATTTCAGGGGGAGTATTAGGAATTATTTAAATAATTGCCTAGAATATCTTAAACATTTAATAGCAAAGTTTAAGGGGGAGTTTTTAGAAATAATTTCCATGCATTGATTTCCTTGAAATTTAAAATTCAAATTCAAATTGAAAATTAAATGCTATGAGACTGCCTATATTATTTCCTTTGTGGACTAACTTCTATGATGGAGATATCCATACATTATTTTCTATGTTTTTCAGGATATCAATCACAAGTCTCTAAGTTTTGTCTCTAAGTTTTTTTTATCATCATCAAAAAAGGGAAGATTGTTGAAATATTTCAAGATCAAGTGTTGATGAAGTCCTCTCAATATTTCATGAAGAATAAAAGATTTGATGATGAAGATTTAAAGTTCACTAAACAACATTAAAGACTCGTGTCACCTCACAAAGGAAGGTTGCTTGATGAAAAAGGCATGGCATAAAGGTTGTTTAAAGCTTTCAAGAGAGAAGATTGATGAAGATTTTCTCAAGTGCTGGAGTTTCAAGTTTAGAAATTTTTGTTTTGGGTGAAGGATGAAAAGAGTAAGTCATAAATCCCATTCAAGACCATTTCAAACTTGAGAGCAAGTTGTTTTCTCACAAAAATGTTTTTCTATGCTTTTAATCGATTAAGATACAAAGTCTAATCGATTATTTCACTTAAAATTTGAATCAAAATAGTTTAACGAACAAAATAATCGATTAAGTGTTTTTGATAATCGATTATATTGATTCTGGGTTAATATAATCGATTATGGCCTTAATCTAATCGATTATATCTGGCAAAATGAGTTTTCCAGTTTTTAACTCTGATATAATCGATTAAACCTTTTAGATAATCGATTAAATAAGTCATTTTTGCGAATTCAATGCTGAATCAACCTAAGAATGGAAACTTTGAATTATTTTTGAATTATAAAATGAAAGAGAATGTCTTAGGTTCAACACATATGATTAAACACAATATTCAAAGTATTCGTGCGCTAAATTTTTTCAAAACCACTTTCTTGCTCTCTCAAGCTTGATCTAAGTCTTTGGAAGTGGTGATCATTGTGCTTAAGCTTTAATTCAGCACTCAATCAGGTGTTTTCTTTTACTATTTTTCTGAACAGGTAAAATTCATCCCTTGGATCTGTTTTAAGGGAGGTGTGTTCATCTCTTGTGTGTCAAGAGAGGTGGGAATCATCCTTAGTGTGTCTAAGGAGGTATTTCCTTTATCTTTATTTGTTATTGCATGAATTGGTGTTTGTAATTTCAATTAAAGATGGTAGGGTGATCATCACGTGTTTGTGGTGATTGGGAACTGGACGTAGGATTGGCTTAATCTGAACCAGTATAAATCTTTGTGTTCTTTCTCTTTCCATATCTCTTTATTTTATTGTGGATTTTTTTAACAATTGCAATTCAAACTGCGCTCATCAAAGGTTAAGGAAAATCCACATCCTGGTTTTAGAACATTTATTTAAAATCTGGAAAAGTTTTTTTAAAGGGAAAAAGTTTCTTAAAAATCCAATTCACCCCCCCTCTTGATTTTTACACTACCGTTTATTTCTAACATCTTGATGTTGGGGCAATTCGACTTCAAGTGTCCCCTTTTTCCACAACCATAGCATTTAAAATTATAAAGAGAATTTAAATTTCAGCTTTCTTACCTTTCCTGAAATTCCCTTTGTTTTTGCTCTTGATAAACTTCTTGTATTTCTTGACAAACAGGTTGATGTCACTGCATTCAAGGTTGTCATCTGAATCACTACTCTCATCCTTGTAGGATTCGGTTTTAAGAGCAACACCTTTCCTCTTGACGTCTTCTTCTTCTTCTCCTTTGAAGCGTCCAAGCTCAATTTCGTGTTTTCTAAGCTTACCAAAGAGAGTTGTCATGTTCATGCTTGTGAGATTCTTGGATTCCGTGATAGCCGTCACCTTGAGTTGCCATGTCCTATCCAAAGATTTTAAAATTTTCACATTTAATTCCTCAGTGTCGAATTTATTACCTAACGCCTTGAGGTGATTTACAATGTGAGTAAATATTTTTTGAACATCGTAGATGGTTTCCCCTTTACTCATATGGAACATCTCATATTCTTGAATCAAGGTGTTCTTCCTTGATCTTTTGACATCCTCCGTTCCATCATGTGTGACTTCAAGAGTGTCCCACATCTCCTTTGCTGTAGTGCAATCAGACAACCTGTAAAACTCATCAACAGTTAAAGCAGATGATATCATATTTCATGCCCTTTTATCGCATTGATACTCATTGTACTCATCCTTCATCCAACTTGCTCTCACTTTGGGTACCTGCACTTCATTAACAAAAGTCATAGGAATATATGGACCATTTACATAGTCTAATCGATTATTTCAATTAAAATTTGAATCAGAAGAGTTTAACGAACTAAATAATTGATTAAGTGTTTTTGATAATTGATTATATTGATTCTGGGTTAATATAATCGATTATGGCCTTAATCTAATCGATTATATCAGGCAAAATGAGTTTTCCAGTTTTTAACTCTGATATAATCGATTAAGCTTTTTAGATAATCGATTAAATAAGTCGTTTTTGCGAATTCAATGCTAAATCAACCTAAGAATGGAAACTTTGATGTGTTTTCGAATTATAAAATGAAAGAGAACGTCTTAGGTTAAACACATATGAAAACAACACAATATTAAAAGTGTTCTTGCGCTTTAGTTTTTCAAAGCCGCTTTCCTGCTCTCTTCAGTTTGATCAAGTCTTTGGAAGTGGTGATCATTGTGCTTAAGCTTTCTGTCTAGCACATTTCAGGTGTATTCTTTTACTGTTTTCTGTAAAGGGAAAATTCATCCCTTGGATCTGTTCTAAGGGAGGTGTTTCATCTCTTGTGTGTCAAGAGAGGTGGGTTTCATCCTCAGTGTGTCTGGGGAGGTGTTTCATCCTTAGTGTGTCTGAGGAGGTGTTTCCATTTATCTTTATTTGTTATTGCATGAATTGGTGTTTGTAATTACAATTAAAGATAGTGGGGAAAATCGTCACAGATTTGTGGTGGTTGGGAACTGAACGTAGGATTGGCTTAATCCGAACCAGTATAAATCTCTGTGTTCTTTCTCTTTCTCTATCTCTTTTAATTGTGGATCATTATAATAATTGCTAATCCCAACAGCATTAATCAAAGGATTGGAAAAATTCACATCCAAGTTTTTGGAAGTTTTTCAAAACCTGAAAATTTATTTGAAAGAGAAAATTTCTTTAAAAACACAATTCACCCCCCTCTTGGTTTTTACACTGCCGTCTTTATTTAACATTCAAGCTCTCGTTCTATCTCATCCATTTCCATCTTGAGATGTTTTGGATCGACATCATCAGTAACGTCGACCATAAATGTCTCGAAGACGTCAGCACTGTCAATACCATCAGTAGTACCAACACGTAGCACCGGTTCCGTTATGTTCACTTGGACTTTAAATGGATCTGTGTCCATGTCCATAGGCTTCTCTTCAAATTTCAATCTCCCTTCTTCAATTGCATCTTGAATAACGTTCCTGAAATGGATACAATTGTTAGTCCAATGACCATACACATTATGAAATTTACAATACTTTCGTCCTTGTTTTTGTTCTTGAGTTGGTAATTTATGCTCATTAGTCAACTTAATTTGTTTGTCTTTTAACAAAATATCAAAAATCTTATCTGCTTTAGTTACGTCAAAACTATAAGTCCGATTTGCAAGTTTATCTTTTATTTGTCCTTGTTGTAAAAGTTTACATATATAAGGTGGACTTACTTTTAGTTCAGCCAAATTCACTTCTTCTTCACATACTGATTCATCTTCTATCGAATTTGACATTTCAACATATGACACTTTTTCTTTCCTATTAGTTTTATCAAATTTTTTATATCTTTCATTTTCATATTTTATTTGTTCGATTCTCCGAACTTTGTCAGCTAATTGAGTCATATCCCTTAGAGGTAAATTAACTAATTTTTTCCTAAATAGGAATTCTAGGCCAGAAGCAGCCATTCGTACCAACTCATATTCTGGGATTTGAGTAAAGCATCTCGATTTCATCTACCTAAATCTATTCAGGTAATCATCGATACTCTCATGATTATACCTTTTGATGCTCATTAGATCGATAAGACTAACTCTATTTTAACCCCTAAAGAATTGATCATGAAACATTCTTTCAAGCTGGTTCCAATTGAGTTAGGGGGTAATGTCGTAAACCAGGTGATGCGTTTTTCGTTAGAGAACTTGGGAAATATTTCATCCTTAAGTTCTCAGTCATATAGAGATTACCGCATTCGATCTGGTAACGAGCCATGTGTTCTACCGTGGATTCTCCGATTTCCCCAGCAAACTTAGTAAATTTTGGGATTTTACATCCCCTGGGGAGTTCTGCTTCCAAAACAAAATTAGGGAAGGGGGATATGAAATAGGGTTGTTCCACACGCCCCATTTCTAACCCTTGTTGATTCCAAAACCTATCCAATACTTGGTTAAGTTGTTCAGGTTGATACGGACCTCCGAACTGATGTGGTTCTTCGATGATCACAGGTCCTCAATCATTATTTCTTTGACCAAGATTCTCAAGCGTTTGACCTCTTCTCAGAAATTGGTAATCTCCCAATCGAATTTGAGGTCCTTGGTTTTGATCATTTATGGGAGTTCTATTCCTCACATTTTCTCTGACTCTAGGGACAGCCAATGCATCCCCTATTCGAGTCATTTGATCCGCTAACCTTTGAAAACTATTATTAGTCTGAACTAGCGGGTTAAGCACAGTTGTAATTTGTTGAGTTAGCATATTAACCATCTCGAAATTACTATCATCCATCTACTGTCTTATTACATCCAAGGATGCATTTGATATTCCTGTATTAACATTTTTTATGTCAGGATGATTTCTTTCGAGCTGTTCCTGATTTGAGGTGTATCTTCCTTCTTGATACCCTCTTTGATTATCTCGACTCGATCTCGGCGTCGGTTGCCATCTCGACATGCCCCAAGGGAATCTTTCATTTTGCAATGTCCCTTGTTGTATGGGCATCGAGGTTCCTGCCCCCGTTTTATTATTAAGAAACACTGAAGGGGGTATAGATTCTACCCTAGTCGTCATGTGAGGACCAACACTAGTCGTTACCGAACTAGTGATCGAGGCACTCTGAGTCGATACTGTGCCTTGTGTCATCATCTGAGTATTAGCATTACTGGGTATTCCTTCAGGTAACCCAGTAGAAACTAAGTTACTCCCTTGTTCATTTCTATTAATGTCAG